>QVRM01005564.1:0-239783 GCA_003439945.1 Dermanyssus gallinae | reverse complement strand
TTTTTGTTTTTGGCTGGTCCAATACTGCTATAGGACATTACTGTATCTCCCTCTCTCTACCTTGGGTCAGATCGAACATGCTTTCTTTCGTACTGGATATGTACGGGCCTTCTTTTGCAGAAGAATGTAGTGTTAGCAAGACATTGTCTAACCAGATCTTTTTTTTTTTAGATTTTTCCGTAAGGCTATTACCAGTGTACGGTTTTTTTTCATGTCATGGCTACTTTTAATCCACTCCGGCGTTTACCTTGTCTAAATTGGAAACCATGCAAACCAGTTTAAGAGTCTGGGCCGGTCTGGGTCTCGAACCCAGTCCTCCCGAATGCAAGGCAAAGGCTTTGCCACTAAGCCATTTACGAAGCAGAAAGTACGAAGGGGAGATAGCTTGAAATGTGCGTACACTACTCTAGCAGACGTTTAGAAACCGTTTGGTTTTGATTTGTTGCTGTTGGCACAGGACAGTGAGATGATACGAAGTGCTAGTGAAGTGACAGCAGGCCAGGTGATGATACCATGAGACAATCATGGTAATGTAGTACTGCACGTCCAATTGTGCGGCCAATGCACGGCGCATCTTATCTCTTGTGCACTTGCAGTGCCAGCCGCACACACAAACATGTGAATGGCATTGAACAATTCCCTTTTCCCCTCGGCTGACGTCCTTTGACAATCAGCAACCCGTCAACTAGATCGAAGCCTACAGACGCTATTGTCTGGAGCATCCTTGCGTGCCCCCAAAATGCCCTCACCACCACGTAATGATCTCAGTGCGGCACTACCGTTAAGGCATCTTCTGCTGCTCTAGAAGAGTGAACAATCGCATTTTGTTACCGTCGGGCATAATTTAATCTAGCTAAGTATTATTTTCATTATGGAAACAAACTGTATTTTCTAAACGGCATATATATATATATATATATATATATATATATATATAAAGGCGAGCACTGCCGAGTGTGCAAACGTATTGTAAATAATTAAGAAATCATCACAATATTTCTATATATATATATATATTGATATGGCATGCTTTGCCCAGGTCTTGCATCGTTTGTCGAAGGTGGTTTGTGGCATACGGTACCTTCGTTAGTTTGCATTGTGTAGCAGTAGGAGTAGTAATTGGTATCCTCATTGGTTTGGTACTGGTAAGGTACTGGTAATTGTTTACTGTTTAGTTTCGCTGCTGCTGCTGCTGAGCAAGCCAATGATGAGAGAGGTTCGTACAATTGACGCTATATGTATATGTAGTGGGCGCATCTGTTTACCGGGCTTTGCCAACGACCTCGTCAGTATAATTCGTTGTGACATTGACCACGCTGCTGGTCATCGTGATGATGATGATGATGATGGTAGTGGTGGTGATGATGATGGTGGTGATGATGAGGGGAATGGTGAATGAGAAGAAGCATCGTCGTAACAATGGTTAGCTATCTACTTCGCGGACGGTTCATATTGTTCTCGAGAATTCATGGTGAGTGGCGAAAAGTAACCGATTACGGCAACTGTGGATGCCGATGGAGAGCGACGCCACGGCCGGCGCGGCATACACCTACATACACGTGTATGGCCTGTTGGCGTGGTGACAGAAAATGTTACACTGGCTGGCTCTGCCCGTACGCCATGCCGCAAGACAGGAACGCACAGCAAGCAGCTCGGCATTCGCAACTTGTACACCATGTATTTAGCGGGTACTATTAATTGATATTAATTATTGGGAACGTATTGAGCTGCGACATGGCAGCAGCAACAACAAAGTAGAAAACAGTGTGCATTTTTTATTGTAGTGCTTAATGAGGTTTTGACTTGTTAGCAAACAACTACACGTGCTGTATAAAATTACACGAATAAGAAAGAGTCGTGTGCCGTAAGAAGGTTTTCCCAAACATAACGCACTTAGAGCTCCCCTCTTAAGATGATCACGAGAAAAATGTTGACGTAGAGCGTTATATGTATTTGGCCTCTTTGTTTATATGTTGTGATCCGTTTTACGCTTTGTAATAAGAAATAAGAAGCCATACAAGTTGGAAACCATGAATAGATTATGCAACTCCATTATATATATATATATATACATTGAGTTTATTCACCATATGGGAGGTGTAACAATACCTTTCGTCTTTGGTCAGTGTAGTAGTACTCTGCACAGTAATGCCGTCACGTGATTGACTCTGCAACTTCCGGCAATTCCTGTCGATATTTGAGCATATGTAAGGACGTAATAACGTTCTATTTTACATCATCTTTACAACGTTTGCGACGTTGGATAGACATATAGACATGCATAATGATAGATTGTCGCCTCGTGCACAGTGGCAAAATTTGTTGCCCGTGAACCTCTCGATCGAGTTCGGACAACGTGCTGGTGGTTTTCGGTGAGCCGAGTCGGTGTCATCGAGCGACGAACCTGTTTGGCACGAGTTGAACCCCCACAACCCCCCGCAACCCATCTAGGGCCGCTCATCTAGAATGAAACGCATTTTCAAAGAGGTTGTTTTCTATACAATTCTCCATCCCCCTGCGGGCTTGGAGTCACCATGCGGCATATGCTCAATGCACTCAGGGGCCGGATCGATGTTAAGATATCTGAGGTTTTGCCAGCGCTCCTTGTGAAACGCCAGCATGGCCATGCTGACTCTCAGCGGTGGTATATTTATTGTTTACCATCTACTCTCAATGAGCTTCGATCAAAAGGAAAATTGGGTCAACATCGGAGATCGAACCGGCGACAGATACCCAGCCCGGCGGAGGACTACCCGGGGCTCCATGACTAGCGCACTAGTCTACTACGAATCACTAACCATGATTAGCGCAGTAGTCTCCCGCCCAGACCACGCCGCCACTTGGGCCGCGCATCTTGCGTTCGTGGTCAGTCGGCATGGGCAGTCCATTGGCAGTCAGTCATCGTTGTCTCCGCCCGGACCGACTCTGTAAAGGGGCTGTTGCGATCTATATGTACATCAAACGATGTACATATAGATCGCATATACCCATCGGGGTTTTGGATGGCCAACGGCTGCATCGGGTCGGATGATTGTCAGATTGTCGTCGTCGATGACGTCATCGTCGATTTAATGATCCTCAAGATCACACATCTACAGCAATGATCTAAAATGAAGCATTTTGCCCTTAGGTATTTATACTGATTGTATCCATATAAGGTTATTACAGGTATACTAGATACGGATTTTTATATGCGCCACAATCCATGACTAGGCCAATTAGGGGGCAATCAGTATACATAATACGTGTCGTCGTGAGACATGAGAGCGTGACGACAGGTTATGTCTGAGCTGAGACCATGACGTTTGTGTAGTTGAATTACGTTAAAAGCAAACCATCGAATATATATATATATATATATATATATATATATGCGATGGCTTGCTTGACCTATCCATATTTCCCGTTTGCTGGCCTGTCTGCAAGGCTTTAACTGGGCGATAGAAAACCTGCACACGATACGAGTCTTTTGCTGAGTTGCGAGAGTACTTCCGGCACATCATATGGGCACAAGTACAACTGTGGTTCCTCGTACTACTGGCTAGTAATAATGTTTGTCTTCTCTCTGGAGGAGGCATCAGTCAGGTGTACAAGCGCCGTTTACAATACTTGTGCGCAATTCGAATTCGAAAATGTGTCTTCAATATGCTAAAATAAGATTGGGGGGTACATTTGTTGACGATATATAAATAGACATACAATTATCTGAAGATGAGGCTGGTCGAATCTGTGTCAATGCCAGTAGTTGGCTGGCATTGACTCTTCAAATCAAAGGCGAGTCAAGTCGTGGCGCCAAAAGTGTGGCATTATGCCGTGGTGCTGAAGAAAGACGATTGGAAATCCCTCGGCTTTCGAAGGCCAACCATCGCACAATAGCCTATTGAACGGCGCGCACACTGCCTTTTTAGCTTAGTGCAATGCTGTGAACGGCTGGCGCATTTCATGCTGGCGGGACAAGTTCTTCCTATTTCTAGACTCATTTCTAGTTGGAATCTAATGTGAATGTTGCAGTCGAAATACACGACGTACGAAGCTGACTCTGACTGAAAGATATAGGAAGGGGGGAAGAAAAAAAATATGTATATAGTCAGTCAAACTGCCCACTGGGTGAATTTTGAAGCTTGTCGAAAGCCTGGCCAGTTGCTCCTTGCGCAGTACACATGTCTTTGATCCCATGTATAGGAAGAAAAACAATATATATATATATATATATATATATATATAAAAGGGATCATATATTAGAGTTGTTGCGTTAAAATTACAGAGAAAGTTAATTATGGCGACTAAATACATACGACACAAAGCTAGCTGCACATTGGGAGTGTTCGTTGCTAGGGTAAGTGCAGTGCACTGGAAAAGAAAAGGAATTGTAGCGAGAGAAGGAAAAACAGTCAAGCTGGCTCTTATTGGGGTTGTTATTGCTATTAGTGTTGTTGTTATAGTTGCTGCTGTTTGACAATAGTAGACAACTTTGAAGCACCCGTCGTTTGCTGGGCGAAAGACCGAACTGCCGTGCTTCGCTCGAGCCACGGCACCCGGTGGCAGCGACGAGACGCACTTGAGAAAAATCGAACACTTTCGTAACGAGAGGAAGACGTAGAAGACGGGGACGTCGACGAAGAGAAGTCGACATGAGTGATTGACCTATTTCACGCTTGAAATGGGCGTATGAAAGCTTTTTCGTTTACTTATTGCTCACCTTATTGCCCGTATCATATGCTATGTTGCTGTTAGCATCAAGCGTAGTCTAAGCTGCAATGACTCCGCACTGTTTAAAAAAAAAGATATATATAATTTTTTTTGTTTTTACATTCTTTTAAATATATATATATATATATATATATATATATATCGGAGATTGTGCCGTGCATGAAGCGTATGCGAGTGCGTTTGTCATAATTGGTGATATGCTCGAAGCAACAGCAGCAGCACACAAGGCCGGGCCGGCAATATGCAGCCGTTCACAACGGTCGTCGTCGTCGTCGTTGTGACGGTAAAGGCGTCATGACGGCATTGTGTCATACGCCTTCATTTAGGTATGTGAACATATGTCTCATATTGTGTCATACACCTTCATTTAGGTATATGAACATATGACATCTACCTATGTATGTATGTATGTATGCAAATGTACATTCGCGAGAGAGCCAGCAGCAGCAGCGGCAGCAGCAGCATCTGTACACACTCGGTCGGCGGCCACCACCTTTGCTATTTTGCTATTGTCTGTAGCTATAGAACACGAGTCGTGTTATTTGAGGGTCCGTTAAGGTCGTGCTTCGTGTAGCCGTGCGGTGGGAGGATGGAGAGGTGCTGAATCGAAACGTCGCGCTCGCTGTTGCTGCTGCTGCTGCTGCTGCGGGCTGCTTGCTGCTAGGATTGAGACGACTGGTATTTCGGCCACATTCGGTGGCTTGTTGGCATTCGCCGCATTGTGTCCAAATATTCTCGCGGTGTTCGCGGGCTCAGCAAGAACTAGAGCAACGACACCAAGAATAATAATACCATAGGTGGTAATCGTAACATTTCCTGGAACTAATAGAGCTAATAGTAGCCGTAGTCGTAGTAGTAGCAATATGTGTGCTTAAAGCTGCTGCAATGAGATGGATCGAATGATCGAGCGCAATGTATTGGCGTTAGCCGGTGTTTTTGTGAGTCTCGACGATGCCATAATTGGCTATGATCATTGCAACAAGGTGGTGCTTGGTTGTTACAGTTATTGCTGCGGTGGCGGTGTTGTCTGTATCATTGTTGCTGCTGGTGTTGTTGTTGTCGTTGTTGTTATTGTTGCTGTTGTTGTTGTTGTTGCTATCGTCCCTCTTCTTATAGTCATATTGGTATCACAGCGTTTCTGGTTGTTATTATTAAGTTTTTAATTGATATTTATTACTATTATTATTATTATTTTTATTGTTATCAATGTGACTCTACGCTATTGTCAGTGTTGTTTTCTTGCTACAACAATGGCGACAATAACAACAATCTGAAGGAACTATGATGGATTTTTATTCTTGTTGCTGTTGTTGTTGTTGTGGTGGTGGTTGCTGTTCTTATTGTTGAAATTGTTCTCAAAAAGGGTCTAAGAGTTTACGATTTATACCAGCTCTACTACAACGCCTACTCTGCGATTTCTACTGCGAGTGGTGCGGCTAGCTGGCGGCGGTCACTCACTGTTCTGGCAGTTGTGTTTCGTAGCCAGCCCGCAGCGGGTAGCGATGAAATGTCTCTAGCGCACTACGAGTACACGCGGAGAGTGGAGACGGAAGAAGGGAAAAAGTCACCGGACTGCAGCCTGTAGCAGTCAACAAGCAGCCATCGCTATCAGAGTCATTTTCCCCCTTTTCGTTGACTGGCGATTGCCTGTTGTTGTTGTTGCTGTTTTTGTAGCTGTTCTTTTTCTTTTTCTTCAGATTGCTTTTATGAAAATACTCTCATTTTGCCATCATAATTGTGGCATTCGATGACGACAATAGCAGCAGTAATGTCTGCTGGAGAAACGTAAAAGATGAAAGTGCCAACAACTATAAAAACAACTGATAACATTCGAATTCATCCAGTTTAGCTGCGGCAGCCGAAGCCGAGTTTCAGACGTCGTCATGCCTAAATACTAAACTAAATTATACATGTACATATATGCGTGTGTAGAGCCATGCGTTTAGTGAATATATATATATATATATATATATATATATATATATGCGTGTGTGGAGTCATGCGTTTAGCGAATATATATATATATATATATATATATATATATATATATGCTAATCGCATGACTTCAATAATCCCCACGTGTTATAATGTCCCCGCATGTTATATCGCCATTGTTGCCGTCGTTAACTCACTCCCACCATGGTCATCTTCTCATATTTCATCATGACCTCACCTTAACGTGGCACGAGTGCATTGGCGGATGTCATCAAAAAATAACACAAGCTATTTAAATCATGCGCTGGTTGGTTTAAACCGCATTTTAGAATGAAAATTGAATAGAAAAGGAAGAACATACTATGTGAACGCGTTGCCGATAAACCGCAGCATGCCCTATTTAACTGCAGTTGTTGTCGGTGTTGTTTTTGCCGTTATTAAAATCCATGTTAGCGGCAAAACGATAGAGACACACTCAAAGGCATACACTGATAGCGTCATAGGATTGCTATATCCCTAACAACAGTGACAGTAAGAAATCCTTTGATTATTATAATGTATATCAACTGATTTGAAAATCTTCTCTACGACAAAGCTCAGATAATATTACAGCCTGTGGGAATGCCTTTTAGCAGAAGGTCTGTTTTTGCGGCTGCTGTTGGGGGTCATTTGGCGGTTGTTGTTGTTGCTGCTATTTGGTGGGACTCTTTATGCGGAGTTGTCGTTTTCCAGGTTTCCACACGGTTCACAGTTACTTGGTTTTTATTACACGATTCAGGAGCCGTCAACAAATCGGTTATTTTTGGTTGTTAGTGTCGCGGCCACAATTGGCATTTATTATCTTGGAAGTGTTGTTGCTGCTGCTGTTATTGTTGTTGTTGTTGTTGTTGTCGTCGTCGTCGTCGTCGTTATTGTTGTTGTTAATATTGTTATTGTCAACGGCGGTGGGTGCTTTCTTATATATATAATTCAAATGTTACAATTATGTAGTATTTATTGCCTGGCGAGCCATCTCGCTGTTTGTTTTATCATAATAACGTGCTGTTCCCGAGCTCATCGTAGACTTATGAATGAACAGCGCTAATTGTCATTATTTATTTAACTTGGCTGAGTATGTACAGGTTAACTATCTGTTAGCTATCCTCTGCACCTGGCTCTTTATCTCTCGAGCGAGAGAGAAAAAGGAGTAAGCGCTTTGTAAGTGCCATACAGTCAACTTCATACTTATTAACGCATTGCGAGCAACATTGACATTGATGCACACACTCTAGTCATCATGGATCTTAGTATTCAAGCACACCAGGTATCGGCAGCCGTGTGCGATGTACATTGTCGATGTATCATCACATGGATCGCAAATGTGATGTAGACGTTAGCGTTCCCTAGATCCTCGATTTCATATTTTGGCATGTAATATTCTTGCTTGTTGATTATACATTGTCTAGTTGACTCGGTACGGAGCTTCTTCAGTCGAATTGTAACTACTTCCGCAATAGCTAGGCACGCCGCACACAGTAGGTATATGTAGCGGTTTCGCATCTTACTTAGATTTGTGTCTAGGAAGGCGCAAAACGCTACCACATGTAACTGAAAAACACTGGCTCCAGCAAGTGAATATTTGCCGGAATCAGCTGATTCGACACCGGTGTTGAGGCCACCGGCTTTGGGAGAGTCGGATTGCCGCAGCCACAGACAGTTGATGGGCGTCGTTTACCTTCGGTTAAGCGAACCGTTTGCTTGACGTGTGCACTGTGTGAGGACGCTGTTCTTTTTCATGCATGTTGAAATAACTCCATCAGCAGGTGTCGCGCAGGTGACCTTATCAAATATCTACTTTCAAAAACTTTTAATATCTACTTTCAGTCGATAAAGAGCGGGCACAGGGACTGGCATCCAGGCTTTGTTCAACAACACCCGTTCAAGCACAAGATCAAGAGTTACAGAGTGTAGGCGCACGCAGATGGGTTTGGTGACAGTTAACCCAAAAAGTCGTAAGGTAGTGGCGTCTATACGTGCGAGACATCATTCTACGTGGGGATCATGATGATATTCGCAACTGCCGCCGATGGAACCGCTGAGATGTCACGCTGCTGGGCCATAAATCCGGCGTGCGAATAATTTCGTTAGCACCTGTCTGCATGCTTGCAGTTATGTGTCTGTGCGTATGATCATGGTGATGGATGGCGAATAGGAACTTTGGGGGGCGGGGGCGGGATCGGTGTTGTCAAATAGTGTTGTTTGTCAGACCGCTCGACGACGACGACGACGACAACGAGAAAGCCAGCGTCCCAATCAGAGGAAGCGGCGTCGTTGTTCGCCTCCCCCTTTTCATGATTATCAACATCTTCATCATGATGAGCGCCATCATCTTCATGATCAGCATCTTCAGCCTCAGCGACAGTTTCATCATTCGTCACCCGTTTGTGACGAGCAGCGCAAAAGTTGATAGCTGTGCGCATTTCTTTGTTGACGGTGCGCGGTGTTATTGGTGCGTTGTTGCTGCTGCTGTTGTGTTGTGAGTGGTATCCCTAGGACTTGATTACTGGTGGTTATGGTGGAAGGAATGTGTGGCTTTGTAAGATGCACGAACAGATAGAGAAGTAAATGCAGGGGTAGGCCAACTTATTTCTACCTGTTGTTGTTCTTATTGTTGTTGTTGCTGTTGTTGTTGTGCTGTTTTGTTGTTGTTGTATTTGTTGTTGTTGTTGTTGACGTCGTCACATAGACGTCGCTACCGTCAATGATGACGACTACGACGACGACAACGACACTTTGGACGACCTACTGAACCACACAATCATCAGCCAATCATCTACACATACAGACGGATGGATATACATACAGACCGGCAAATCCTTACAATGATGAGGTTGCGGTCGGTGTCGACGGCGACTTTTTGTTCATGCTTAGCTTCGTCTGTTTTTCTGCTGGTGCTTCTTGCTCTGTGTTTTCCTTTCCGCGCGTTTTCTTTTCCTACTGTTTTGCCCGCCTTTCCACAATTGTTTTTAGCCCTTTACTTTGTGGCTTCCTGTCTTCGTAATCGGTCCTCGTCGACGTGGTGAATTATCGGCGGGGGGTTTCCTGGTCCTGGTTGTCGTCGTCGTCGTCGTCGACGTCGTCACTGGTCTTGCCCCTGCATGAGACCTCATCATGGCAACACCATGGCACATGGCCATTTTTTTTTTAGATTGTCTGTAAGGCTAATGCCCGTGTGCGGTTTTTCATGTCAACATGGCTAATTTTTAACCCACTCCGGCATTTACCTTGTCTAAATTGGAAACCGTGCAAGCCAATTAAGAGTGGCCGGTCTGGGTCTCGAGCCCAGTCCTCCCGAATGCAAGGCAACGGCTTTGCCACTAAGCCATCTTGCTCAGTTTCTTTTTTTACTTCACTACTCATTGTACTTACTATCAATACTCACGCACATGCGCCTGCGCACTTGCGTGAACTCACATGACTGACACACAGTCGCGCCAAAGGCCGTGACTCAATTCCCCCTTGTGCCTTCAGAAGCGAGCCCTGCATCCCGCTCTAGGCCCCGTGAGCCATCGGCGAGCCGCCGCCGCCTCCACCGCCGCCCACGCTCAATGCTGAGCTCGGCCTCCACTTCAACCCTGCCCCACGGCGCCCACGGTAGCTGCGGCAATATGGTGGCAGGATAATTCACCTGCAATGCTACACAGTACATGATCTCTGGCGGCAACAGTGTTTCGGTCGGCCACAGACACACACGTACACACGCACAGAGGCAACATCAACGACAATAGCACAAAACAGAGCTAGTATCATCATTGCGGTCTTGTCATTGTCGGTCTTGTTGTTGTTGTTGTTGTTGTTGTTGTCGTTGCTGTTGTTGTTGCAGTTGTTGCTGCAGTGATTGTTGTTGTTGCCATTGTTGTCGATGTTGCCGCTATCATCTCGTTATCGTCGTCATTATATTTGTTGTTGTTGTTGTTGTTGTTGTTGGTGCTGGTGTGACTGGTGTTATTGTGGCTGTGGTAGTTGTATAGTAGTAGAAGTAGTAGTTGTTGTTGTTGTTGTTGGTGCTGCTGTTGGGCTAGGCGTAAACGTCTGTCACCATTGTCGCGCTGTGTTGACGTCTGTAATGATGGGAGTATGAAACCGCCGCTGCCACTGCGGCCGCCGTCAGCAACTAAGGCGATGGGGGGCAATTGCCGGTGCGCCCGTAGGGTCTCCCCATGGGTTCCTATGCATGCCTCATTGTGTCGGTGTACGCATATGTGCGCCAGTGTCGCACGTATATATATATATATATATATATATGTACATATATATTCATATATATATATATATGCATGCGACACACTGGCGTCAAAACAACAACAAACACCGGCACAGAGCAGTTACCCAGCACCCAGCACGCCATGAAGACGTGCGTTCGTTTCACGCGCGCTATCATCGCCGCCGCGACGTCTCTCCTCTTCTTCCTAGGATTCTGCTGCGTCTGCTTCCGCACCAGTTGGAAAACGGCGTGCCTGTTTCTCTGGCGGCTTGGCTCTGGCAACGAGTGGTGCCGAGCTAGAGAGCCATCAATGTTGTCGCCCTAACTCGACCCGTTCTACACAACGAACAGCTGGCTGCAGCATTGTTGATTGCCTAAGGGCAAGTTGTTGTCGTCGCTGATTGATATTTTGCTGTTGTTGTTGCTGCCGTTGTTGTTGTTGTGATGTCGCTGCTGCTGCCGCTGGTGTCACTGTAATTGTAGTTCCGGGCTTAGGACATACAAATGCACATCTCGACACATCAACCGACAGACAGACAGGCAGACAAATGTAAATGCAAGCCGCCTCCAAAATGCATAGACATGCATCTACATGACCAAACACGGTGCACGGTGTCATTGCTCGTATTCTCCCATCAACGAAATTGATTTCCACCGTTTTATGTGGCCGGCAACAGAAGGAGAAGAAGCGTGTATCTAGCGTATCAGGGGGACAGGAGGTCTAACATGAATAGTGACACGGCGCTTTAAGCTGAATAATAGTAGCAACCCAATAGATCTATATATATATATATATATATATATATATATATATATATATAGCGAGAGAGAGAGATAGATAGAGAGATAGATTGCTAGAGGCTCTACAGAAATGCTGAAATATACTTCTCAATCAGAAAGAGATCACTAATACAGCTTAAGACGAGATCTGAACGATTTGTCAATAGTAATTTAGCTAGAAATGTAGTCGAAAGATGATTTTGGTAATATGCAACATGAGAAATGTTCGCCCTTGCAGTGAGAAGGAAGCTGAATGGTTGTGCGTTATCAGAACAAGTAACCATTACATAAAAAACGTCTATATATATATATATATATATATATATATATATATATATATATATATATATAAATATATATATATATATACTTTCAATAATGACAGCTGTTTCACACATCTAGCACAGACAGATACAAACACACACACACACACATAGCACACATGTTTGCCACCAAGTCAGGCTCTCATATTCAGTCAGACGATTGTAGTTGAGTTCATTTCATCTTGATTGTAGACTTTTTATATGCCTCAAGCTTAACTCGTAGCTTGAGGCGTATATGTATGTATATTAGTGCGATCCTTCGTTCGTTCGGTTGTCTGGGCATCACTATCATCATCATCATCATCACCATTATCACCATCATCATCATCATCATCATCGTCGTCATGTTCCAATGCCGGCTCAGCCTAACGAGCATTGCCAACGGCGGTCGGTAGCCGGAGCTGTTAGCGCGAGGATGCTTCTGTGGAATGACTACGTGGTTCGTCATGATCAGAGAGGCGCAACCTGCACGCGCTCTATAGCAGGAGCAGCAGAGGGCGGATCTCGTTCTCACTCCACTCACCACCACCACCACCACCATCACAGCCATCTGGACAAACCACGACGCAATCAATTGTAAAATTGATCCCTGTTGCTGCCCGCTTGCTTCCCTCTGTGTTGGAAGTAGGACAGCAATAACAGATCGCTTGATGGTGGTTGTGTTGTCGATTTGACAATGGCAGCATAACTTGAGACATAGAAAAAAAAACGAAAGAAACGTCGAGAGAGCTTCATAATCAATGACAAGCAACGCACTTACAGCGTAGCAGATGGAGTAGCAGTGGTAGCATGTTGTTGTGATTTTTCTTGTTATTGTTGCGTTGTTGTTGTTGTTGTTGTTGTTGTTATTGTTGTGATTTTTCCTGTTATTGTTGCGTGTGTTGTGGTTGTTGTTGTGATTTTGGTTGTTGTTGTCATTGTTGTGATTTTGGTTGTTGTTGTTGTTCTGTTTGTTTTGCTGTTGTTGATGTTATTAGTTGTAATTCTCACTATTTCGCGTGTCTTATTCCTGTGGTTGTTGTTTTTATCGCTGCTGCGGCTGTTACTGTACAGTGTATTGTTGTTGTTGTTGCGGCCGTTTTGTCGTTGTGGTGGCAAATGTTGTTGTGTTGTTGTCTCTCTTCGTCTCGCCGTGTCACGTGTTGTCGCAGTCTCCATATTCATGTCGGCCATGTTTGTAGCAGAGCTTGGCTGCGATCCGCGAATGATGTCATTTAGAAGTAATCCCACCGGTGTTAAGTGTACGGCAACGATGTTTACTATTGCAGCCATCGCAAGGATCCTCCTCTTCTCTCCATCTACCTAGGCATGCCTCAATCCATTATCCATTGCCCTCCACGAGTGACCTGCTCTGCAACAACAACTGCTTCGACTGCTCCTGTTGTTGTTATTGTTATTGTTGTTGTTGCTGTTGCTGCTGCTGCTTTTGTTATTGTTGTGTATGGCAGGCGGTGGTCATCGTAAACGTAGTGGTTGCAGCAGTAGCAGGCAGAAGCAGTCGTCAGGGTAGAAATCGCCTCGATCATAGCAGTAGAAAAGAGATAGATACATTAAAAGAACTCGCCTGCTTCCCATAGACGCCACTGTCACGTCACCAGCGTCGCGTCAAGAGGAGATGCGCTTGACAGAAGCTGCGGACTCAGCGTGCCTTAGAGCGGTTTCTACCCGTGTGGCTGACGTCTCTGTCCGGACGTGTCACTCACTCACTCGCCTCCTAGTGTTAATTAGTTCGCAATTGACTAACTCACGAGATCGCTTACCGCGTGCACCCAACGTGCGGCCACTTTCTTACATCTAGCCCTAGTTCTCTAGTCGTTACGTGTCGTATGCTGAATTGTTGAATGCGTCAACCCGTTCGGCAACGGCCGCGTAGCATTAAAATTGTAGCCTTAGACGCCTACGCATAAGCGTTAGTCGTTTTACTAATAATAACCGAGTGTTGTGTAGTTTCGGCTGGGAAGCAAGAAGGAGGCGCAACTCACATCTGACTTCCCTTTGCTTGGTTTTAACAGAGCCCAGGTAAACATAATATATATATATACTCGTATATATGCTTAAAAATATATATATAGTAGGAAAATCCTTCCGCAGCTACTACTCGAGGTATAGGGAAGAAATCGCGTTAAGTATCGCCGCTGCAAGCGGTGCCGAGGTCACGCGTATCGAACATGTCATGCAAACATAACGACGACGACGACGACATAGTTACGACCGGCACTTGAAAAGGTGTATTCGCTGCCAAGCGGGCGGATTTTTCCCTCGGGTAACAGTCGACGCAACATGGTGTGTTTGTTTCCTCATCTCTTTGCATTTTTCTGTGTCGCCTTTTCTCCCTCTTTGTCTTTGTCTATCTCTCTCTTTCTCTGCTTGTTTTTGCTCTGTGTCTTTCTTCCTACCTCCTGGTAGTACTGGACTTCTTCCACATTTGCCTTCTCCTATCAACATGCGACATGGGAACAAAAACAGCCGGTTTCACGGGAAATCAACCCTTTAAATTCCGTGCTGCTTCTCGGTGCTGCCGGCTGGTGGGATCCAGCTGGAGTGTT
The DNA here is from genome assembly GCA_003439945.1 of Dermanyssus gallinae. Lineage (NCBI taxonomy): Eukaryota > Metazoa > Arthropoda > Arachnida > Mesostigmata > Dermanyssidae > Dermanyssus > Dermanyssus gallinae. Next base: position 225,246 of record QVRM01005564.1, on the reverse strand, counting down.
CTTTCTGGTAGTTTTCTTCTATATTCCCTACTCCACTTCACTCCACGCCGAGCACCGAGAATCGAGACAACGGCACAACAACAGCAACGGCAGTGGCGGTAATAACAACAACGCGATCACAACAACAATAATAATAATATTATTAAAATAATAGTTTTAACAATAATATTAACGTTTTAATTACTATTGTTATTCATTTTGTTATCCAAGCCTGCCGGTAAATGCACAAATTGAACTCCCTAGACATACATCAGTTTCTTCAGACCTCCAGAGTGTCAAGAATCATTCTCGTGTCTTTAATAATAACGATAATAATAATAATAATAATAACAGACAACAGACAAGTGATAACAGACAACATGGACAAATAAATTTGCCGGCGGGCTATGTCGGTCCATAATAATAATAAAAAAAATAATAATAATATTAATAATAATAATAATAATTAAAACAGCGGCAACTGCAACGATGAAGGCGGCACCAATAAGCAAAGCAACAACAACGGCCAACAGTGGTGGTCCTACGTAATGCTATCCTATGACGGCGACTACTAATACTACTACAACAACTACTACTAGGTTTTCTCAAGAAACGGAAACGCATTTTCGCGCACGTATTTTGCAGATTACATTTGTTTGTGGCGATATTGTCGGTACGGACATGTCACCCCCGACCCCCGCCCAAAACCCACGACCTGTTGTTGGCTTTAGCCCAACGTTTACCTCGACCTACAGCAAGTCGTTTGTCCAGCTGTAGTCGGTAGCGGTCGACTGGCCGACGTCGATGTGTTGCTTCGTTGGTTGACCTTCCGTTGGTTGGTTTTCCGTGGCAATGCCATCTACAGTGCAGGCGGCGCCGCGTGCAAACGCCTGAGTTTGCTTTGGCGATCCATCGCTCCCGCTCGTTAGTTCTCATCTTACCTCGCGCACCACCCCATATTGCCCCGTTTGGAAGCGTTCTTCCGTTGCCTTCGGCGTTCAGCGTGCATCCATCCGACCGAATAATCGTATCCGCCGGCGCCGGCCGTGCCATGGGCCGTGGCTGCCCTCGATGGTTTCTGGCGGCGTTTTTCTGCTACTCTTCTACCCGTAAGTGCGTGCACTCAAAGCTAGCGTAATACACAGCACTATCGACTGTAGTGGGCATGCACGCGACGCATGCAAATAGCTCGACGACGTACTGTACGTCTGATGCAGGTGCTGTGCGAAATAGCCGTACAGGTAGGTATCCAAGCACGTGGCTTCATTTGTACCAGAGTCTGATTGACATCTGGTTTCGTTAGCCTTTTGATGGAACCACCATGGTACCACATCTTCTCTTATATGGTCGCGCAAGGTCTATCGTGAAGTATTGGTGTTGCTGACAGCTATGTTGCTGCCCGGTCGTCGTGAGTTTTGGATTGTTGCCACATTCATAGTGGCGCCTGGTGATGTAGTCAAACCGCGCGTATGGGCTCTCTCTGTCTCTATCTCTCTTATTGTCCTATAGCTTTATTGTGTAGCCCAATCTCGACAGAAATGAATAAAAAATCAATATTTTGTAATCCTAAGGGAATTATTGGATTCTCCGCTTCTTTCTAATGTGTGCGCCTCTACAGCCTAAAGTTAGTGCGTCGCAGATGGACGACGAGTAGGAGGACATCCTTCAATCTACCCCCACTGTATTTAGTAGGCAGTTGGCATTTTGGCCAGCGTCGTCCCTGGCCGAAACTTGTCTAGTTAATGATCATACAAATCACCCGCCTGAAGCCGCGGGTTTATCACACGTGAATCTAGAACAGTTCCTAGGTACAAACTCAGTAGCTTCATACGAGGCACAGAAACTGTCACCTTGACTTGAATAATAATTCGTACAAGGCATGCTGATCTATCTACTTATTATTCGTGTGCTGCGTTTAGGTAACCCAAATGTATCTGCTATGCAGAGTGAACCTAGATCAGGGACAGGTCTCGTTTGATATTTCAGTTGTTTTGCATCTCGAAAGTTGATATTGATGGCGCCGACCTAGGGACTCTCGACCAAGGAAGGTCGGTGGCAAATCACGCCTGCTCAGAATATAGGACTATAAGATGTATTTTTTAGAACTATGCTTGAACCTCAGAGCGAATGTCATTTGGCTTACCCGCCTCGTACTCTCGTCCATCGAGTACGTCGAGTGAGGAGGCCCAACTATTGGTTACTCTCACACACTTACATATATCCAGAGATGCATAAGAAAGCATATTTTCTGCATTCACATTAACACGCACATACACGAAATTGAAGTTTGAGGTTAACTGGCAAAAGCTGTTGATGTTGCGGGGCGGACTTTGTTCATCCGCGAGTCGAAAACCGACAACTACAATAGTTGCTTAGACATTGATTATCGTAAAAATGACGGCAGCCGTCGGTGGCCATCGAAGAACCATGCCGAAGAACAGGTAGTAGTATTACAACGGGGTGTCGAAATGTCTCCTCGTCATTAGTTTGTAAGTTCAAACGTGACACACTGGCTAAGCAACGTACGCTTGGCTCAAACCTAACCAAGTAAGGACAGTTTCGACTACCACAATGGAATGGCTATATAAAGGGGCGGCTGGTACTACTTACAATAGGCCACCATAATTATAATAGCAAAAACGATGCAAGCGGGGAAGTGGGTAATGTATACAGACGGCTGCAACGTTGGCAATAGTGGCGTTAACAACAATAATAACAGCAATATTTGCGATGATGACACTAATAATAATAATAATAATAACGGCAAAAGCAATATAAACATGTGTTTGCTGTTATGCGTATATTGTACAAGATATTGAACAACAATCGCAGCAGCTCTAAGAACAGTTTGACAACCTTATTAGGATGATGCTTCTCACACTAACGAAGCTTCTTTACCCGTGTAACACCAGCAACGACAGTTGACGGTTGCATGCAACGCAACGTCCATATACAGCCTCCATATTTACACGCCTATTCAAATGTATTGCAGCAGTAACAAGAATATGTGTTTTAACGAACTTTCGTCTGTTGTACACCACCACCGCCACCATTACAACACAATAGTGACTGTAGTAGAACAAATACGCAACGACAATAGACATTTAAACTACAATGAGCGGTAGCCAACTGGTATTTATGTGGCAAAATAACATATCTATTGCAGTATCAACAACAACAGCAGCAGCAGCAACAGCAATAACAACATTACCGGCATTACTGCAACAACGATGAGCGCAACAACAACAACAACTAGCAATTGCGGCAATAACACCAACAATAAGAACAACAACAACGGAAAATATGACAATTGTAGTATTCCATGCGGTAAACGTGACACCGCACGAGGTCACGCTAGTCGGTGACAGGGACGACGTCTTCGGCTACAGCGCCGATACGCGATGTCCCATCGCTCTTGCTCGCATGCGTCACGGTGACCTATCAGCCAACGATCTTCATGTGATTTTGCTGAGGCGCCAGTTGTTGTTGTTTCTGTTATTGTTGCTGTGCAACAGCCGCAACAACAACGTCAGTAGCATTACCTTTCTCTCTCTCTCTCTCGCTCTTTATCTGTGTGGGGGGAGAGAACAACAGCAACAACAATAAATGTTTTGTTGTACTGTTGTTGCTGTTGCGACTGGTTGACACTCTCACCTAGCTAATGGACGACCCCACTCGCAATAATGTCATATGATTTGCGTATTATTATTGCAAGGGGCTGGACGTGTATGTATTTGGTCGGTTTTGGACGCGCCGATGACAGCCTTAAATCAAAAGTGGCCATCAATCTGAAGTTACTACTCCGCTCCACGACCTCTACCACGTTAACTCTTGTTTTCCTTTGTCTTCAATCTGTTCGTGTTTTGTTGTTGTTCTGTGTTTTCTTTCTCTATGGTTATTCGGCGAAAGCATTGCTGCTAGAACGTCAAGGCGAGCGGCCATGTTCTTGAAGGCTCAGGCTCTACAGTAGTGTTCCCCGTAGCTACGCTTTACAAGTGGCTCAGGAGAATTGTCCGAGCATTGCATATCGAACTGGGAGATGAAATCGATTCGTTGGAAAGCGATGTCTAGAATTTCGCATATAGGCCTCCGGCGCAGTGAGGATCTATATAGATGTCTGTGCGTGACTGTTGCTCGGAGTCTCTCGCTGCCACTTTGAAAGGGGAGATGTAGACAACGATCTCTCTAAATTGAATGTACATGTGCTGTTGAACGCACTAGGGTGTGTGAACCGTGCACTGTTGACGCTATATATATATATATATATATATATATATAGAGGGAATAGAGAGTTTGTGCGTGCACTATGTTGGACAACAGAGCGTGGCTGGCATTTATTTGTTGCACCGGGCTTTCTATACGTCGGCATATGAGTGCAGACATTTCAGACAAACCAAGTGGGAGACACGTGCATGACGAATGTGCAAAAAAGGCTAAACAGGAAGAGAAGGAAGCCGTTTTTGAGAAAAGGGAGATTGGATCTAATGGCGGATAAGCAGGAGTTGATCGAACGGCTCGGCCGCATCGGAAAAAAATAATAGAATTAACGCCAGCGGAGACATTTTGTATCTGCTGAGCAGGCTATCTCGGCTCGCGGAGAAGACGGCGCGATAGAGGAAACTATGCTGGTCGTAACGGCTAGCGTGGATAAAATAAATACGTGGATATAGGAAAGAAAGGCAAAAGAGGAGACGAAACTAGCCGAGGATGAGGTGGTGGTGGATTTAGAGCTGAGCCGAAATGACGAGGACGAGGAGAGAAGACAGAGCTGACAATTATTGGAAAGAGAGGGGGGACATCAGGGCTATTGACTGAAGAGAATATGAGCATATTCGATAAAGTAGAACCAAGGTTGGTGTTCCATGGGGGAGGTGCCGTACTCTCAAACTGCAAATTCAGCGAGAGAGCGGAGAGTATCAGAATAGGAGAGCGCGTTGGATCTTATCCGGAGATTGGCCATAGGCCAGATTGCGGATCACGAAAGATGTCAAACAGACTCCAAAAACGAGATAGAAAGGGGAGCTGATGTAAGAAGAAGCGAACACCTTTCGGGCGAATAGCATTGCTTAATATTAGAGGTGGTAGGAGACGGGAGGAATTGTAGAGACTGATAGAATATATATACATAGAATTATATAGTATACAATGGCTAACGGATAACTACGGGAATGGGTAGGAGAGATGGTTATAGATGAAGCAATGGAATATTTGCAGTGACTATAATTGCGTGGAAGTTATGGGTTGGGAAAAGCTACTACTACGCTTAAAGTAAACAAGAGGTGGATAGACAGGCAGATGTGGGTACATAAAATAGAGAAAATCAAACGGCTGTTAGTGGATACGATAAAGGTGGATCTTGATGAAATTCATAAAATACTACGGGACAAATACGATAAATGTTGTAGAGCAGTTAAGGCTGTAAGAAGATGAGGAGAGAGGGCGTAGTGAAATGAAAAACTGAGGAGGCAATATTGGCGAAATAGAAATGAAGCAAGGAGCACAGGAAAATGGTGGGTAGGGGCCCGGGTAAAGGGAAGGAATACTAAATGATATATATGCAGACGAAAGCAAAGGTCCAAGAAGGTATAATAAGGGATAAAACGGTGCGATAAATCTGAATTTAATAGTATATTAGGAGCTCCAATGGGACAATAGGTAAGACGATTCTGCACATATGTGGTAAATAAGGGAAAGAGCATGGCTATTTTTGAGCACGAAAAATGTACCCAAAAGAGAACTCCGAGCCAGGTACGAGAACCATTTGCGCATGTGTGTATATATATATATATATATATATATATATATATATATATATATATATATGTATATACATATATATGTACACGAAGAAAATATTTGACGGGAGGTTATGCAAGATACTTGTCTATACTTTTTATACATATAAAAACGTTTGACTGTCGGCTGTATGTCATGCTCTCAAGCGTATATATATATATGGCTATTGTCTCCTCGATGTAATTTTCAATTCTACGGATATTGTGTTGCTGATGTTTTATGGCTCGGGCATGTGCTTTAAGGAGCCCTTGGGTATCATGGACGCTTTTGCCGTCTGCCCTTGTCCCTGTGGTAGCCGTATATGAATCGACCTCCCTTGCGACATCGGCAGATGTCAGACTGAATCGGATAGACAGGTCTCGAGGCAAACTATTTGTTATCTCTCGATCCTCTCGATTGTTTAGTCTGTTTTATAGGCTGGTGGAAAATACGTATGCAAGCATATGTTTATATACTCTCTCTTTATATATATATATATATATATATATATATATACAATCAACGGCATATTTAGACTAGATATAACGTATGTACCTCCTGCCAGTGAAGCCGAGTACGAATAATTTCCGTACTAAAACCGAGCGGGAAACGAAACAGAATGTTCTGTGAATTTGTACTGAGCACCTAAATATATGTATATGCGTCGTAGTTCACAGATGAATGCTCTAGTTAGGTACTAGCATACATTTAATATGATAACATATGATAAGGTTTAAGGTGCTGTTGTTTGCTATGAGTGCTTGTGTTATAAGTTATGATCAATGTTGAGGCGTTTGAAATTCAGTTTTCCTAGGAATGTTGCATATCTTGCAGCAGAATTAGGATGGACAAGCTATTCACATACGGTTACATCGATTGTCTAATGTTTTGCTTCTGTTGCGTTTTTCGTAGCAAAACATCAGGATTTTGCATCAGGATCAGGCAATGCTAATTCTGCTGTGTACACCTACGATGTTGGCAGTCGATGTGACATGAATTACTTTAGTTATTGATTCAAACGCATCGATACACTAAATGTACAGGTAAATGTAAAAACGCAGGAGGCGAGCGCTTCGTTTAAAATTAGACTGGAGAAATGTACTTAAAAACTCTGTTTTTCTTTTAAGTCCCTTTTTCTTTAGCAGTGTTTCCCATTCATTGTATCGGTGCTGTGTCTAGATTCCAATACCCCGACTAGCGATGACCGCTCATTAGTTAGCTGGGCACGGGTCAATACGAAACAAAGAAGATAAAAGAACAAAACATAATAGACACGAGAGAGCAAAAACTAAGCGTTTATTGCCGCTACTTTGCTGCCAGGAGTCTGAGAAGCCGGATGCGCTCACTTTGTGTTCTTGGATGTATTTTTGTGTAGATTACACACACACACACATATATATATATATATGGACCGACATAGCCCGCCGGCAAATTTATATGTTGTCTTGTCCGTGTCCTTGCTTGATGGTAGCCCCCGCTCTTATGGATCCGGTGCGAGCGATATATCCTCAAGGTTCCTTGCAAAGTTAAAACGGTGAGATCCATAAGATTCCTCTTCGTGACGCCGAGCCCCAAGAGCGTCCTCGCAGATTCGGAGTCCCATACACCACTCATAGAGATAGTGATGGATCCGAATCTGCGAGGTTTTTGCGGGTAGGGGAGCGCCGCTCTTAGGAACTCGACGTCATATTTGGCGATCTTGTCTTGCCGTGCTTTTGCCAGGTCCCGGTTCGGGCCGCAAACCTCGGCATCTAAAACCCAGACCTCGGTAGGTGTTGTTATTACGAGGTCGGGCTTTAGACCCGGTGCGCCCGGTCGACGGAATACTCGCTCACGAACCACCTCATGACCCCTTTCGCGAAGAAGACGCGCCACGCGATCACAGACGTCGTCATGTCTCTTTATGGTTTGTTTGTGTGTTATATCGCACATCTGAGCGACATGAGCCAACGTCTCAGGCGCATGACACCCGTGCCTACAACGTTTGTTGTAGCCCGGGCGTCCCCTGGCCAACCTGGCACGCGTTGGTAGTGCGTTGATCCTGAGCTTTAGTAGGTTTAAATACTCCTTACCAGATAGGTAGGGCATACCCTTAATCCAGTAATGTACAAAGGGCGTTTCGTGTATATATATAAATGTGTATATATATATATATATAAATATATATACGTGTAATATACGTGTATAAATATATATAGGCGTGTATATATATATAAATATATATATATCTATTTTTGCTGTATCTATTTTTGGTAGGCCGTTTTGTGGATATCGCTAGTTAAGGTTGGTTAGTTTTTGACTATGCATTATCCGTCGGAATACTGTTTCTCGCCTATTTAATATTATATTAGTATTACAATTGTAAGGTGTGAATGTCTGTAAACCTTGATTGTCCACTAGCTCAGTTCGTGGTGCTCACAATGGAAGCCGCCTTCCCCCCAGAGAAAACTATGTGCCTCGATCTTTGTGAATTAACACTTGTCACACTGAGTTCTGCGTGTTTGAGGAGTCTATCTGCTTGGGCCTTGTGTAGGAGCTCCCTTAGTGCGGGATGTGGAACCATTAGAATCCAGTGAGGGTCTCGAGTATCGCTAATATTTTATGTGCGGCGGCCAGATGAGAGTTCAGTTAGACGCGCAGAGAGTTCGTCCTTGGAGCACAGGCAGAACAACAAGTACAGCAGAAAAACACAACAGCAGCTGACTATAAAGAATAGGGTTAGGGGGATGACTACTCGCCATCGTTTTGGTTTTAGGCTTCACTAGCTGCTATAGGTGCATTACTGTTTGCTGCGCTTAAGCTTTCCTACGTCGCTGCACTGACCCGATTACTTCTAAATCTCCTCGACCACACAACCACGTCCTATTACGTTTACAGGCAACGATAGACCACAAACGAAATGGTCGACAGAAACGGTAATTCGTCTGGTGGTCGTACAACTCGTGGTTGTGTTATTGGCGTTGTTGTTGTTGTTGTTGTTGTTGATGTGTTGTTGCTGTTGCTGCTGCAGTTAGTATTATTAATATTTGGTTGCTGTTGTTGTTACAGCAAATGCTGTTTCTCAGTAGCTCGTGCCGACTGCTGATGCCAGCGATGCTGCTGCTGCTGTCGAGTTTTTAGTCGAACGCTACCACATCGCCTGTAGGAGCGGCAGCAGCAGCAGCAGGCAGCAGCGGCAAGAGGAGAGAGAACGTCGGCTCTTTCTGTTGCTTCGATGCATCCGCTTCGATGAATTCCTTCCTATTCGTGTCCGCGTTCGCTGTTGTTGCTGTTGTTGGGGCCCGTTGGACAGTCGGTGGGTCGACCGGCCCGTTCACTTTAGCGAAGACTATTTTATTTGCTTACTTGTTGTTCATCTCCTCGATGGCTGAATGGACGGCGACGATGACGACGATCATCGGCGCTTACCGGCGAGGACGGTGCTTACCGTCCCGCTGGCTACTTAGTTCGGCTGTATCGTTTGGTGTATAGTTGTTGTTGTTGGTTGTTGCTGTTGTTGCTGCTGCTGCTGCTGTTTTGGCTGTCGTCGTTGCTATTTTGACATCCGTCGAGGCGAAAAAATACTATAGTTCATATTTATTACGATTGAAGTCATGTGGCATCACAGATTCTAGCAACGGTGGGTGTTCGAGTGCAGCGAAACCGGCTCGGAGAAACCCGATTTCACCTAGATCTATCTATATCAATTGCTTGCCGAGATTGTCGGCATATATATATATATATATACACGATGGATATAATCCATCGTAGGGTTCGTGAAAACCATCGATATAACTTAATCCGTAGTAGAAGCCGTGTGCTGCGAGCGTCGTTACCTTATGCCTATCCTGTTCCCCTGCTGTCTGCCGAGTGTTCATCACTGATTGCCCTAGTAGTGAATACCTAGATATATCTCATTTAGTTTTACCTCCTGTGGTCTTATCCATGTTTCAAGCGCTTTCGTTCTGTCCAAACCCTGCTGCAGCCTAAAGTTAACCTCTGCCAGTAGGAGATTCCACTCCGAGACTCTAACAATCTACATGGCAGCTCCAGGAGCCTTCTTCAAGAAAAAGAGCTTCTATCTTGTAGTCCCAGCTCCAAAGTCCTCATTTTCCCCTCAGCTTCATATGAGTTGTATGCCGTAGGTAGCTGGTATTGATTTCACCTACCCTGTCGATAATGCCACAGCCACATTCAAAGATAACATTTGCGGGCTCTTTATTACCGTCGCAGCACTCGTCGCTGTTTTTCGCTCTCTCCTGTACATGGGACCGAGAGCAAATCCCCGCCATCGTAAAGGTGATTCTCAAATAGGCAAAGTTGTTCACAAATTCAATATCCTCTCAATGTCATTCTAGTATATTCTTATTGCCAAATCAATCACCACACCTTAACAGCAGTCGAATTTTCGTACATATGGAATTTCCCCTTTCTAAATTCATATTGCCTTTCAGGAATGGCTCCTTTATCTTTGCTCATTCCCTTTGCTATTATTGTCAAAAATAACTATTCTAGTTGTATTCATTGTTATGTTCCCCCACGTCTTTGGCACGGCTTCATTTCCTTCACCCCTGGGAATCACTACCAGTCGCCTCGTTATTTTTATTATTATTATTATTAGTATTTGCTGCGTTCTTACTGCTGTCGGCTAGATATATTCCTTAACATTGCCGCTTTCATATCGCTAAGAAGAAATTAGCGACAAGTGGATAGCATCAGGATAGCTGGTTAAGTTGTCATTTTAGGATAGATGGTCAAGTTGTTCGCACATGTGAGCAAAAATGGGCCTTAGCACATGTAACATTTAACCGCCACGACGAAAGCCGGAAAGGCGCGACCAACCCTCTCAGGTTTTTCAAATGTAGACATAGAAAAGCGCATACATTTATGTCAAGGCTTTTTACAAAATATACAGATGTATGCGTACAGATTGGTAGCAGTTGATCACGGTTAACAGAATGAAGTGTATCGGTTGCGAGTAATTGGTAAGTTGTAATCGTTTGAAACTACAAAACAACAACGATAACAACAATAACAACAACAATAACAGCAACAACAACAATAACAGCAACAACAACGACGACGACGACAACAACAACAGCGCCGGTAACAGCACCGCTAAAAACGTGACAGTGAAAGTCCAAAAGGCCGCCACGGTGGGCGGTCAACTACCCGTTCCCTTGCACAGAACGCCGGACACACACAGACACGCCGGACGTGGCGACGACGAATTTCTCACAGCCCATGAGGCCGCCAACTCCACTAGACACGCCATATGGGCGACTAGGAAGGAGGTGGGGGTCAGCAACAGCAGAAGCCACCTCAGCGCTGCTTCTACTATTAGACTTCAGCACCGGCACGGCAGCTGGGGGGTCCTGGCAGCAAGCAGAGCTTGCCTACAAGACAACCGAAACCCCCAGAGTAGTCAGCCTTCCCCCGTCTCGCGCGTCTGGCAGCAACGCCGTAATGCAAACAGATGTGTAGAGTTTTTGTTATTGTGTGTAACTGTTTATATGCACGTTGTGAATGTTTCTGTTGTGTGTGCGAGTGTTTGTTTGTTTGTTCGTTCAGTGTGGGGGTGTGTCTGTGAACGATGGCAACGCATGATCAGCATCGAGAAAAACTCGCTACCGTCGGATAGACCGGCCATCCGTTGGATAACATAGCTGATGCTTGGCAGTTTTTGCGGCGTTACAGCGTCAACTGCGGCCTCTTCTCGGTGGCATCGCCGACGTAGTACTAAACGTAACAACGAGCTGATTTGCTGGTTGTCTGCTGGCGGAGATCAAAGCTATTTGATAGAGTGCTCAAACAAGTCAACGGCGGCGAGGTTATTGGAAATAATAACATCGTAGCAACAATAGCAGTATAAACAATATGAAAATAGTTACTGTATGAATGATAGGAACAACAACAAAAACAACTGCAGCAACCATAACAAGATAGTTACTGTATAAATAATAGGAACAGCAACAACAACACCGACACCAACAGCGACAGCAAAGACGACTCTACTCCAACAACGGCAACAACATTATTGTTCACTTTTGCCTGTACTTTTTAGGGGGGGGGGAAGTGTATTCAGTTACACATAGAAACTATATCGATATGATGCAGAGTATTGCGGGACTTCGCATTCATGAGGCTGGTGTCTTTAGCTTGACTAGAGAGTCCCTCTCACTTACCGAAAGACTAGAGAATCCCGCCTTAGCTACCGAAACCAGCTCGAAAACGTAATTAACGAAGGTTTGACGCTCATATGACTAGCGCGTTGGCAAAATAATTGTGCGAGATGAACCGCATACGTTGGCGCGGGCCGGAACAGTTGATTGTAGGTGTCGGGAGGATGCGTCTCCAAAGCAATGCCAGGTAAAAAATACATTTTAGGCTAGTATGAACAAATCGTAGAACAAGGTGCTACATTCGTCGCGGCTTTTCGAACACATGCCTTAACGAAAAGCGATTGAACATTTTGACAAACAAACACGTAGAGATGGCTGAGAAGTCAATATTTCCTTAGGAGATAGTTAGATAGGACGCTGAGGCAAAGCGTAAGCAATGATTTATAATTTAATTTATTTAATTCATGAGTCACTTTTTCTGCGTGGAATTTATAGATGACAATTATTATTATAATTATGGGGGGGGGGGGAGAAGACACTCAAATTAAGCTTTTTAGGGTCACAGCAGAACCAAGATAGACCGCGTTCCTCCGACAGAGGGCGTCATGATGACAGCCAATAATAATACGAGCAATATTTTAAATATTATGTAATTCGTACATAAGTAATTGTGGTAATAATAATAATAATAATAATAATAATAATAATAATAATAATAATAATTGTTTTTCGTGGAGCTTTCAAGTGTACAAGGGTTGTATTGCGTTGCCGAAGCCTTAATAGTCTTACCGACATCTTACCGAAGTTTTATTGGTGTCATCGCTGGTGGTGCTGTTGTTGTTGTTGTCGGTGGTGCTGCCGATAGTGTTGAATGAATGAACGATAGAAACCACGTAGTAGCGGCAGCAGCAGCATTAAGAGGCACCCTTTAACCAAAATGACGATGCGCGTGACGAGGCACGCTTTGGCAGCGTGGCGTTAGTTGGTGACGTTTTACCCCAACCCCCGACCTAATCCTCTCCCCCCACCCTACCACAACCACTACCACCATGAGCGTCAGCGTTGTCAGCGTCGTCACCGTTATGGTCGATTTGGTGTGTCGTGTGTCGTCGTAGTTTGATGATGCTGCTGTTGTTGTCATGATTTTGAGCGTGATGAGGTGCTCTTCATGGTGGGGTTGGGGCGCAGGGGGTGTAGCGATTATTTTCCACGTTGCCACCGCAGCTCTCGCATTGTTGTTGTTGTTGTTGTTGTTGTTTTTGTAATCGTTATCATTATCATCAACATCGTCAACGCCATCTTGCCTAGTCTTGCCTTTGGACATCGTCGTCGTATCGTCGTGACCTGAGATCATTTTTCCGTGAAGCACGCCGAAGCCATTGACCGTGAAGACGAAGTCAGAAGTCAGTAGCAGTAACAGCCGAAACAGCGGGCGATCCTCAGCGGCAGGCATCATCCATGGTTTATTGCTCCTCTCTGTTGGAGCAGACGTGGCGGCCACCTATCGTCGACGTTGAAGTCGCCCTGAAAGATGTCGAAGTCGTCCTCATCGTTGTTGTTGCTGTTGTTATTGTTGCTGTTGTTGTTGTTGTTATTGTTGTTGATGTTGTTATTGTTGTTGATGTTGTTACTGTTGTTGTTGTTGTTGTTGTCGTCGTCATCAGCGAAGCCGGCTGATCGCCTGGCATCGTGGTAGTCGTGCCAGCTTCAGCTTGTGCTCTATAAGCACAATGAAGGCTCTGGCATCGTGAACGTTGCGCGCATCGTTATGACGTCGCCGACCGTGACCGTAGAGATTCTCCCTTTCTCTCTGTTTCTACCTTCCTGCGCTCTCTTTTGCTTTCCAGTCCTTCGGCAGAGTGCTGTTTTTCCGGAGAGTGCCGAGTCGACGCCCACGAGGCATTTCTGCTAAGCGTAATTTGCTGCTAGCCGCGTACTACGGCAAAGAACGGAGAAGGCCAGGGCGTTTTTCTGCTTTGCGTGCATATGTGCACATATTTTATTATTATTATTATTTCGCGGGTAAATAGGTATAGGCATACCCCCTCATAACATGACAATATCATCACGCTCCTAGTTCAAAAACCCAATTTATGCTCGTTTTAAAGTTGTCAATAGTACACAAACACCTTTTAAAGTGCCCATTCATTTGTATGTTTAACATAATCATTTTGCATTGTTCCCTTGAATAAAGGCGCTTTGCATTGGCATGACTTGACTGATTACTTTTACCGTGACTGCTCTCTTGCTACCGGCACTAGAGCGAGGACATACGGCAATGACTACAGCACTACAGCAGCAGCATGCGTTTTTATTTTCTCAATTGCATCTAATCTATAGTTTCTCCGTTTGAGTGCATGCTCTTTTTTAGTTTGCTCTCCCGAGCTTTCCTTGTCTGTGTGTGTCTGTTTGCCTGTCCGTATCTAGACTCTGCCCTTTTAAATGTCAACACATCTTTGGGTGTCGCACAGTTCAATGTACAGCATCTGTTCTGCCTGTTATGTATCTTATTGTCTAGCCAGCAGGAGATAATCTATTAAGAGTTCTTCTCTGTTTCGCGACTTATTGTAGTTGTCTTGCTTAGGACCAGTACAGTGGTCCTGCAATTCATATACCATACTATCATAGGAAAGTCTATAGCCACCGCCATAGGTGTGTACGCCTATGGAGAGGGAAATGACCCAGGCGCGACTTTACGAGGTCCGAGCTGGGTCTCTGCTCGATTCGTACCATCTTAGCAGCAGCAGCAGCTACAGCGGTGACAGCAGTAGCAGATCAAGTACTGGCCGAAACGTGCTTATTTGCAAGTGTCAGTTGTGCAGTGCTCGCATCTCGAATCGCGTGCGAGGCCCACAAATGCTAGCCCAATAGCTCAAGATGCCATGTGAGATGCGCAGAGGGTCCGTCCTCGGGCGGCCCTTAATTCGGCCCTCATTCTCTTTCTTCTTCCTGACCTCTAAGATGCCTCGAAGATGGACGACTCAAAGCCGACACAAAGCAAATGAAGTTGCTGTACGAGGGTTTGTTATCTTCGTCGTGAAAGTCGTTGATTTCAGTATTCTCCGTGTTCACGAAGCGCATACAAGGTCACAGACGCATGCATTCACGCGCACATACAGACAGACGGTGATGGATCGATGGAGAACAGATCTCGCACAGAATAATCGTTTTCCAAGATGCCAAGTTTTGTTAAGTCAGTCGCCATGGTGGCAGTAAAATCGCATTTGCACAGCCTAACTGTCATCGTCTAAGTTGGTAGCGGTTTTGCCTTCATTCTTATGGGCTCTGTCCGATGCCACTGACAACAGCGACAACAGGATTAACAACAATAACTAGAAAACTTTCGACAATAGTTGCGTTTTCTGGATTACCGCATTTCCGTTCCGAATGACCGCTACGCTCTATTCCGCTTCTGTCCGTGGTATTGCTGTTGTTGTTGATGCTTTGTTCTTTTGTGTTTATGTGGATACTGAAGGCGTTTTAAATCGTAAGGTACAGGCTAGCACAAGCTACGTTTGGTATGCAAATTGAAATCATTTTATGGCATCCTTATGTATGGCATCCTTTAACAATGATTGTCTATCCTGCCCTTATGCATATATGCTCATAGGCTAGTAGTTCTAAATAAATTCATTGTGGACACCAAAATGTCGTCATAAGGCGTAATCAGGACTTGTTTCTAAATCTTAGTATTCTAGTAACTATCTGGTCCCCGCATAATCAAGGGAGCAAAGATCCTGCGCCAGCTTTGCCATCGCATTTCGGCGGGGCTACTGAGAACTGCGGCTTGCCTCGACTGACGCGCTATGAGTAAGATGACAATCTTAATTGTCCTTAATGTGTCGTTCTTAAGCCATAACGACTTGTAACTCTACTTCAATAAGTAAGTAATTTCCCATGTCATCGATTTAAAACGCCCGGATGTCACGTTTGATCGCGACTTTAGAAGAGGAAGAAATCACACGATGCCAAGTCGGGTGAAAATGCTGGCTGCTTGACTCCACAAACGGCTAGACAGCGGCCTCAATGTTTTTTAGCCCGTTGGGCTGGCGTGTTGCCGTGTAGGAGGAACCATCCTTAGCCTACAGACGCGTTAGTGCTTTTCTTAGTAGTGAGCGCAGTGAAACTTTTGGCAGGTATTCTGCAGCGTACCAATCGTCCAGTTCGATCATCGCCAAAAATATCTATTTCTGAAGAGAAGAGAAAGGGCCATCATCACCGTGCCAGACAACTTGGTGTCCAAGACAGAGTCCCTCCTAGCGATGATGCATATGTTCGAGTTTTCGTCAATCACAGCGTTCACACGAGGTACATTTTCGTCGTTCATTGCTGTTTTTGGAAGGAGTTTATCGTACAGATTGAAATGCCCAGTTGGAAATGCTCTGTACCATCTATACACACTCTCCAGAGATTGGGCTTCGTCTTTAGTCTGGGTCGATCAAGGCTCGTCGAAACACTCTTATGCACTTAATCCGTGCTGGAAGTGGTACGTAAGAACCATACGCAGTTCAATGTTTGGGTACGGCTATCTGGCACTGACATGCTTGTGCTCGTCATTTTTTCACACCCTTGCTTCTGGGAAAACCGACTTGAATCCTCCACTCAAACATCAACAAATGTGACGCGGAGCTTTATAACAAGTCAATATAGTATGCGTAATAATACCCTTTAGAGCATGAGTTCTGTTCTCTCAACGAAACAGCAAGACTAGATATTGTGAGCGAAGCCTTTGCTTGGCGGTCTGCACATCGCATCCGAGACTGTGATTAATGTATGTGTAGGCTTGTACAGTTCCGTGAAATTCACACATATATATATATATATATATATATATATATATATATATATGTACATATATATATATACGAGTTACGTGTGGCCGTAAAAGGCAACAAACTGTTTCGGGTGTATTGACGTCTGAACTCGTTAGACAAGCCACGAAACACGAGGGAGCCTAAGTGGAACGTACCGAGAGCTGCGTATACTAACACCCATTGACATGACTAGATATATCTATGAAAGACAAACCTATGAGTCGTTGACGCATGTAGCTTGCTATTCGATAATTAGAAGGGAATCTGGCTATATACCAGTGTATAGATAGTAATCCATTTTAGCAGATGTATGCAGCTATAGTATTTGTTTATGTGTTATATATAATGTGACTTTTAATTACACATACTAGCTGTTGTTGTTGTTGTTGTTGGGCATCACAGTCACCGCAGTGCGCGTACTAGCGGATTAATTCGCTCGTTAACCTATTCATTCACACAGTAATCTATTTATTAATCTGCTCGCTACAGAAGACTGCTGTTTCTGTCAGTAACGCGACCCAGTGTTCAGGGTAAGTTAGGCAACGTCCAGCTGCCATCACGTCGTGCTAATTGTTGTTGCTGTCGTCGCCATTGTTGTGTTTCTGTTATTGTTGACGCTGTCGTGTTCTTGTTGTCTTTGTCCTGGTTGTTGTTGCTGCGGCTGCTGTCGTTGTTGTTGTTGTTGCTGCTGCGGCTGCTGTCGTGGTTGTTGTTGTTGTTGTTTTTGTTGCCGCTGTCATTATTGTTGTTGTTGCTGCGGCTGCTGTCGTTGTTGTTGTTGCTGCTGCTGCGGCTGCTGTCGTTGTTGTTGTCTTGTTGTTGCTGCTGTCGTTGTTGTTGTCTTGTTGTTGCTGCTGCTGCGGCTGCTGTCGTTGTTGTTGTGTTGTTAGTAGTTCCGCTGCCTCCGCCGTACTGTCGTACTGCTTGTCGCTAGCCTACTATTCTACTACGATTCTGTGCTCGAGCATAATAGCCACGGACCGTAATCATCATTGTTGGCCTGGTCGAGTCGGGCCGCGCTACACCGCAGGATATGCCGCGAGAATCTAACCACAACCACACGGCGACGATGGTGACCGAGTTCGCTATTTTGCTACTAACTAATGCACTTCAAGCAAGAGCTAGCTTACCACTCGGCTTGCCTGCTCAGCACCACCACCGCCGCCGCCGCTGCCAACCTTCAGCGAGCCTTCACCGCGCCTTCAGCACAGCCTGGCCAAGCAGGCAGATACCAGTGGTCGGTTGACCAACCTGCCTTCATTCAAGGCTATATGTTATGTGCCATTATTGTTTGTGCCTTGGTTGGAAGGCTACCACCAACACGAAGCCTATCGTGGTTGCGCGGCCTTAGCGCTAGGCCGGTGACAACAGCAGCAGCAGCAGCAACAGCGCTGCCAACATAAAAGCAGTCGAATCGGTTGTAGCCGGATCGCCCTTCACCTGGCCTGATGCCTGCCTAGTAGTTTAGCGAAACCATTTACGCTCTGAGAATTAGGCATAATTGTTGTTGTTGTTGTTGTTGTTGTTATTGTCGTTGCTGTTAATGCTATTGTGATGATGCTTATGGCTACAGTAGTAGTAGCAGTAGTAGCAATAGTAATAACAATAAGCCTTATCGTATTCATGTCACAGCGCAGTCGAATCTGGATGGGTAGCAGAGCGCGCGAATTCTGAAAAACGAAGGAAGTATCTCGAGCTATCAAGAAGCTACCACTTTGTGCCCATTACATTGGAGACACTTGGCCCCATCAGCACAGGTACAGCAAAAATCCTGAAAGATATCGGAAAACGCATCGAAGACGTTACGGGTGATCGACGCGAGGCCATGTTTTTGAGACAGATGATGTCTTAGGCCGTTTGTAGACGGAACGTGGCTTCAATCATAGACGCAATGAACTGACAAGGGAACAAAGCAGGCCTGGCTTAAACGTTCATACCTCACAATTGTTATAACTGCAATGATAATAAAATAAATATTATTATTATTATTATTATTGCGATAATAAATAATTATTAAATATAACACTGTTGAAAATGATTTTTTGATGCTGTTGTTGTTGCTGTTACTATTGTTGGCGTTTGCCCTTAGCCTTGTTGTTGTTGATAATGATGATTTTGGCTACGCAGTCGTCTTCGTGGTCGCTGTTGACCTCGTTATCATCCGCTTGATTAGTTTTCGACAGTTCTCGTTTTAGTGGCCACCCTTGATACACCTCACCCACACAAACGGTCGATCGTTCGGCTGTTGGTGCTGATGGTACCACTGTTCGACTAGGGTAGGGCAATAGCAACAGCAGCATCAGCAATAAACAACAATCACATTACAACAACAACAAGGCCACAGTAACAATAAATGGCAATAACACAGCGACAAAAAACAACATTAATAGCAGCAGCAATATCAACACTAAAAGACAACATTGCTACTTCAAAAGCAACAACAACAACAATCACAACAACAATAACACGGTAATAAGAACAACACCAACAACAACACGGTAACAAGAAGAACGTCAACAACAGCAAACGACCACAACAATGACGTGACATTCTGGCATACCGCCTAGATAGCCGCGTAACGACGACGACGACGAGGCGCCTGTACACCGATGGAGATGCGGGTACATCCGCCTGCGCAAATAAATCAGGCGCTGCTTTCACATCGACGAAACGCCGAAAGCACGTGACTCAATGAGCAGTCGCAATCTGCCCCGGCGGTCGGCGTCCGCCGCGTCGACGCAAGAAACGCCGACGAAAACCATACGTGTCTACCTGTCTGCCAGCCAGCCAGCCAGCATGCATAGACTGAATGACGATAGATGATTGGATGAATGGATGATTATTACATGCATGCATGTAGGTGCGCTTGCTTCGTCCTAGAAAAGTATCCGGGCCGAGTAATCGTCAATCGCTCATCGATTTTGTAATGACCTTCAGACATCCAGAGTAGTTGTCAGCCTTTCGCCAAAGGCCAAAGCCAAAGACTTCGTTCGACAACAGCATAGCGGCATTTGCGCTGGAAGAACTGGTTGTAGTAGACTGTAAGTGACATTGCAAGAAGTAGCAGTAGTGGTGGTGATCTCGTAGGCAGGTCAATGATGCTAGTCAGGCGCAACACCCTGTGTCCCTTGCTGCTTCTGGTGTGCTTGATGGCAGCAGGTTCGATCCCGGGTGTGGGCAACTATACATATATATATATATATATATATACATATATTGAGTGTGTTCGAACATGTCGGGAGTGTATATGTAACTCATGAGAAAAAAAGCCCCTTGACAATGTTCGGTAGCTGGGACGTGTACGAGTTCTGTGTTTGGTCATTTGACGCGTTCTATTCCATCGACGGAAAGATTCGTTGCACAAAAAAGCTCACGTAAGAATGTTACTCTTTCGAACACAGCCGGACAAATTTCATAAACGGGCAAAGAACGGGCCGTTCGACTCTGGGACAAATCGCGTGAGAAGTTTTGAATAGGCAAAATCCGGAAACAAATATTTATTTTATGGCCATAAAATAATTGGTAAATTGCCTATATCGCTGCCGTTCTGGTGTGTCGCACACATACACGTATAGGACGGGTCAAATTTAGATCAAAGGTGGTCGGTCGGTTGTTCGGTTAGAAAGGATTTGTAAACTTAGAATTAGGTCTAGGGGAGCGCGGCGTACGAGTCTCGGACGTTCTGTGAGTAATTCCAGTGGTAGGTAGTCAGGCCTGTTGCCTCGAACGGCTGTTAGTGTGATTGTACTGTTCTTAGCTCACTGACGATCTCGGCACGGCCAATCGGAACAAGAAAATTGTTGACGACGTGTGGCGGGAGGGGGGTATATTGTGAACAATCCGCTGAGCCCAACTCGCCTCTCGATGGTCACACGGCTATATGCACGTGCCTACTATGAGGACGGCAAAATCTGCATACCCAGTCATACGGTCGCATCGGGTCTCACTGAGTCAGAGTCGTTCAGTAAAACTCGTCCCCACTCGCTTCTTCTTGTTCTCGTGTCCTTCCTTCTCGTGGTCATTCATCAGCGCCCAGGCAGGCGTCATGCTGGCGGCTGGCGGCGGGTGCTTTCCTGACTCCAGCAGTTTGTCCCCCGTCATTATCTCTTGCTGCCGAGACTAACTGCCTGTTGTTGTTGCAGTTGTTTGTTTTGTTGCTGTTGTCGTTGTTGTTGTTGCTGATGCTGCTGTTGTTGTTTGTTGTTGTTCTGTGCTGTTTATTGTTGCTGTTGTTGTTGCTGTTGGTTACATTGGCTATCCGTGTTACTGTTTGTGTTTGTTTTGTCAGTATCGTCACTCCAGCGTTATTACCGCCAGCGTTGAGCAGGCAGGCAGTAGCTGCTTGCGCATAGGGGGCCTCTGCCCTCGCTTTGATTCCTCATACCTTCTACGAAAATAACAATTATTAACCAGAACTGAAGGTGGCTTAGTGGCAAGCCATTAGCCTTGGCATTCGGAAGTCAGTGGTGTAAGAGCTGGACCGGGCTCCACTTAAATTGGTTATCATAGTTTCCAATTTAGACAAGACGAATGTCAGAGTGGATTATAACTGATCATGATCAAGAAAAAACGGGGAGCACAGATAATAATAATAATAATAATAATAATAATACGCGTCTGGTTGGCATTAATTGGTATTATCGTAGTCATTATTCCTATCTGTTTGCTGTAGTTGTTGCTGCCTGTCTTCCGGTTGTATCAGTGTTTATATGCTCATATATGCATATACTCGTATGAATGCACATAGGTATAGTTGTGCGTCTATCTATCTGCCCGCGACACGCAGGTGCGACACGTTACGAATGCATGTCACTGCTTCCGTATCACTAAACTACCCTGCCCAAACCCGGACAGAAGGCGCTACTGTCAGTCTATGTACAGCTGCTGCTAGGTCGGTAAACGCGTGTATATCTGCTGTGAAAGACACTACTCGATAGAGATACTTCTTTCGGTCGGCACACACGATGCGCTCTGATGGGCGACTATCATTGCCCGTAGTGAACGTGACCTAGACAAGAGTCAACCACAAAGGGATACATAAACTTTTGCTCGTTTGAGAGAGAGAGACAAAGACAGAATGAGAGAGAGGGTAGAGGGTAGAGAGGTAGAGAGTTAGAGAGAAAGAGGTCAACTGAGACCGCCGTAAGCATGACACGGCTGAATTCGCCGACCTGGCTGAATAGAGCACTGGTGCCACCATGAAGTAGTACTCTTGCTCTTCCTAGAGACACAGACGCACCCAGAGAGTGTGCAAACAAAGCATCCACTAGCAGACACGGTAATGCTAAACAAATAAATATATGTGTAGGAGAACCTATAGTGCCGTGCAGACGGTCGCTGTGCTTAAGCGATCGGCAGCTGTTGCTGCTGCTGCTGTACAAACACAGTAATTGGAGATTGGCTATATTAATTTTTATGTGGTCAATGTGTGCGAATGTATTTTCATTCCAACGTTACTGCCATGTTCCTACAACATAAACAAACACTTACTGTCACAGCTGGCTAAGTGTGGCAGAAAGACTAGATGACGGAATAATCGGTTTTTAGTGACGCTGGCAGTTGTATTTGTAGGGGAAAATTTCTAGGCTGAATCACACTCTCTTAGAGGGCCAATAGTGTGTGACCTTTCGGTATATCTCACTGCAGGCTCGTTTTATCTCATGTCTTTCAAAACAGACTGTTTACAAACTACATTATTAAGGGCGGCGACTTTCAATCAATGGATCATGGATTTTTACCCCGTGTGCTTATTGTTGTTGCCTCTCTGCTTTACAATCAGTTGTAATGTTCTAAGTGGTGGAAATGTTACGAGATGCTTATGGTTATCAAGCAGTGTCCCGAAATACTGTGTATGCGTGGTACCGTCGGTTTCGGGACTCGCGTGAAGGGACCGAAGGTGGCCCTCGCTCTGAAAAGCCTTCGACGTCAATAGCAGGAGAAAACGGTAAAAAATCGTGACATCGTACTCAACAATCGTCGAATTACTATCAGGGAGGTAGCTGAGGAATTGGAGATATCCAATGGATCAGTTATAACAGTCTTGACCGATAGTCTGTGCGTCAGAACACTGGCAGCGAAGTTTGTTCCTAAAATGTTGAACTTCCGGCAAATGAACACCCGTCGAGAAATGTCCTAGATGAATCTTCAGGCGGTAGCAAAAGAATCTAGATTGCTTCAAAGATTAATTAGAGAGAACGAGTCATGGGGACATGGTTACGACATCGCGACCCGAGCTAAACCCTCCCAGTAGTGCTTTCAAGAAAAACGAAAAAAAGTTTGAACGAAGGCCGATGGATATTTAAAAAAAATCCCACGAGCAACTCAAATCACTTCCGGAAAACGCGTTTTAAAAAATGTTTCGAAGAGTGAAAAAGAAGGTGGCATAACTAACAAAAAGTGCAAGCTCTGCTTAGGCAGTGTGACAGTGTGGTGTTTGATTTCATTAGCCCAGGACTCGGCATCGACTTCGTTCTGTATGGTCGTAGTCTGTCTCCAACTGCTGCATCGACCACCCCTGCAGACCGCGACAAAAGTGGGGTGGATTAAAGCTTAGCTTGGCTGTGGCTCGTATCTTGTTGTATCTTGCTGCAGGTGTTTTCTTTTTGTTCTTCGCCACATTTACAGTCATCATGTCATTACAGGCAATGTCTCTTGCAATGTCTTCATTTCGGCACTACAGCGCTGCCCAGGTGGTCTAACCGCATCGGTCCGGTATGCATACCGCTCGTTGCGGAAGTGCATCTTCTCTCCCATTTCTGCTCGAGTCACTCTGAAAGACGTTGGAAAGACGCTCGGCTGTGTCACCGGCTATGCGTGGTGCCGCGATGTTGTCGTAGTAGTTGTTGTTGTTGCTTTGTTGTTGTTGTTCTCGTCGTTGTTGTTGTTGCTTTGTTGTTGTTGCTGTTGTTGTTAGTGTTGTTGTTGTTGTTGCTTTGTTGTTGTCATATTGTTGTCTTGATCGCGCCGTCGCTCATATACACTTTGCTGTCTGCCATGTCTGCTTGTCGATGAGGAAGAGGCCGTGCAACGTGGCTAATTACTTGAGCTGTGGTCTACTTCTCTGGCTGTTAGCTGGTGCTGCTATAACTGTTGCTGTTGTTGTTGTTGGCAGTGTTGTTGTTGTTAGCGGTGTTCATGTTATGTTTGTGCTTGTAGTGGTAGTTGTAGTCGTAGTTATTGTTGCTGTTGTTGATGGTGCAGTTGTTGCTAACGTTGTTGTTGTTGTCGTCGTCGTTGCATGACGACCCCCAGACCTGCCAAGGGACTGTCGCCAATCCCTTTACGCCGACGGCTATCCATTGTTTTCACAGCGAATACACCAAATACGGTGCAGCTGCCTGAACTCTAGGCGCCGGTTAACGTACATCCCAGCCAGTACTACGGCGCCGGCATTGTGATTACTACGACGAAACTACAACAACAACAACAACCATTACGCGAAGAACAGCGTTAATGCGCAATCAGCATTGGCCGGACGAGGCGCTCGGTTTGGTGCCTCATTAAATAGACTATATATATATATATATATATATATATATATATATATATGAACGTGTACCGACAAAGTAGCAGCCCACGCACATCCACCCTGATGTAGATTTGAATACGATCATTAGGAAAATAGAATATTTTATTGTACAAGAAGTCAATGTGTCATAAGTAGTTTGCATTTAAAGCTTGAATATATATATTCTTCTATATCTATTATGTATCTGCCGGTAACATTGGTCTTTACCATTTATTAACAAACTTATTTAAGACTTCATCCTTATATATATGTATAGAAAATATTGTGATGATTTATTAATCATTTACAGTACGTTTGCACACTCGGTAGTGCTCGTCTTCTATATATATATATATATATATATATGTATATATATATCGTATGGATTAAATTATACTTTTTCACTTACGTTTCGGAGACAACTTACAGTTTAGCAGAAGTTTGTGTTCAAAACATGAGAGTTATATATATACACCGGGACGAGATAGATACTCAGCTGGTTTGGACTTTTACACGTAACATATTGTCTCCTTGATTTCGTATTACTTTATTTTTAGTTTTCCCTGACTGAAGCACTTCGTCGGTGCAGCTGTTGGTGCGGCTGGTGTAAGTTGTAGTCTGCTACACTAATCTTTGTAGTAGTAGATACATTGATGGGATACGTAAGAACTGCTCTTTTTCTTTTTATCCATACTTATTACCACTGCTCCTTAGCACTATTAGGTCGTCAGGCTGTCTGGGACGAATGTACAAGAGCGTACATTAGTGTACCTTGCGTAGTTATTGGCTCTCCATCAGCCGTTTTTTTCGTTTTGAATGTTTTAAAAGAAGCAAGGTCCTATGCTTACTGCAGGACGTGATGAGTTCTAGGAGATGCTGAGTTCGTTGTATACGGGTGCGCACTTAAAGCCGGCGCCCACCCAGACAGAACTTTGGCCGGTGCTATTTCGTGTGGCCTGTGTTTCTAGTCTGTGTCGACAACTAGTGCGTTTCGTGTTTGTCACTAGCCGAAAAGCACAGAAGTAAGAGAGAAGGGGAAAGCCCAAATACTAACTTTATGGAAGTACCCGTCGTCGTCCGTTCCCAGTCAAAAAGGCTTCAGCGTTCCTGACGAAAGAATTAACGTGACGCGACGCGTGTTAACTTCTTCGTTCGCGCCGAACGAACGGCGGGTCGCCACAATGCATAAAAGGCGCCTTGCCGCCACCCTGCCCGACTTGAGCTCCACTTCTAGGCAGAATCTGTTGGGATCTGGGTCGGGTTGGGCCGGGTCTCGGCACGCCTTGCTATGGCGTATGCGTTTACCGGCGTGCGTATGGGGTGTACCATTTCTTCCGTATAATGCTCAGTGGTTCACGAGCGGCCGTGCTGGCAGTCATCGTAGTAACAACGATGGGTTGTTGTTGTTGTTGTTGTTGTGGTTGTCTATGACTTTCGCTTGCTGTCGTTCCTATGGTGAAGTTGCACCGTTTCTGCGTCTATTGCAGTTTTGCCATTGTGCCATCGAGCATATATCCTCTCTCTCTCTCTCTCTCTATATATATATATATATATATATATATACAGATAGATATATACAAAATCTCCAAGAAGTTGTCCAACAATTTTCGGGATTTAGTACAACTCGGCGAGAATTTTTTTCCAAAGGGGGCAAAAATCTCTCCTAAAGATGGGCAATGAGTGTGAAAGCCAAAATATAAAAATTGCAAACCATTCCCTATATTTTGGCTTTGAGATTCCTAAGAGTTCTTGACAATTATCTTCAATACAACAGTTGTTCTACTTTGAGAAACCTTTCATGTAGATTGCAACTCAGCAGATACAAAGCCCTTTTATGAATAATTAACCTTGGTGGCAACCATATTCTAAACTAACATGGCTTAGGTAATGGATGGCTACTCCGGTCTTTCTTAGAGCATGGATAGACTGTTAGGCTTACTATAAAACTGCCAAGAGTCCAAGAGTCCGTCATTTCGAATATTCCTGTTATACCACTGTTACTTCTGTACCAGCGTTTTTGTCTTGTTTAAGTCTAAGTATGTTTCACTTGCGGGCTGGTCTGACAGGTTTGGGAAACTACCTTCATTACTGAGTGGAACGTTTCGGCAGGTCGTTATCGCGGTTGTTGTTGTTATTATTACTATTACACTTGGAAGTTGTTGTTGTTGTCCCTATTGTTGTTGGCGTAGTAGTTTTCGATGTTGTCAAAGCTCTGTCACGTTTTCATCTTAGAGGCGAGCTCTTTCGGTAATGCGAGGTGGCGACTCACGACTGCGTCATGCGAACTGAAGCGTGATTTCCTCACTGATGACAGACACGATCCTCCATTTTGGCAAGCAACCCCTCCTGCTCCCCCGACGCTTAGAGCAATAAAATTCGCTCTGCCGATTGATCTTCTTCGCCAACCCAAAATCATTCGGTTGGTGCGCCCTTCCATGCTATATCTGTCCTTATTTTGCGTCCGCTTTTGTCCCGCGTCGTCGTTGTGTATCGTTTCTACCGGTTTGTTCATTCGTTTTCTGTTGCGACTGGCTCTTAATGGATGTCGAATCATTTCCATGAGCATTCGATTTGCGACTCATCTTGTCTGCTTCAAAGCAATCAGTCCCCATTTTGTCGATAAGTTGTCAACGAGCAATCCAAATATGGCCACCACCGTGCAAGAGGGAAACGCGGCGGAGGGACATAAGCTGTTTGTCAGTGGTTTGGTGGTACAGAACAGTTTGGAATATATATATATATATATATATATATATATATTTGTGCTCAAGGGATTTTCTGCAAAACTTTTCGTAGATTTGTGCGTCGGGTACAATATTTGTGACTATACCGATATAGATTGAATGATGGAGAGTTTGTTTAATGTAGCTTCAGAAATTGTATATCTTAGAATATTTGTTTTGTATGATTTGATATGCTTGTTGCTATAGTTTATAACGCAACGTTTACTCTGAACTTACTGTTCGTCATGTATCAAAATATATATTTTGACAATCGCCACTTTTTAATTGAAGTTCTACTACAACGTAGGGTGAAGGTATGTTTCGGCCTATTACTCGGAATACCTTTTGGATATTTCAGTGCCCTCCTGGCGTATTCATATTCCACTCTCCTGCCGTGTTTTTGTTAGAACGAAGTTCAGAGTGAACACCAGTACGGAAACACAGTATGAAAGTCATTTTCATTTGTTATAATCATTTGTAAAAATTGCCGGCTTATACTTATACTAACAATGTTTGTTTATTTTGTTGCAGCTTCTTCAAAACTTGGGAAGAGCGGACAAAACGAAGGATGAGGTATTCGAGGTATATCTTCAAAATTTCTCACGACAACAGTTGGCTGTTACGAAACTGCAGAAGGAATTCAAAAACTACCTACTCTGCATCAAAAGTGAGTATACCACCCATATATATATATATATATATATATATGCGCGTTTATTTATTGCTTGTATACACATATAAATCTGAGGGGTGGTAAGGTCAGGACCGCCAGGCACTTTTATGTCATGGACTGTAATTTGGACTCGGTGGATGCTAAAACGTGTCTTTTGCGCAGCTCAGAGAGATCATAATAGAATTTGCATTCCATGCATCATTATTAACTAGCAAGCACTAGTCTAAAATGTCTACCTTCTCGACGACTTGCCGTTTAGCAAAGACTTGCATCAAGCCGAAAACAACAGCCAATTTTCAGTTAGTCCGGCCGAACCTGTAAGGATACGATGCCTAAAGTTGCCATGTTCTTATACGTATCCTATGGTGTGCCTTATTGAGCGGACAGGGTCAATATCTGCCCGAATGTAAATCTTAAATGTTGCTGTTTAATTCCTGATGTATTTCTGTGCCCTAACTTAAAAGTAAACGCATCTGGCAACGCTTTATTAACATTATTAATACGATTTGCTTTGTTGCTGTTATTTGAGGTTCAACTGAAAGTTCAAGACTCGACAGTATTCATTATGAAAGTAGCACTCTATCGCTATGGTTCTATAATCGCAAATCATGCCTGGTCTCTCAGTATCAAGTCTCTCCACTTGCTAGCTAGAGCCCGGCGTTTTCATATATACAAAAAAGAAACACATTATTTGTAAGCCATTTAAGGCAATATAACGGCAAGAGTGTTTAAGATATCATATGTTTAATTAAAATTTTGTTTTTTCTGACGAAAAGGTTCCTTTGGGCCAGAGGCCGCACTAGATTGTCACATATAGCACATGTAGCTGCTTTTCGTCAGTCACGTGAGGGTTCTCACATGCGACAGTTTTGTTTTTTCGACACCTTCCTACATATTAGTTAGCAATGGACTTTGCCGGAAAATGTATATATTCTTTTTAAAATTGGTGTCTTTAACTCAGCATTATCTCGGAAGTCTAATTGGCAAACTTTAGCCGCACTTGATGATGTTGCGTCAGTGATTCTTATATGAATACATCGCTAGGTCCCACCTCGAAATACATCAGATTGAGGTGCGCGAAGAAGTCAGTTGTTCGGCACGTCACCAAATCGATGTTTCCGGACATTGTTCCACATTGTCCCGAGACACAGCGTCGATATTTTCAGCCGAATGGGCGCTTCTTGGTTTGCTGTACTGATGATATTGTTAGGATAACGTGACAATTGTTGCAGCTTACCTGCTGCGGGTGTATGTACATGCGATATATGCATGTTCTATACGCTACGTTGTTGCCTAACATAGGACGTTGCGCATCCGATGTTATGCCACCAGCGTCAGCGTATAGTGATGATACCGATATCACAGTAGTTGTCCGCTTGGTAGTGGTTATGCTGCTGCGGCTGCAGCTGGATTCGCACCGTGTCCTGAAAGTTCGTCTTGACTGCCGTTAGTGACAATTGAGTTAGAAATCGTGTGTAGTAGTTATAGTAGTAGTAGTGGTTGATTTAGCTTCTGGCTTTCGTTAGTAATCGTGCGATATAGCGTGATAACCGTAATGGTAAGACGCCAGTAACATTAAGAGGAAAGTGAAGATTAAGACGACACAACAATAACGACACAGTAATGGGGAACGCATCAATTGAGCGTGGTCGCCGTCCATGTAAATTGTCTATCTCTAATCGACGTGTTAGCTCCTGTTGTCCAACAACTTGAAGTCATCCCCGGCCGAAGCAAGCGTACCTGACTGAGGCTAGAAAATGAGGCAACAAAGTTACGAACAGAATCGTGCAGGGTAATAGCATGGTACGTAATAAATAATATCGTGTCGACCTTGAAACGACATCGTGTACAAGCATGCCGATGCTTAGGTGTCGCTAGCAGAACTCTTCTAATTTAAATCAGTCAATTAAGGTCATCATCCGTAGTATAGTGTTTGCTTGTGTCTCTGACGGGGCTCATTGCACAATTCAACTATTTTAATCGATGAGCCTGTTTACCTTCGTCTTTTTCTTACACACACATATATATATAGAGAGAGAGAGAGAGATAGAAAGAAATGGTATGGATCTGTTTGCCAGTTGCGACTTCTTCTGTTTAACCAGCAAAGGCTTGACGCAAGAGCTGTATTGAATGGAAAAGTTCTATAAGCAGCCGGACGCAGCATACCTAGTAGGCTGCTAATGTCAGAGCGTTTTCTACTGGAGGCGTAGGCAATGCTGTTGTTGACCTTGGGCTGTCCTCACAGCTGCCCTATCACGTTATATCTGCGGTCATATATAGCTACAAGCTATATCCCATGGATGAACCCTTACAGTGATGTATAGTAAAATACGACTGGAATTAAATAGGAACAACCACTACTACTACTACTTCTACTACTGCGACCACTGCTAATGCTCTACATATGATTAGCATCAGAGCACACATAGAGCCGCATGTCTGTTTTGCAGCATAGCGCTTTCTCGGCGCGCTCTCAATTTTAATTGAGCGCGCCTATCTCACGCTTAATGTTGTTGCCAAGCGTGCCATTGATTTTGCCGTGTCTCTAGCCGGCCAGCGAGTCGTCTCTGTTCGCACTCCTATTTTTTTTCCTTTTCTTTTTCTTTGTCTTTCGTCCGGGTCACCTCAAGACGTAGGTCAGTCAGTCAATCAAGCAGCCAGCCAGGAAGATCGAGACAACGGAGAAAGCCAAGGTCTTTTTGCGTCCAGTGAGCAAACAGATATCTCACTGACATAACAACAACAGTATTAGCCCCCTCCATAACACTGAGCGATATGGTGCTCGGGACAGGCTGGCGGAGGACTGTCTCAACCACAGCTATATATATATATATATATATATATATATATATCGATCATATAACCGATCATAGCACTAATATATATATATATATATATATATATATATATATATTGCTATGGTCGGTTTACGCCACTTAACGTTAGGCTGCTTAAGCTTCAGTTTGCGATTGTCGGCTAGAGCAAGTGGGCATATTTAGCTCTACTCACCAAGCAACACAACTACGTGAACAAGAGATCATGCTGTTAGATGACCCTCTTCGTTAATATGCCATCTACGATGGCTAGCGTAACGATATTCCCAATGACATGATTCTGTTGGCCACAGCTTCTAGAATATAAGCTACATCCACTTGTTGTAGGGCGTCGTTAAGATGGATAGAGCCTGAATTACGTCATTTGTACTTTCCGTATTTTGCTTTATATATATATATATATATATATATATATATATATATATATATATGTGTGTATAGAGCTGCACCAGACTCCATATAAACATCTCGAGTCAAACTTCTCATGTCTGCTATACGCAATAAAATGATGCGAACAAGAAACAGGAATAGTGCACTTACAAACATAGAGACACGGGCTAAAAAAAGGTACTCAAATTAGTTACAAACAAAAACATTACTACCAATGCACTAAATGACAGCGAGGTGAGAGTAGTGCTTTTCCCTCTGTACAAGACATGCACATTTTTGGACTTATGCTTGTGTGAACGTTTGTGTGAAATTATTGTTGCAACAGAATTGACGTTTGCATTAATTACTGTGCTATGTTGTGAAATTTCAGGCATGCAAATGGCGTCAAAGAGTTTGATGGACACACTCAGCGAGATTTACGAGCAGGAGTGGGTCGGCCATGAACAAATTCCGGTCAAAGCACAGGTAAGCCTGGCCAATATCTTTCACTAGACACACTGTGTAGATGTGTGTGCAGAGAAGTGAAACTGTCCCGTCTAAATGCCGTCTCGTCAATGCTTGCCGTGGTAACACGCTTGAAGGCCTAGCATTGGCTATCTGAAGAGTACGTTGAACAAAGTATTCTATTCGTCATATATATATTTTTTTAATGCACATATTCTATATATATTGACACACTGGACCTGATGCCTTTATACATCTTAAGGGGAGACTACACGATATTTTAATGACGGAAAGATAGCAAGGCGCCATTTCTTTATCGACGACACCTCTCTGCATTGAGCTTCAGAGCAATATGAACAACAAAGCTGTTATACCTGTCAGTTTGAGATAAACTTAATGCAACATTGAAGCATTTAGGTGCGACAGTGACACTTGAGTGATGCTCTCAAGGATTTATGAATACTCGTCTCCAGTCAAGATTCTGAGGCAGCCCCTACCGATCAAGCGAACATACTAAAAAAAACTATGAGTATTTAAGCCAGATGCTGAGGCGACGAAGAGCTACCGAAGATAATATAAGGATACGTCGATACGCGAGATTTAGAGGCAAAACACACTTACTCTCTACGAGACTGGACACGACACCAAGCCTCACCCAATGCGGAGTCTACCAGGAGAGCATGGGGGAGGACTTACGTCAATACTTGAAAGTCGGGCTTGGCTTCGTTGGCTCCGTAGCGAGAACAAGGAACAAACAATTGAAACGCTGGAACAGGAATACTGAAGCGCTAGAAGAAGAAACCTGGATAAATCTGCTGAGCCCTGCTCGCCTCTGTGGCGAAAGATCATTGTAATATCAGAATAAAAACCATAACCCTACTTGACTCGTGGACTATTATCCACATATTTGTTACGCCGTCATTGTCGATGTTGTCGTCGTCGTCGCTATCATCATTATTACTATTTTTATAACGAGTCCCCAAGCTGCCTCGGCATAATTCTCATCGCTCTTCCTACTTGCAGCATCGCCGCATTTAACTTAGACTTTCGCAAAATCGCTGTCGCTTTCCGGGCGCTAAAAACGATCCACCGAATATTTAGCTGCACAGTTAATGTTTTAAGCGCGCGTTGAAGAAGCGGGACCGTTATCGTTTAGGAGGGCATGCGCGCTGATATGTATAAAAAGAAAAGCAAAAGTACAAACTTACATCCGGCATCCTGTAATTATCCCCTTATTTTTGCGGTTGTCGTCGCTATCACAAAACACACACGAACGCATCTACAGAGGGGTTTGCTTTGATAAGACGAAACACTAACACGAGGCTCGTCTTATTTATCACTTGTGAGCTTATATATATATATATATATATATATATATTTAAGCGACACAGCCAAAATTACTCTTTGCGTTTATTGCGATACAACAATCCACTTCAATATTTATTTGAAAAAAATTATGAGATAGAGTGTCTGTAATATCCTACGGTACATTTTCGTTTAATATATATATATATATATATATATATATATACAGAAAAAAAAACTTAGAAATCTATGTATCCTAGCAAGAGAAGTTTATGTTCTAGTGGATTTGGACAGACACGACACAAGCATACGCACTACTGTTGCTGCCGCAATTCTACCGATCACTAACGACCTTTGTCTTGTTCGATCTTTGACGTAATTTGTACTTAACATAATATCGCGAAATAGAACTTGCTCCTTAGCTCCTAGCGTCCGTCACCTTGCCTTCGACGCGGGATCGATTCGGTTACCGATATTCGAGGGTGTATCGATTGGCTAGTTAACTAACAAGCTGACTGATAATTAGTGACTGCACCTAATATGTACGTACCGTTATCGTCATTCGATGCATTATCATTCGTCGAGATGACTTTTACCGAAAACCGGCGAATCAAATGCACGCTCCTATCCAGTAAGACGCTATCCAGTGAACAAAACGTAAGGCTCTTTAGTAAACAACCAACCTCACGGATTGGGCATAACATTGAATTAGCACATCTGAACTCTTACAATGACACAATACCAACTATTTGTCCCCCCCTCTCTCTCACTCTCCAACTGTATATCTCCGTCTCTTAAACCCTGTTTGCTGAATTTTAGTGCCGTTACTGCTTCTTATTACATTTAGACACCACCAAGATTTCCGCGTTTACAGAGAAGGCTAGAGGTAAAATGATTCATATATATATATATATATATATATATATATACATATATATATATATATATATACATATATAATTTTTGCAGCACGTGATAGCTCTGATATCACGTTGTGCCAGCGCTGTGCCGTATGAATCACGTTCACTTGACGTTGGATCTGGTCACGGATGATGGTCGATTAATATTTGTTGTTGTTTTTGTTCTTAAAACAAGTGGCAGTCGTGGCACCTTTAGATAGTGCTCGTGACTTGCGATTGCTCGATCTGCTGTAGTATGAGCAGAGATAGTAGAAATTGTAATTCTAGTCTTACTATTAGTAGTAGTAGTAGTAATAATAATAATAATAATAATAGTAGTCATGATAGTAACAGCTAGAAGTCGTGTGCGAAATTGCTGTCGTCAATTTCAGATCACCTAGTCAGGTCTCGATGCGTGTCTGTGTGTGCATGAAGATGTCGTCTTTATGACCTGTCCGTAACCTGTGTCTTCCTTTCGTACGATTTTTTTCTTGCTCTCTCCCTGCGTCCATTTATCTTTTTTTCGCGTTTCATTATCCCTGTATTTCTCTCCACACACATATATATATATATATATATATATAGGTACGCGCGCTTATTGACATAGTGCTGAGCTAGTGCCCTTCTTCCAGTGTTGCGCGACGACGATTTCGTTGCAGCAGTGGCAGCAGCGTTCGCGCAGGTACACAAGGGAGAAAGCTGCTTGCTTCGCTCTTCGCCGCGCTTTCACTGACACATTAGTCCACGCGCTTCGCTTTCTTTATCGCTCTCCCGTTAGTCTTTGTTACACTCTCATATACTTTCTTCGCACCCCCTCCCCCCCTCTCGATCCTTTCTGGCTAGCCTTAGTTTCGCGAGTGGTTCATTCCCGAATGAATTCATATCACGCGGCTGATTTGATTACGGTGGTTTGTTTCTATGCTTGATCTGGAGGAGCGGGGGGGGGAGGGGGGGCGCGGGGTACAATGATAGCATCGACACCACGCGTACTCGATTAGTACCGCTACCGTACTAGTCTTCTCCTTCTTCGGTACTGTAGTTGTCGTTGTCGTCGTTGTTATTATTGTTGCTGTCGTTGTTGTTTGTTGTTGTTGTTGTTGTCGTCGCCGTCGTTGTTGTTGGTGTTGCCGCCGGCGTGTGTTATCCTTTCCCACAGCTGTTCTGTTTCTTCCTCGTATTGTTGTTGTTGTTGCTGCTGTTGTTGTTGCTGCTGCTGCGTGTCGCGACTGGTATTGTTGTCGTAGTAGTCGTTCTTCTTTTCACGTTTTTCTGCTGCTGCTGCTGCTCCCTGCAGCTGGGTCTATTTCTGTCTCTATGAGGCCGCCTCATCTCTGAAGTCACGTCTGACGCGTGACGACGACGACGACGACGATGACGCTCACTATATGAGGAGGGTTGTCGCTTCGTCGCTGGCGCGTTGGAGCTAAAGATGCTCAAGTCGGCGAAGCGGCTAAAGACGCAAAGACGCGCCGACTGAAGACGCGGCGTGATTTTCGTGGTTGTCGTTTGTTGGCTGTTTCGCTCGTTGTGTTCGTCGCCAGCAGCAGCAGCAGCTGTACCAACAGCTTCATCATCATCATCGGGTGATGATTTTCCAAGTCGAGGAAAAAGTTTTGCTGCTGGAACGAATCGTGCCGCCGCCGTCGTCGTCATCGGCGTTGTTGTTGTTGCTGTTGTTGTTATTGCTGTTGTGTTGTTGTTGTTGTTGCTGTTGCTGCAGCCGCTGCAGTTGGTGTTGTTATTGTTGCGCTTGTGGTTGTTGTTGTTGTTGTTGCTTCAGCCGCTGCCGTTGGTGTTACTATTGTTGCGGTTGTGGTTGTTGTTGTTGTTGTTGGCGTTAATGACGCTGTGTTGTTGTTATTGTTGTTGGCGTTAAAGACTCTGGGATGTTGTTAACATTGTTGTTGTTGTTGTTGTCGTCGTCGTCGACGGCGACGTCATTGTCGTTGGTCGGCGACAATGGCGGCCAATGCGGTGGGTCGGTGGCTCGGCTGGTTTGGTTGGTTGGTTGGTTGGTCGCCACGCCACCGTGTTCGCCGGCAGCATGGTTTTGATCGTCGTCACGGCGGCTCAGGTCAGAGATCAGTGGGACAGCAGCTACCCCCACAGAGGCGGCAGCGGTGGCCAAATATGTCGCCGTTCACAACAACGATGAGCGAACGATGCCGAGACGACGTCTGAGACAACAACAACATCAACAACGACATCAACAACAACAGCAACCACAGCAACAACAGTAACAACGATCACAATAATAACAGTCGTGTGGAAAATTGCCTCGCGGGCCATCCGCCACGAGCGATAGCTGCGGCGCCGGCTGCACCGGCATTGTGGAGCAAACCTCAACCAGCTCGAAGTTTTCGGCGGCACTCAATGAACTACTACTACTACTACAGCAACATCAACAATAATTGCAACAAATCAGATGAACTAGTCCGCTCTACCACGAAAAGCATCGATATGCTAGATGTTGCTGTTGGTAATGTTGCTACTGTTGTTGTTGTTATTGTTGTTCTTTTTTCCTTGTTAGTTCTGTTGTTCGTTGTTGCCGCTGCTCTTATTTCTGTCATTCATTTATTCCTTCACCACTAATGCTACAGTTACTATTTCTACCAAGCTGCTATTCTCTCACTGTACATTGTGTTCTAAAAGTTACGACACTGCCTCTACCAGAAGCTTACATACAACAGCAGCAGTTTTAGTAAACTAGAACTACAATGTGCACTGCATTATTATGTACAAGTTCTACTATTTCACCATTATTATACTGCGACTACCAGGGGCGCATGCTTTTCGTGTTACGAGGAAAACAACAATCATTAGTGCAATTTCTAACTGGCTCACTTGGTCTTAGTTGTGCCACCATCGCTTTAACGTCGCTATGTCTGTGACACCAGTGGCAACACCGAGCACGTGGATAGCAACAATCACGGGACAAGTACAACGATAACCACAAGAACAACAACACAGCAGCAATACCAATAACAACAACACAATAACAACAGAGCAAAAAACACCGACGACAACAACAGCAATGGCAATCTGGCGCCTATGCCTGCAGTCACGCTGTACAATATTGAACTGATTGTATATATATATTCGTTTTATAACATAATTGATATATATATATTTATATATATACACAAGGGCGGACCGACAAGTTCTAGTACCTAAAATTTTGCCGCCAGACAGAAACCGTCAAGGTTAATTTAGCTTGGAATCAATCCACTACACATAGGCTAAATTTTGCGCCAATCGATAGCGGCGGCGTTCAGAGTTTGAATTTGGTTTAAAGAAGTGAATAAAACGAGGTTCGGCGATTGCTAAGGAGCCGACAATGAAAGAGCAACGGATCTGCATCTAGCCCAGTGTTGAAAATTAAATCATGTGCTCAAAAGTGGTTGACATGTTACACACTGCTTATGGCTATCAAGCAGTATCCAGAAACACTTTGTATACATGGTACCGTAGATTTCGCGACGTACGCCAAGAGATCGAAGGTGACCCCCTTTCGGGGAGACCTTCGACATCAATAACAGAAGAAACGGTGAAAATTTCCTGATATCGTATTCAACAATCGCCGAACTGATATCAGGGAAATTAGATATATGGATCAGTTGTAACAACCGTCTTGACTGATATTTCGTCAGACTGGCAGTAGAAGTCTTACCAAAATGTTGTATTTTCAGCGAATGAAAGCCCGCAGGAAATGTCCGATTTTAACTTTAGGTTGTAGCAGAACACCATGGATTTCCTTAGATAGTGATTACTCCAACGAATCATCTAGGGCCAAGAAGGAATACTACCTCAAAATTTTAAAAAGATTGCGCATTGTGGTAAACCATGGCGACAACGCAACGGCGCACACATCGTTACTGATTTGGATTTATTTACTAAAACTTTGATTTTATAAATTCACAACACTTCCTATTTGCCTGACCTGGCGTTGTGCGACTTTTTCTTGTACTCAAATATAATAGATATATTTTTTCTTGTACTCAAATATAATATTTGAGTTGTTGTTGTTGTTTTTGCTGTTCTCTGATGTTATTGGTATTGCTATTGCTGTTGTTGTAGATCCCGTGGTTGTGTTCGCATTTGCCCTGTCTGACGGAGCGGGAACTGACTTTGCACTGGAATTTCAGGCGTTAGATCTTCTATGGGACGACTACTTCCGCAAGATGAACGATGTCCTCAACCCCATCAACAACTACATTGCCCAATTTCACGACATGAGGAACAAAATCGGTAAGCGCGGCCGCAAGCTGGTCGACTACGATAAGTCGAGACATAATGTCGAGGCGCTCCGCAGCTCCGCCAAGAAGAAGGATGACGCGAAGCTGACTAAAGCCCGTGAGGAACTTGAAGTAAGTGTGGCACTACTTTACTACCGCGTTTCAAGTTGTTGTTGATGATGATAATAGTCTACCTATATATATATATATATATATATATATATATATATATATATATATATATATATATATATATATATATATATATAGGTATATATATATATATATATATATATATATATATAGGCTGTGCGTGTATGGGATGTTGGGATAGAACTTGTAGTGATGATCAGTTTAGATCTATCTGCATCGATCTGAGACATTACGTTTTCTATGTTTCTATGTGAGTTTCCGGCAGCTGTGCGAAGCAGCGGAAAGCCGCTACTAGCGATGGCTAAGCTTTGTTTTTGCCAAGTTATTCATGCGTCATTTCTCTGGCATCTATCTATATATGGCATGTCGCTGCTGACGGTAGTGTTCACTATTTATTGCTCGAGCTATCTATGGCAGCCAATGCTTGTCCAGCCACATTATGTCCAGTAGCGTGTCAACAAACATGTAAACAACGACGAAGGAAGTGGAGATCCAAAGTTTCACGCGTATTCTTACTCTATGTTGATGTAGATATTAGCTTATCAAGTACAGCAGTCATAGGAAGTTGAGCCAATTTTTTGGCTAGACTTCACCTGCTTGCTGATTTCGTGTAAAAAATTTGCTCTTTGTACTTCATAGCGCAACGAGCATGTCATAGTAAGACACTTTGTGTTTTGTTTGGTGCTGCGCCGTAGGTATTCGAGCACATGTTCTGAAGAAACATTTCCCAGTGAACCCAGAACTAGGCAATAGTTGTCTGTTTAAAACGTCTTTGAAACATTTGGCACTCTAACTAATTATATCAAAAATGATGATTATGATGATGATTATTATTGCTATAATTATTAATAGCCAGATTAAGGAAAGTCATAAAAAGTCGATATGTTGTTATGTCTTACGTTAACGCTTTTACGTGCAAAATCGTAATTTTTTCCATTACGCCCAAAAGCCCCCTCTCAGACAATGGCAAATTCAATACCCACCATTTTCGTACCAAATTGATGGTGCTGCGTTATGTAGTTGCCAAGTAACTAAGCTTTTTCGACAGTCATAGTTGTTACGTTTTACGTTAAAGCTTCCACGTTCAGAACAGTAACATTTTGCCAAGACGTTTCCGCCCCCTCCTTCCGTTAGGAAAAGTTATTCCCTTGCCGAGTTCTACCAAACCTCAAAATATGTACCTAACTTTCTCATACACCCTATACACATATATGGAACCATTTGTCAGATTTATACACATATAAAGGAAAGCATGCATGCCTTTGCTTTCGATGTTATGACAAATATGTATATAAAGTAATGTTGATCATTTGTACAGCTTTTGATCAACAAACATACTTGTCATATCGACAAATTGACGATGTATATTAACTTATTGCGCGCGCATGCCGTTGGCTGGTGTTTCGGCAGCTGGCAAAGAGCCTTTACGAGCAGCTGAACAATGAGCTGCACGAGGACCTGCCCCACCTGTACGACTCGCGGATCGCGTTCCTCGTGAGGAATCTTCAGATGCTGTTCGACGCCGAGTGTCGGTTCCACGGCGAGAACGCCGTCGTCTATCAGTTCCTCAACGAGACGATGCACAAGCTGGCCAGAGACTCGGGCCACCCGATCAGCGGGCCGATGGTGCAGGCGCCCCAGCTGAGCCCGATGCCACCCTGTCCTTCGCCACTGCTGCCGCCGCAGCAGAACAACAACATGGCGACGCCCGCCGCGACGCCCCCGACCATCTCGTTGACGTCGTCCGGTCAACACCAGCCGACGCCGCCGCAGCAGCAGCAGCTGCAGCAGCCGCCGCCGCAACAGCCGCTAGCGAACTCCGGCGCCAGCAGCGGGGGCGGCAGCAACAGCACCAATAATAAGAGCGCATCACTTCGAAACTCGACCGGCAGTGCTGGCAGCACGAAACAGCCTCAGCAACCACACTCGTTTGCAGTCACTTCCAGGTAGGGATGGATCACGGCGAAACGACGATCTAATCAGTCAGTCAGTCAGTCCGTACTCATTTGTGAATAAATCAAATCTCTGTCATGTCACGCATGATGTGGCACACTTCAATGTTTGTTCGCATTGTTGTTGCTGCTGTTGTTGTCATTGTTGTTATTACTGTTGTTGTTATTGTTGTTGCTACTGTGACTGTTGTTGTTATTGTTGCTGCTCTTGTTACGTTGCATCATCATCATCCTGCCGCCCCCATTATGGGCTCAAACTCGTAGTAGAAATCTTGAAATCAATCAAGGATCTGCCTCAATGCACACCAGTGAGCTGAAGGCTAACGTAGTAATTAATACCAAGGGGTCACTTCACTCAGGCTAAGAGATAAGGTTCGCCTACTTAGGCACTTTCGATTGTACTAGTCACAATTAGTCTGTCTTGTCAGCCTACACAGATATAAGATGAGCTTCGTGAGGCACTCCCTTAGTTCTACGTCGAGCTTCGATCGAGCGAAGATCCTACTTAGGATGGCGGTTGCTGATGTTGAGTTCATTTGCCAAGATAGAACATTATGAGTGAAATTACATTGTTGTTGGTGTTGAGACTAACTAATGTTTGAGTGGTGCGGGTCAGCCGCCCTAACCGACTTTAACGCTGATAGCTATTAGAGTCAAAATACTTCACGTTTTTGTGCCGTACTTGTGTGTGTGCGTGTGTCTGCCGTGTGCTTGGTGGTTCTGTGGCGATTTTCAGTGCGGGCGGTGAAGTTCGCCCCTACGAGGAGATTGACTTCAAAAAGGATGGCCCCGGCAGTATGTCATCCCCGAACGGTAAGCTCTCGAGTGTGCTATGCTCTTTCTAAGTGTGCCATGTTTACCTGCTTGATTACGTGGTTGGTTTCATTACGTGGGGTCTTTAGATAGTACGACAAATAGAGAGAGAGAGAGAGAGGAGGGAGGGAGGAGGAAAGGCGACACCCAAGCTTAGTTAGACGGCCCACATTGACCACATCAGCACCGTAGGGTGTAGGTTTCATTGTTTTCGTCAAGACGGGTTGGCTGTTGGCTCAACATCCTCCACGGAGTATTGAGGAGCACAACTCAAAATCACTTCCTAATTCTCTACGCTCTATACGGTGGTCGACGAGTGAGTGGGTGACGCGTTTGATAAACCGCTTTCTTCCAGGCCTCAACTCGGCTGGTGCTTTTTCGGCT
Source organism: Dermanyssus gallinae (assembly GCA_003439945.1). Lineage (NCBI taxonomy): Eukaryota > Metazoa > Arthropoda > Arachnida > Mesostigmata > Dermanyssidae > Dermanyssus > Dermanyssus gallinae. Next base: position 184,265 of record QVRM01005564.1, on the reverse strand, counting down.
GGCCCCCTGTTCGCAAATAGCTACGAAATGGCGACGCGATAAATGATGGTTTTGGGTCGGAGTGATATGTGTGGTTGTTGTATGCTTGTTGTTGTGTGATTGGATTGATCCGTTATTGCCGGATGTTTTCGTGTTGTCGTCCGTCTACTACTGCTATCCCCTGTTGGTCGTCTTCGCCGTCGTTGTGGTTGTTGTCGTCGTCGTGGTGGTCCGTACTTGGGGGCCACGTAGATCTCCGTTGTCCCCCCTGCTGTCTGCTGCCCCTTTGTTTTCTAGTTGGGCCGTTAATCATACATACTGCGAGATCGTACGTTGACGTTTCGTCGCAGGCTGTTTTTGGTCAACCACTGTGCCAATCCTCCGTGTGTGTATGTGTGTACGTCTGTGTATGTACATATATGTGTTGCTAACAGTGCTGCCCAAGTCTCATACACGTCAAGTCGTTGTCGTTGTCGTCGTCGTCGCCGTCGTCGATTAGCTCATTGAGTTTGCTCATTGGCTGCTAATACAAGCGATACACGATTCGTAGCATCAGCTTTGGGATGCGTATTTTGTTTTGATTTCTTATACGCCCCACTACACAGACAGACAGACAAACAGACATACATGCATACATACAACACGCACACAGAGACAGACAGACAGACCGACAAGGTTGCAGGAGAATTGTCGCAGTAACTACGCGGCTAGCTAGACTTCTAGCGATGCTATGCTTGCGTTGCCTGTGTATAATCTAGTCTATGATGGTGGTGATGATGCTGATGACGATGATGGCCTGAGGGCACAGATAACAGACACGATAGCGCTAGCTGGGTGTACTACTTGTTTCCTGCACGGAGAGTACAACACGCAAGTAAAGAAGACACTCATTTATTATGGTGGCGATCTCTAACCTCTCCCAGACATGCTGGCTCCATCGCCGCCTCCCTTGCCCGAGAAGCAACGAAAGGTCCCTTCGAGTCCGACATCCCCACCGGCCGTATTTGGCGGACTGTTAATTACGCTTGTGGGGGGGATGCGAGCGACTGTCGAGTGTGGCCGCTTCGACTGCGAGTTCGACAAACGGATACGAAGTTTGCGGATTTCCGACGACCTCCAGAAGAGGCTGCTGAACCTTGTCGCCGAGGTGGTACGACTGTGCGTCGTGTCCACGGCTGTGGTGGCCACACAGACCGAAGGCGACGTCTGGAAACTTCCTCGAATAGACGATTCGATAAAAGGGACCGAGCAACAGCAACAGGAACAGCAGCAGCAGTGCAAAGATCTTGTTGCTCTCGATCTGGCCACACCGGCAGCAGTGGTGCAAAGCGAGCTCGATGATCGGCTTGACCTGCACATTGCACCCCTTCCGATGCCCACCTGCATCGGCTGCAAGCTCGATACGAAGATGAAGTGCATCTGGCTGTCGGAACGCGAGCAGGAAGCGTTCAAGCATCACCCGTGGATGTGTTTGAAATGTGCGGTGCGCAATCCTATCGAGAGCATCGTGCCGGGCATGATGGACCGTAACGCCAATATGTGCATCTGGTTCAACCAGGTCACGAGACTTAAAGCGAGATACACTGAGTTTAAGCTGTCGCCAAAGGAAAACGTCGCTGGCGAGATCGAGGAGGGCGCCAGCGGCGTCAACGCCGACGACAACGCCAACGACAACGACGAAGACGCCGACGACGAAACCGGCGAAATCGGCAAGCCGCAAGAGCGACTTCAGCAAATGTTGGAGCATGGCCAACAAGAGCAAGGTCCAGAGGATTCGAAAGGTGTGCACTCGCCGCCCGACAGAAAACCAACCCAGGCTGTGCTTCCACGTTCCTACTGACCGTCGCTAGTTGCTCACCTGATGCGTGTCAGTGTGTGTGTGTGTTCCATGTGAGTGCGAGGTTTGTTCCGGGTGCTATCCTTGGATTGGCGTAGTTTTAAGCAAGCCGTGTTGTGTTGCTATAGTTAAGACTGATCGCTGTTCAGTTTGCATATAGGCCAGAAAGCGTTGCCACATCGCGTACCGCATTGAAATCCTGGTACAGTCATATATATATATACATATATAATATGATATATATATATATATATATATATATTATATTATATATAGATATATATATATATATATAAAGATATATATATATATATCATATATAAATATATAGAAATATATAATATACATATATGCTTATTATATATTCTATTTATTTATATTATATATATATCTTATATTTTATATATTATTATATATTATATATGTTTATATTATATATATATATATATTGAAGTAAATGCTATTCGACTTTACGTTACGAATAGATGCCGCTCACGCGGTATTCATACGCGCCAGTCGTATGAATGAATCACAAACGTACTGGGACGCCGCTAGGCTGAGTTTTGTGTGCATGTAGGCGGTCATGCCACTACATGTCGTAGTACTTCCCTGACTTCTGACTAACGGCGCGCACGCGACTCTTATGTGTGTGTGTGTTGGGTGTGTAGATATGTATAGGCGATTGTTATATACTAGTATCACAACTGAGATCGTCGTTAGTAGAGGCAGAGAAGACCAACTTCTTCATCACGACGACGACGACAACGACGTTTCGAGAACTAACAAAAAGATTTGCTTCCCTGCTTTCTTTGTTTGTTTATCTTTCGTTTTGTTCTGGCTATTTGATCGTCTTCGCTCCTCTCAATCTGGCCCGGCTGTCCGGATCTGGTTCTATGGGCGGTATATGGCTCGCATTCTGCCATTCTTTGTGGTGGCTGGCTACCGATATATCTATCATCTGTCTACTAGGTGGGCCAAGTGCCGTGCCCAACGCGCAAAAGTCCGCGATGGGTCTCAACGGGCAGCGGCCCACGACAGCAGCAGCAGCCGCTGATCATGGCGTCTACGACATACCGAAGGGAGCGACCACGACGGACCTTCCGGCGGGAACTCTCTACAAGGTAATCGAGGAGCTATTTTTCCTGTGCATCCCGTGATGCATCGTGTGATGGCCTTCGGTCCAGCTCCGACAAGGCGCCAGCAGCCGTGGCGTCTCCCAACTAGAGGACTTGGAATTTGGCAGTATAGTCTTACCTAGTTTCAATAAGTACTCTATGCCGAGGCTCGCTAAATTGCTTGTTAGGAAATGCATGGATTCCTTTTACAATATATATATATATATATATATATATATATATCGGTTCGTTGCTGCTACAGATAGCTTAGAAGGCCTAATGTCTACTTGTTTCCCCGTCGCTCACTTCAGTACGCGATACTTCTTACTATGGGACTTACATACGAACGACGGTTTTACGTGGTTTTCAGGTCCGAGCTACATACAAATACACTGCCGAGGATGTGGACGAGCTAAACTTCGAAAGCGGAGAAGTTATTCGAGTGATTGAGTACGACGATCCTGAAGAGCAGGCCAGTTTCTATATACGCAGTATATATATATGTATACATAGAGAGAGATGGGGAGGTCTCATGCTGTTGTGTGTGTTGCATACACGTTGTGTTAGGCGTTTACGGCATAATGGGGAGACGAAGCCGCCTTCATTCTTGCAATACGTTATGCAAGGAATTTATTCAGCAGCAAGAACCTTACTCCATATCCTTTACTTCATTTTATAATAACTGCTATAATGATCATTGATTGCACGGTCTTAAGTTATATATATATATATATATATATATATATATATATAAATGTATACTTGTGTTGCACGTGTGTGCTAGTGTATATACGAATGTATAGGAAGACGCTTTTAGTTAAGGTTCTTGTACATAGGAGAAGGATTTCTTCGAGACATTATAGTTATATCTACATCAAAGTATATATGCCTGTGAATATTAAATATGCCATATTGTCGCTTGTGTCACCTTTAACAGGAGGAGGGCTGGCTGATGGGCGTGAAGGAGGGAACGGGTGAGAAGGGTCTCTTCCCAGCGAATTTCACCCGGCCTATTTAGAGTACGATGCAATGGATATGTCACCTGTTCGTCATATCGGCAGCAACCCCAGAGTGTGCGCATCTACTCGTGCATCTACCCGTCTGTGGGATCGTGCTGCCGGAATTGGGACGCTGCAGCCAAATCGAACCTCAAGCGAAGTCCCACAACGAAGTGCAAAGGCGACAGCATCACCGCGTTTTTATTTTGACAGCCGTCTCTGCAGGCTCCGTCTGCCATCTAATATATCTAGCACAGAATCGGCAATACCTAATAACAAAGAATCACGGCATATAGCAACCAAGACAACGGTTACGCTTCACTAGAGAGCACGCGAGGTTCATTTACTGCTACGAAAGTATATGGTTGTCCTGCGGAGAGCTCTACAGTACAGTGAAGATTGTTTTGCTGACGACCAGAGCACAAAACGGCTCAGCTAGTTGAAAACCACCGCATAAATATGTCCAGCCTCAAATATGGCGATGGCTGGGACCGCGCTGATAATGTTGATGATGACAGTTATCGTGGTTTTTTATCATTGACTCTATCCAACGGATATTGTGCAACTGCTCCTATGAGACGCAGAATATCACACTTTTGTGTTGCTATACATATATATATATATAGAGAGAGAGAGAGAATGTGATTGTTTTCAACTTCCATCGAGTCTGACTAACACACATTACTTGTTTTTGATACGTATGTTAACGAAGTGCAAAACGGAGTGCTACAGCAAGACAGAGAGCAACTGAATGCCCAATGGCGCGCACTGCAATATTATAACTGTATGCTGTACACCCTAGTAACGATGTGAATGATCTGTTGTACATTTCGACGTCACGAGATCACGAAGCCAATTCAGCCATAGAGTGAGCGCGTGGAATGGCCGGCCACCTGTGAGCCTTAGACACAAGAAGTCAATATATATATATGATTAAGTCAAGTTGCTCCAGCAAGACTGTGTGCGTTTACGGTGTGCGTTAGCTCTGTACAGATTAGGAGTGACGAAGTCCAGCAGGCAAAAAAGTTCGAGATGTAGAAGGCGTTGGTTGGTGAGTGGGGCTTTGTCAATGCCAATGCAATACTTTTCCTAAAGCCTTGCTGCCCAATATTTAGTTAACTGCAGGTCCTACTGGGTAGAACAAGTGCTTGACCTCTCCAGGCGCCACTAAGGGCGCCCACGCTGTGAAAACCTGGACCACATAAAAAACTATCGGCTTGCGCGCTGGTCTGTACAGTCTGACTAAAACGATTACAAAGGTTGGGGAGAAGCTACGAAACTCACCGAACTCCAGTTACCTGAAACTCCGCAAAAATAGATTCAGTGCTAAATATAAAGTACTACCTGCTAGTAGTAGTAATTATATATAAAGCACAAATGGGCATCGCCGACCTGAAACTTCAATGGTGAAATGATAACATGTAATCGAACAACAAACACATCATGCAAAGTACTTTCTGAGTAGCTGGCATTAGCACTACGAGACCGTAGAAGTGCTACCGTTATGCTACGCGGCATTTAACGACCGCTCTACTGACCACCATCGGCCGCGCCGTTCGGTAATTTCGGAACGTTCCATAGGTGTGCAGTAGCCATGATTCATTGTTTTTGTGGTGGGTCATGGAACCTCTGTGCCGTATTTGATGGTGTTTCGATAACTTGTGAACTGCTTTGGTCGTTGGTCATCATTATCATAATGGCGATTAATGCTAGGCGTAGGTGTGAACTCGCAATTCTCCAGTTTTTGTGGCTGGACCCGGTTTAGTGTATCATGTTCGTTCGCTTAGTTCCTCCAAGCAGGCTGACGTCCGCCACCAATGATATTGAATGGATAAAAGTGCAGCCGGGACTAACGGTAATTTGCTAGATATTTACTTGTGTAATCGAACGTAAGGAGGGGCTCAGTACAAAACAAGACGATTACGTGCATATATATATATATATATATATATATATATATATATATATAAGCGGAGTCTTTTTAATGTAGGCTAGATTTGCAATAACTGAGAGAGAAAGCGCAGTGCTCTATAGATGTGTAACGTTTGTAGGATAACTTACAGTAGCGTTCACAGACAACGACGACAACAGCTGCATTAACAGCGATTTATCATTATGCATTGAGTCAATTTATGCATGCCAACGCTACTCGGAGCCTCGCCAAAGGCACGGATTTCCCTTTTTCTCCTTAAAGCTTTGCGCGCTAGACCGTACGTGGCTCCGTTTGTCTTGCAACGCATATATACATATATTTGTTTTGCAAGCATTGGTTACTTTGTCACATGTTAGCTTCATTGTTATTGTAAGTATCTTTTGATGTTTTAACGTTTTTTAGATATACTTAAAAATACCACGTTTTGATTCTGTGGCGAGCAAAGCGAGAACAAACTCGTTTAGAGTACTAAAGGTGCATCGAGCAATGAACAAATAAGACCAGACCCTGCCTGCCGAAGGAGAGAGGACGCAAGCTGCAACCGGCTGTTCGGCCTAACTGTCAGTAAGGCCATCGAAACCGGAGCTGTGGCCAGATTCAGTGAGAGGCAGACGGCCTAACAAAATGAGTCCGCGAACCATCAGCCTTTTCATGGAGTAGTGCCTGAATTGAGTGCCCAGGACAGATAAGATACAGCTGCATCATTAACTTAAGCTGTCCGTGGAGGGTGATAGAGTGAAGCTGGCTTGACTGGGTGAGCGTCTCCAGAGCGCCTTCTATCTTTACAAGCATTTACGGCAATACTATGAATGAAATAGGACAATATAACACAGAGAAACAAGAGTGAACGAGAAAGAAAGACACACAAAGAGCAAGAGAGAAATGAGATGAGCGAATGTGAGAGAAATCTATTGTATGGAAATTGTTTTTACACAATAAAGTGCCAATAACAACGGACCTGCATGTGCAATTAATACGTTACGGGGCTACATGTTGTGTATGTATATTATCGTACGTAGTTGACAAAGAAGAACGTCGTACTTGCAGATCATGATGAATGTCTGAGTTTCTCAGTTAGGGTTGATTTCTATGGTGGATAGGTACCATGCGACATCGGCTCAAAACGTATTAGTTCAATAATAATAATGATAATGATAATAATAATAATAATAATAATAATAATAATAATATTGCCACGTGAGTTGAAGTCAATAACGTTTCTCATTCGATATGAACTGCAATTGAAAGGAGTAACATTATAAGCATTATCTAATACACATTTAGTAATATAAAATAAAGGGAGTAGGTAATTCCTGCACATAAACTGACAAATTTATAGGGGCTTTAGGGGCTAGGGTTAGGGAAGCGTATGAGCACTCTTAATTTGTAGTGGTGGATGATTATATATTGAAATTGCAACCTTGTTAAGATTCACTGAACAAAAGTTTTCTACAATCTTAAGTGCAACTAAGTCACATCTCCGATCAGTTTTAAGACACCTGAACTTATATCTGGACCAGCTCGTTTAGTTGGATGTTGGTACCCTGCTACTTGACAATTTGTAAACATTGCATGAAGCCTGGAAGACAGGCTATTACGCTTTAAAAATGGACTAGACGCAAGCTCAATTTTCCGATGTGACAACGTTGTGACAATATAAGATACCCCTGCAGAAAACCTCCTTTCTTTTCAGGGCTCGTGAGGAGGTTTCTAGGCATAACAACCCACCCAGCTTCCATCTAGTGTTGTCTAGTAGATGTCCACCACTATGAGAGACGGCGAAAATAAAGGCGGAATCGTGGTCTGGCATTTAAGGTGGATAGAGAGCAATACTGCATGGCAGGCGCGTGTTTGACATTTGCTGAACGTATATTGAATATGCCAATAACTTTAAACGCTATTATCTCGTTCGCTCAGGTGACCCCTATACTGTTCTGCATTCTGTGGTCGATTGTATTGGTCGGTGGTGTCCTAAATATAGCTTGTTTCTCTTACCTACCAAATGTGTCATATTGGAACTGTATTTTCAAGATCAACGACGCCGTTTTACCGCTTTTCACTGACTCTGAAGTTTCAAGAGATAGGTAAAGATTTTTTGTTTCAGTTTAAACATTGTGTTGTTCAAGCTTAAATGACTAGTGTTTAGCTTTAAATGAAGAAAAACACCCGTTTAAACGGCTCCAAAGCAAATCCCGGATTTTTGCCTGCTCATTTTCATCTGAAGACTTAATAGCATGCACTGGACTGATGTGCACCACAAACAATTTTATTTTCTGTATTTTCCGTATTAGTTCGGGACTTGCCTTCTGAAGTCACTAAACGACACACGTTCGCTAAGGCGTTTCTCTACGCCAACTACTATCGCAACGCTACGTATGTCCTCTTCTCCAGAAGCCGTTCTCACACTCAGCAAGCGCTTACAATTGTGCAAGTTCATATGAATGCTACTGTTCTGGTTATGTCAAATAAAACATCCGTAAGGGTTTTAGGTCATTTCACAGCAGCCAATCCTATTTTGCAGCTGGAACATTTCTCTTCACAGAGTTTTTGCAACGAAGCTCCGACGACCCGACCCGATCCAGTCGATCTTTTCAGAGACTATATCATTTGATTGAATGCTCCAAAACATAGGCTGCTATAGATAGTTGCTAATCGTAGGGCGCTCCATGGACGACATAGAGCAACCTACAAGAAACTGCTTGTAGAGCATAGGCGCCGGTATGATGAGGAGGAGGAGTTTCGTTTGCTTAAAAGAGAGCGCGAACCCCATGTCTACATTGTTTGCCGGCTGAACAAAAGCATGCACAGCATGACAAAGAAGCAGTTGCGGCAGCACTTTACTGCTCTTCTGCTCGATGCAAACGCCCCTGCGCCTAACCCAGTTATTGAGCAACTGCTCACTTTGCAGCAGCATCACATGGATTCGCCGTTTACAGTAGAAGAAGTGTTGCAGGTCTTGCGCGGGTTACGAAGAAGAAGAGTTGTGGTCCTGATGGGATCTATTACGAACGTTGGGTTGAGTCGTCCGATGTTTTAGCAGGGGATCTGTGTAATTAATTTCATCAGATACTCAGCGGGGGACACATTTCCAGGCTTGACACGAGGCCAGGCTTACTCTACTTAAGGGACAAACGGTGACAACGCGGACGATCCAAGTCTCTACCGGGGTATCGCGTCGAAACGGACTTTCAAGAAAATTTTAGCTAAGTTGTTTATCTTGAGGAAGGGTCGAGGTTCACAGTACGCGATCCATGTACTCTAGTCGGAAGTTGAACGGGTGTTAGCTGTGCCCGGGGGTCACTTGTACGCCGTTTTTATCGATTGTGTCAAGGCCTTCAATAAAGCTCCCCGTCATCCATACACAAGCACGTGTATGGGTGGTACACAAATTTGCAAACTGGGCATTTCAGTCTGTGCAACGAAGCTCGTGACGGACGTTTACTACAGAGACTGACGACGAAAATGTGACTTGTCGGAAGGCTGCGACTGATGAAAATGTAAACATAACATAGGCATTACTAGAGTAGATTTTAGGCTTGGGTGCTAAGTCCCTTCACACGGCCCTGCAGGACCACCTCAGACACACAAATCTGCTCAGTGTACCTAATGTCAGGCTGTGCACCGGTTGTTAAGGTATTCCGATTGAGGTTGAAGACACTGCGTACAGTACCATTTGAAAGCTTCATTTCGGAATGGGAAAATAAGGTTGAATAAGTCCGACGAGAGGTTGGACACCTAGATCTTTGCAGTGCCTCTCACCTCTGGTCTGATCTTGCATGTGACAATCACCACGTCCATACCATTTACAAAGTTCATGGCTGTTACCACCCGGTTTGTTCGAATACGAACTTCCACGAGGAGTACACGAAGTGCGTCTGTCGACTGCTCTCAGGCGTATCATGCGTCTGTCTGCCTAGCTCTAGCGAATAACATGCCGAGAACGGTACAAGTGTCAATGTTATATACATACTCAATATGAGTGAAATTAATGAGATAATTACAAACGCGGAAATAAGTCAGACCCCAAGAAAAACTGATCGGTGGGCACCTTGTGATTTGCCGTAAGACAAAAAGAAACGCGGGCCTTTCTGGCTGGCTCGAGATTTTCTGATAAAATTCATCAAGGCCCGGTCTTCCTTGTGCTCTTGACTCGTCACATGTGGTGAGACTTGGGTACATTAAAATTACCTTCTACTTAATTCCCAGAGCTCGCCGTGCTTAGGCTTTGCAGCGCGTTTATCCTCAAACGTGGAGCGGCAATGGTCGGCTAGGCTAAATGATGCTCGCCATCTTCTTCCCCAGGAGTGAAATTGTAACAAAAGTCGAGCTGAAAGAAAGTGGTACGAGCGATTGGTATACTGCAGAATGGCTACCAAAAGTTTTCACTGCGCTCACCAGGAAAAGTTTTAAAGCGTCTTTTAGGTGATAGTTTCTCCACCAGGACATCGTACCGGCTTACTGGGCTGAGAACACGGAGGCTTGTCTCGCCGCATCTAGAGTTATGCTGGTGAAACACTCAACTTCCCCTCCCAACTTGACATCTTTCGATTTCTCGATCTTTCCAAACAAACATTAAGAGCAAGATGTTTCGATTCACGTAAATCGTTACTTGAAGCCATCGAGGTTTAGCTAGAAAACATCAACACACGCGAATTGGAAGTGTGCTTCAATGCGTGGATGCATGCTAACTAGAGGAAAAAGCTTTCTTGCGGCAAGGTGGTCCTCGAAAGTCTTAATAGGGTGTGGACAATATCAAAGGAGATAGTGTCGATAACTCTTCATCGGTAAATTTTGTTCCGGGCATAGATGTATTGGTCTCCGCCAACCTGGATTTTAGTGAGTATATTGTGCAGGTTGCGAAAGCTGCATCGGCACTTGTAAACACAATTATCCGTTGCGTTCCGACGTATTTCCGCATGTATAAATTCCCTATTGCTCCCTAAAGTGCGATACTGCTTCTCAGTGTGGGAACCGCATCTACGCAGACCCCATTAAGACACGTTATCCGCTGGAACGGATCAACGAACGTGGTTGTAGTTACAGCATTGTGACGTAACTACGATAGCATTGTAAACACCTTGAGCATACATACTCCACATAAGTGAGATACTTTTGCTGTGACAATTTTCCAGTGAGTCTTAATTGACACCTCCTTTACCCTCTCAGTGAAGGCGTTTCTATCCTATTTTATTTTAAATACGATTGTATTGTATGAAATTTTAATTTATGTGCCATATTAAAATGAAAACCAATTGCGAAGTAAACAATCACAAAATGAATACGAACGTGCTTTGGTGGGGCTTCTACGGGGAAGGAAGAAGTCTAATAAAGCTAGTCGCGTATTTTACAAGAGTGATGGCCGGAGTCAACTCCATTCCTAAGTTCCATATTTCTAAATGGAAAAAATAAAAAGGGTTGCGGGGTCAGCACGAGGGTCTGTCATAATGAAATGGAGCGATTGAGAGGAGAGCTGAGACAAAAGATAAGAGCAAAAAAGGTGGCGCAGACGATTTAGAAGACGTCATGGACGTGTCGTTCCTGGAAGGGAGGGAGTAATTGCAAATCAACAGCATGGTTCTGGCTTAGGAAGACTATGTAATGCGCTGTTTAAACTAAAGAAACCAGTGTATGCTACGTTTGCATGCATTAAGAACCCACAAACCCAGAAAAGGGAGCGCTGTTTGATCTCAGGATTGCATAAACTGCGACTTACGATATAGGAATTATATGGCATACGCTTGGAAAGAAAGATTTAAGGTTGATAGACAGATTCAGATTATTTTGATAAAGATAGTTTTAGCCCTGTTTGAAGGGGGACCGTTATTGATGGAGAAGGTTCGTACTAAATGCGGTCTAGTTAAAATCAGGGCTTTTATAGGGTATATTTGTATATAGTGGCGGCGTGGCCTGAGTACACGTAATGCCATCCTGGTTTTTTATGTGTTCGATCCCAGGTGTAGGAACCTATTCCTTGTGTTTGAACATGTCAGGAGTGTATTAGAAAGCGCATTCGAAAAGAGATGGCACACTTTGGTACCGCACTTGGGTTCTGTACTGGGTTTTTGCAGAAGTGTGTTGTTAAAATGGCACACATTGGCCGGAAAGGGTAATACTAGGGTTAGCGTTGCATTATATGTACTTGCGGGCATGAGAGGGCTCTTGGCTTGCTTTGACAGCGAATAATATGTGTCTAACCACGGCGCTCGCAACTCATGGCTTTGGCCATCTACTAAGCCAAACGAAAGGCTTTCACGAGTGACAAAATTATTGTAGATGTAAGAGAGGCTTGCTCCACTGTATCAGTATCACGTGGCGAGTTGTCCAGTGGTATTCTTCCCAAATACTGAATAAAGTACCAATAAAGAGCATACTGTTTTTTGGCCCGGGAGACTTCGCTAGCTAAGTATAAAAAAATTTGCGGAAAGTGCAGTACACGTTTCTGAGGGGCCGGTGGTTGAGGTGCCCTCAAAGCATGACGATAACATTCTGGTTCGCAACATAAATGCAGTGTTTGAGCAGTGTGCCAAATCTGCTCCATTTAAACCTTAAAAATGTCACTTGCTGGACGCACCATCTCTGTGCGTTCTAATAACGTAAGAATCTAGCAATTCATTACTTTGCTCCTAAACGGCCCGTTTGTTTGGCAAATGGCCAAATAGACGCACGCTAATTTAAATTATGCTCACGTATTTGATGGCTAGTTATGTTCTGTAACCGCAAATACGTACACCTGTAAACAATACACAATAAATCAAGACGTATCGTACTACGCGCCCGGTAATAAAAGAAACTTTATACTATATGATAAATGTCAGCCACCGAGAGGAGGGCAAATGCCTACTTTGCGAGCGTTCGAATTAACAACTTGTCTCGGACCTTCTTCATTACGACGGGAACCAGGCATGTTTGTTTGATAGCTGATACTGACAGGCTGCAAACAAACTTGAAGGACGGTGATTAGCAGCGTGAACAACTTCGAACATGCGTGCTCCAAACGTGTATATGTTATCATATTATGAATATCAAATCGTATTGTTACAAACTAACTTAACGACTGTTAACGACGACGACGACAGTTATACAACACATTACAGTTTGGCGGTCTGGTTTATTCAGGTATTTCGACGTGAAACGTCGTTAAGGCGGAGCGAGCTCGACGACTGTGCCTGGCGAATTCTCCAGCTGCGCTTGCTTAGTTGTCCGGTGGGCCGTTTAGAAGTTTTGTCTAGAGGTGGCGGTTACCGCGGCTAGAGTACAGATTCGTTCGACTAGTAAAATCCGCCATAGCCGCCGCCATAGCCCACTCCGTGTCCGTAACCCAGGCCGTAGCCGCCAAGACCGTGGTAACCTCCGTAGCCGCCAAGACCGTGGTAACCTCCGTAGCCGCCAAGACCGTGGTAACCTCCGTAGCCGACAACCTTGGCGACGTGTATGGGTGCCTACACGATTGCAACCAAACACACGGCAAGTTAGAGAAAAAAGAGAAGGTACGTTTTTTTTGTGTGGAATTCACTTGTTAGCACGGGTCGGCAAATGCACAGTGGTACTACTTGTACCTCATAATTATCCCTTAACATATCACTTAGACACGTGCGATAATACAATATATATATATATATATATATATATATATATTTCTATGTTTAATAAATAGCGTGAAAAGTGCTACGTATACTTTAATATGTTTAATTAAGTAAAAACATAGATAAATACGATATAGTGCTGAGAAAAATTCAGGTAAGACAAATTTAATTAATATCTTAGCTGTTGTGCCGTAACGTTTATGTTAAACTCGCTCACTCCGGACGACATGTTGCCAACCTTTTGTGTCAAATAATTAGGTCCAACGGCACAAATCTATGGCGGTCAGTATCTGTTGTACTTAACGGGATTGCACGTTTTGCTAACGGCATTTATGCATTTTTTTGTTTGCAAAGAAATACATGCCGTTTTTTAGGACATTTTGGTTGGATATTAGTGATTCGTATTTTTGTAATTTAAGGACTTCGTCGGCAATCAAAAATTATTACGACTTTGATGCCCAAAGGAATGTATTACAGAAGCGTTGTGGCACACTCTAAAAACACTGGTTGTATTGAGTTGAGAGGATTGGTGTCCTCCGTAGCGATGCGAGATGCGACTCGTCTAAAGTAAACAATTAACACTTGTTGGAGGAAAGTATATATATATATATATATATATAGCAGCAGTGGCTGTCTGGGGCTCTTAAGGTTCTAGCTTACCTTTTGGTTGTCGTAGTGGTACGAGATACCGGAAGAGTAGCCGGCGTGACCTGCGGATACCGCCCACACCAAGGCGATGGCCAGGACGCCGAGCGATGCAAGAACGCGCTGCGGATCAAGACGGGTGGAAATTGCGAAGATGAAAAGTGTTTCGAACGCATTGCCATTGGGGCCACTGAACTATCAGTTGCTGCTACACTGAGTTTGTTGGTAGACTTTTATTGGATTGCGTGACGAACGTACGGATTCTACAGTGTTCACATGCATCGCTCGACATTCAACGAGAAAATGCAGCGTCTGTTCGACGCACATTGCTGATATGGGCTAACCCCGGGGTTAGAGACCACACGTGACCACACGCTCGCGCGGAGACAATTATCCAACACTCCAAAAGGCTAACGTAGCAAAGTTATCTAAATAAATGTTGTTATGATAAATTGTAGACGTATACACGCATGTGTTTTTGCTACGAGTACACGCTAGCAAAAGTAGCGTAAATCCACCAGTTATGCTGTGAGCATAGAAGCAAGCATACTTACGTTCATGTTGGTTGTTGGGATTTCGAAAACGACACTTTTGCTTGAGTTGGCTCGGAAAGCTTTGTCTGTGCTCTTCGTCTGAATGTGCTACTCGTTCTGCCGTGTGGATGCTTTTATACTGGTGATCGTGTGTCTGGCTGGCGCCACTTTACTGCACCGTAAGTTACGGCGGACCAGCTCGACTAGTAACAGAAACAGAAACAACAGACGAGACACGAGACAGCAATAACTGACAACAACAACAACAACCTCAACAACAACGACAGCAACAGCAACAAAAACGACAACAACAGCAACAACGAAAACGACAACATCAGCAACAACAACAACGACAGCAACAGCAACAAAAACGACAACAACAACAGCAACAACAACAACAACGTCAATGTGCCGGCGCTAGCAATAACTTGATGACAGCAACGTTGCTGTGTTCGTCAGTGCGAATCTACTGACAATCTCTGCTACGAAAATAGGTGGATCGCGCGCGCATAATCGCACGGATATGGTTGCCGCGCCGACCCACCACACATCTAGCCTGCCACTCATTGACCACACAGCGTGGCGCCGACAAGCCGACAACATTTGCTTCAGGGCGCTTTCAACAATGCTGTGGCAGGACGGCGGCGGTGGCGCGTTTTCGTGCCCATAGTTACCCCGGCACCCCCACACCAAAAAAAAAGCGCGACAAGTGAAACCGAAAAACAGACGTCACAGAAGCTCATTTCTGGTGGCAGGTGCTATATGTCTGTTTTCTTCCTCGTTTTTTTGGCGCTGCCTCCAGTCAGTAGTCGTCGTCGTAGCAAAGTAGCAAAGCAGTAGCCGGAGTAGCCGAGCCAATCATACCAAGCCAGTAATCAGTAATCGCGTCGCCAAAGAACCGATCCAAGAACCGATGAGAGACGGAACGTGATCAAACTATGCGGTTTCCGACCGCTCGCACACATCGACAGGGGCTCAATGGGGAATCACGGCGCTCGGACACTGAAAACTTACCCGGCTGTGTGACGATGAACACGAAGACGACGACGTACTTTCCGAACTGTCATCATCATCACCGAAGGTCGAACTTCTGGTGGGACTCGATCGAATTGTATGGAAGGACGTGATTATTGTACAATTGTGTGAAACGACGTGATTATTGTACAATTGTGTGGAACGACGTGAATATGCTACTCGCGCCAAAATATTGACACGCCCGTTGTTCTGCTCCGCAAGCTGTACCTCACTATATGCGTATCGATATAGCGTTTTCAACTTTTTTTGTATCTAGTTTGCGTATATATATTGACAAGTCGAACATAGTCGAAGATAATTATTCGTGAAATCGCTTAAATCTGTCGTATATGCCACCTGATTGTAGCTTACTCTTCCGCGTCGCCACCCAACAATTTTGCGTCCCCAAAAGTTGGTCACAACGATCTACACACAGTAGGTAATCAATACACATGACTTCTGGTTAAATTGTTGATGATAGTTAAAACGCGTTTAAACTTTAGTAACTTCGGGCAGCATTAGTGACTGCCTTTAGTGAAGCATCACCGAAGCTGATCGCATTATGTATAACGTACCTGACATGAGAGGACATAACCACCCCAAGTTATGTTTTTAGACATAAAAAGTTCTGTATGGTACCGCCGAGCTTTCATGGTGAAACCACGTCAAAATGAAATCTGTAGGATTTCAGATGGCATAAGGTTGTGCTAGAACAAAGCAGTGTTCGTTAAAATATGAGTTCAATCTTACGGTTTTTAACGTTTTTAAATATTTGTCTGAAACAAAAATAAAAATATTTAAACCACCACTATCAATATCATATAGTAACTTAGATACAGTAGAAAGTGTCGTAACTTAGATACAATGTACAGTGTCGAGCCCGGATGTGTGGTGCATTCCGCCTGCGCCTCGCGATCGGAGAAGACACATAGGTGCGCGGGTTCGAACCCCACCGTCGCACATTTGTATTTATGGGGTCCGTCTATAAAGCATTGCGAAAAGCAGTTCCGTGGACATGAAATCTTGGCTGAGGTTCGGCCCGAAAAGTATAGATACAGTCTAAAACGTGACGTAGTAGCAGTTAAAGAACTAGCAAGGATAACGCATTTTAGAAACTCAAAATGGCACTTTGGCTAGTGGAAACACCTAGTAATTCTGCAAAATCTATAATCAATCATATTTATTTCACTCAAATAGAGCAAAATCTATAATGTTATGGGTAAGGTATCCGGATTTATCGATTTCTATCGATAGGCGTTTTCTCCGTATTTTGCCTTGTTTAATTCGTCTCCGTTCTTACTCGCGCCGAGCGAGCTTTAATCCAACCAGAAAAAAAAACAAAAGCACCCAAGCCCAAAAAGCGGTACTCCAGATATTTTTGGCGAATTTCTTTGTCGCCGATGACGAAGACGACGGCGATATCCTGGAGGACGCTCGTGCCAGAAAATGTAATGACTTGAGCCAATTTCCGCCCAAACTACAAACCTATGCTGCAGTGGTGCTTCAGCACTGCTGTAAGCAGCGAACGAACAAAGTTCTGGCGGCACCTCTTTTTCCATGCCTCCTGCCCTGACTGCTAAAGGAACGCAACGACGAACTGTAATCACAGTAATATATATATATATATATATATATATATATATATATATACATATAACTGTAATCACAATGCTATATATACATACAAAGTGCTACTGCAAAATGTTTTCTGACACTTGAAGTTGGCGTTGTGGTTCTAATTACGCTGGTAATATTCATTTGATTAAACCCGCAAAGTGCGACACGCCCGACTTGCCCCGAGTTAAGTGCTTGGTTCGCCAGTTACTTGTGTTACACGACATTGCCAATCAGATGCCGAAAGCCGGAAAGAGACAGTCATGCGGCTGCTAAAGCATATGTTGCTGCTGATTATTGTGTATCACCTCTACACGGCCGCCGAAAGTCGAAGACTTAAAAGGAATTATTCCGACGTGCCTCTTACGTGTCCTAGTAGGCCGTCAAGGAGGCCTGCGAGTAGGTGCTAGTATGTTTTCTACACATAATTCATCTACATGCAACGCAATTATGGCGCAACCCTTAAGCAATCTCATTTAGCAAAACCGGTAGCACTAAGCAAGTTATGCTACCAGTACTCCTAGTACTACTTTCACTACTACTTCAATGTGCTAACGATGAAGCGTTATTGACAAGCGAAGAAAGCAGGGTCATCCACTGACCGCATGTTTTCCACGTCTATCTATCTGAGATATCTGTGTTTACGACACACAATCGTGCATTTATTTCACTATACAGGGTCATTCATATTGTTGTGCACGCATTTCGAGGTTTGATAGAACTCGGCAAGAAAATAAGTTTTCCCTATGGAGGGAAGACGTGGAAACGTCTTGTTTAGGAGAGAGAGTGAAGTTTATAAAAGTAGTTTTTCTGCCTTTTTTTTCCTACATAGTTGTGCGAAATCTCTGTTTGCGGGAGAACCAGTCGACGCATGAAGGAACCGATTACACCGGCGTGTTCGGAGGAAAATTCTGCACAACGGAAGACACTTCACTAGCTTGCGTAGCAAAAAGCTAATACCCAGATTAAGGAAAGTCATGAAAAGTCGATATTTTACGTTAACGCCATTTCATGAAAAATCGTAAAATTTTTCCATTGCGACCAAAAATGTACGTCCGAAAGACCACTCTCACGCAATAGCAAATTTAATGCCTATCATTTTCGTATCAAGGTGATGGTGCTGCGTTACGTAGTTGTCAAGTCACTAAGCTTTTTCGATAGCCATATCGAAAGCGAAGGCATGCATATTTCCATAGGGCGTATGAGAAAGTTAGGTACATATTTTGAGGTTTGGTAGAACTCAACAAGAGAATAAATTTTCCTAGTGGAAGGAGGGGGCGGAAACGTCTTGGCAAATTTTTACGGTTTGGACGTGAAAACTTGCACGTAAAACATAACAACTATGACTATCGAAAAAGCTTAGTGACTTGACAACTACGTAACGCAGCACCATCACCTTGATACGAAAATGATGGGCATTAAATTTGCTATTTCGTGAGAGTGGTCTTTCGGACGTACATTTTTGGTCGCAATGGAAAAAGTTTGCGATTTTTTATGAAAAGGCGTTAACGTAAAATATCGACTTTTCATGACTTTCCTTAATCTGGGTATTAGCTTTTTGCTACGCAAGCTAGTGAAGTATCTTCCGTTGTGTATAATTTTCCTCCGAACACGCCGGTGTAATCGGTGTAATCCTTCATGCGTCGACTGGTTCTCCCGCAAACAGAGATTTCGCACAACTATGTAGGAAAAAAAGGCAGAAAAACTACTTTTATAAACTTCACTCTCTCTCCTAAACAAGACGTTTCCACGTCTTCCCTCCATAGGGAAAACTTATTTTCTTGCCGAGTTCTATCAAACCTCGAAATGCGTGCACAACAATATGAATGACCCTGTATATACAGGGTCATTCATATCGTGATGTACTTATTTTAAGGTTTGGTAGAACTCGGCAAGAAAATAATTATTCCCAATGGGAGGAGGGAGCAGAAACGTCCAGTTTAGGGGAGAGAGTGAAGTTTATAAAAGTAGTTATTCTGCCTTTTTTCTCCTACATGGTTGTGCGAAATCTACGTTTGCGGGAGAACCAGTCAACGCATGATTAAACCGGCGTGTTCAGAGGAAAATTTTGTACAGCGGAAGAAACTTCACTAGCTTGCGTAGCGAAAAGCGAGTAGCCAGATTGAGGAAAGTAATAAAGAGTCTATATGTTACGGTAACGCTTTTTCGTGAAAAATCGTATTTTTTTTTCATTGTGACCAAAACTGTTCAAAAGACTACACCACCATTAAATAGCAAATTTAATACCCACAACTTTTGTACCAAAGTAATGGTGCTGCGTTACGTAGTTGTCAAGTAACTAAGCTTTTTTTTCGACAGTCATGGTTGGTATGTTTTACGTTAAAGCTTTCACGTTTAGAACCGTAACATTTTGCCAAGTCGTTTCCGCTTTCTTCTTCTACTAGGAAAAATTATTCTCCTGACGAGTTCTACCAAATCTCAAAATATGTATCTAACTTTCTCATACACCCTATGCAAGTATGCATGCCTTTGCTTTCAATATGGCTATCGAAAAAGCTTAGTTACTTGACAACTACTTAACGCAGCCCCATCACTTTGGTACGAAAATTGTGGGGCTGCGTTTTTTTTACGAAAAAGTGTTAACGTAAGGCATAACAACATATCAAGTTTTTATGACTTTACTCAATCTGGCTATTCCATTTTCGCCGCGTAAGCTAGTGAAGTGTCTTCCGTTGCGCTGAATTTTCCACCGAACACGCCGGTATCGGTTCCTTCGTGCGTTAACTGGTTCTCCCGCAAACGTAGATTTCGCACAACTATGTAGAAAAAAAAGGCAGAATAACTACTTTTATAAACTTCACTCTCTCTTCTAAACAAGACGATTCCGCCTCTTCTTTCCATTGCATTTTTCTTGCCGAGTTCTACCAAACCTCGAAATAAGTACACAACGATATGGATGACCCTATATATATATATCCCACACACTCTATCCGTCTGTAGACGCAGTGGTCCAGGAGGCATTCTGAGAGAGCATGCAAGGATTCGCAAGCTACATTTGCGGTTCGGGCAGAAATTGGAAAACGGGAAGATCACTGCGGAAGGGATACTGAGAGAGAAGGCTATTTTCGACACGGAATGGCATCGGCGACTCTTCGAACAGCAGAAAGACGACACTGCTTACAGAAGACCGAGCTCGCAGGTTACTGGGCAAAGCGTGTCTGATGAGGTGGGTAACTCAGGGGTGACCACGACCGCTTGATCCGATTGGCACCCGCCACAGCTCCTCTCAATCCGTAGCACTATAAAATGAAGATCCGCGCTGACAGAGTGTGACGCATAAGGTAGGCGTGTTTAGTGGGTGTGGGTCTGGACGGAACAAGATCCAGAGCGGATAGGAACTCGACTAACGGCCCATGGCCGAACAATATTTTTTTTTATTAACGGCGTCGCCTCAACTTTGCCAATGAGCGTATTAGTAAACAAGCACTCTTCCAGCGCGGCCCGCGACGACATTCAGTTCCGAAAATGTGACGAAACTTCAAGTGCTGTCTCTACATAGTAGTATTGAATGAATGTATTGTTTATTAACCAATATTTGGTTTATGCACATATGTGCTACAGCGCTCCTAAATAACTTTCATCAACGATATTGCTTTTGTACACTGTTGGAGATGATACAGATCACATAATTTGCCGCATAGGTTGCATTCACACTCGGTTGATATTTCATGCCACCCATTTCGTATACATATCTTCATATGAAATCCATGCATTGCAAACCCAGTAACGAAGTATCTGTTTCTACAACATGGGCTCTTCCAGTAACCTGTAGTCATCGTTCTAGTCTCATAAAAACGCCAATCAACATCCGCAAATTTATACTCCCATTCGGCAAGATGATTCTCAAAGGCCTCCGTTCTCGGTAAAGCATAAGTTGCTCTGAGCTCCTCCACAAAGAGTGGTGTCGAGGCCAACAGATACACAAGCCGATTGCGGCTACTGCGGTGGACTGCTAGCACTCTTTTTAGAAAACTGGCTTTAATTTTGTCAAGTACTTCCAGATTTGCTTTTGATAGGTGGGGCCATATGACCTGTATCCCGTAAGCAGCGGTCGGCGCAATTTTTGAATTAAAAACTTTGAGAGCGACATCTAGCGACAGCCGATGAGGCTCTGGGATATTATGAAACGATAAAATGCCCTTACGAGCTCTTACCTCGATATGTTTAGTAAAATGTAAGCCCTGCGTTGAAAAGATTACTCCAAGATAAGAAAAATATTGAACAAAATCTATTGATGCTGAGCTCAAGCGTAATTCGTCTTTTTCTGCGAGCCTACCTCCGCGGCGGAACTTCATTGCTTTAGTTTTTGCTACGTTTATCACCAGAGCATTTAAATCAACAAACTTTTGCAGTGAGGCAAGCGATTGCTGCAGATGAAATCGACTCCGGGAGTAGAGGACGAGGTCATCAGCATACATGAGTGTACTAACTTGCGGGTGTCGACGCTGGATTTTGTCCGGCAGATCGCTCACCAATATTGAGAATAGTAACGGGCTAAGATTATCGCCTTGTGCAACTCCTGTAGTCTGAGTAATTGGGGTGTGTTCAGTTACTCCGTCGTCGATGATTACATACCCCTCTTGCAGCATAGCTTGTAATAGCTTTAGTATTACCGCTGGGACAAATTTCTCTAGGATTATTGTTCGTGACGCCGTATCAAAAGCCGCCTTAAAGTCTACGAAAACAGCAAAAAGAAAGTTACGTTTAACCCGGAGAGTCATTTGAATACTATTGAGAAGAACAGAGCAAGCCGTCATCGTCGACCTCCCTCGCCTAAAGCCGTGCTGCTGTTCTGGCAAGCATTCAGTACTTTCCAAAAAATCTTCTAGTCGACGTGCTACCAATGCTGACAGTACTTTGTAAATGACGCTTTTCTTTGCTATGCCACGGTACGACGAAGGTGTCAAGGGGTCCCCTTTTCCCTTCGGTAACACACTTAGAAGGCTGACTTTCCATTCTTCAGGTAAGTGCGATGTCTTCGTGATTTCGTTGAAGAGAGAAGCTAGACAAGGAGCCAGAATAATGGCCTGCTGCAGATGTTCATTCCGAACGAGGTCTGGGCCCGCAGCCTTTCCTGACGGCGCTTTCATTATTACATTCACAACCTCCGAGATTCCGATAGGGCGAACCAGCTCCTGTCGAGCTTTGGTTGTCCTTTGGCCCCAAACGGAGACGTATATCGGGATGCAACTGGGAATCGTCGATGAGCTGGCAAACATCTGTCGAAAATAACTATGCAGCCCTTCAGGTGATACTGGACAGGCTGTTGAGCGCATCTCGGAGCGTAGCCATTTATGTGGATGAAGCTGGGACTGTCTGAGAAGCTTATTTTGTGCTTCTATCTCGTGCTCCAGTTTAGCGCTACGCACCGCCTTCTTATAGATCCGACTGGCATTCGTATACAGGAAGGTCATTTCCGGGCGACTTTTTGCCAAGATATACGTCTGAATCATACAGTGTTTCAGAGATCGGCATTCTCGGGTATACCAACAGATTTTTCGAGGTTTACTCGGCTGGAGACGCACGCTGTGCAGTATAACATTTTGAACTTGTTTTGCATATACTTCGACATTAAGGGGGTTCGGAACAGGGAGAACATCTGGCGAGAGCTCCAGTAAGCGGGTTGAGTCAATGGCAGCGTTTAACCGTTGCCGCCTTTGGCCTGCTGCCTGATAATGTACCGTAAGCGACATTGCAACAGGAAGGTGTCGTCTAGTACCAAAGGCCAGAGTGTTTAACTGCGGACCCTCGTACTTGATGCTATCGTGTCTGGCGTTTGTGGCGAATATGTCTATCGTAGACCTCCCTTGTGGAGCTACGTAGGTCGGTTCCTCGGCTGTAGAAACCACCCACATACAACGGGACGTTAACGTGCTGATAAGTGCGTCTGTTCTTACATTGTCCGGTTTGTCGAGAGGGCAGTTGGGATCCCCGCAAAGCACTGTTGTTTTGTTAAGGTCGACTTTATCCAAGCAATACACTAGCTTTTCCAAGAGGTCGGGAATAGCTTCCGATGGACTAGAATACATTGCAATTATATTTATGGAACTTCCTGCAAGTACAACGCAGTTGTCCTCTGTGTATAGTGCTTCTATTCCATTGAGCTTACTGTTATATAGTACAGCTACTCCACCGCTTGCTCTTCCAAAGCCTTCACTCCGTTGTCCAAGACATTCTATCAGATACCAACCAGAAACAACTGTTGGTTCCGTTGCCCAGGTCTCAGTGAGGACCAGCACGTCGTATTGAGAATCCATAGTCAGAGGAAGAAAGGCCAAGGTTGATTTTATATTTTCGCAATTCCATTGAAAGAAGGTGATTTGATGTTGCTGTTTCTGGTTCGGACTTGAAAGGTCTTTCATATAGTAGTATTAGGGATCCGCCGGCTGGCTACGACGGCATGCAATCTGACGCAATCCACCACGTCACATCTCACATAGCCGACCCCCTGACACACATCGACAATGCCAGCCGCCTAAAAATCGCCAAAGTAGTACATGTCCATAAGAGTGGTAGTACGAGCGACCCATCAAACTACCGTCCCGGAAGTGTTCTGCCTGTTCAACTAAACAAAGTGATTAAAGAAACCTACGAAGTTAGCTAACCTACGAGGCATCTCGAAAGCAACAGCATGCTCTTGGGCAATCAAACCGGATTTCACAAAAATCGGAATAGGTCATGCATAATACAGCTAGTGTAGGGCGCACGTTTTAAGCAGACACGTGACTGTTTTGTGCAGCAATTTTAGTAGGGCTCAGACGCGCCTTCGGCAGGCATGTTCTTCCACATATGCTCCTACGTACATCCAAGCACCTTATCTTAGCCCGGGTAATGGCCAATGTTTCCCGTGTAAGTGATATACCGAATGTTGCTATTGGTTTTATTTTAATCTTGAAAAGGGCGGACGCAGTATGTATTGACAACATTTGCAAGTTCTTAATTGCTGCTGTCGCTCGAATTGCTTTACCTACTCTGCTTTCTATATGCCTTCGGAAACTGCTACCATTCTATGTTATAGTAACTCCCAGATAAGTCAATTTATTGACAAACAACGAATAATCTTGTTGAAAGAATACGACGCATTCATCATGTGTGCGATCTCTTGCTGTGCCAAATAGTTGTCACAGTGGAAGATGACCATCCTTGATTAATTTATTATATACAAATCTTTGCTGCGAAAGCAATAAAACCACCATAATCAGATAATCACATTTCTTAGTGAAAAACAACAATTTAGGTCTTCGTGGATCATCTTCCTTAATAAAAAACAACAATATAGGTCTTGGTGGATGCCATTGTTCTTTCACACAAAAAAAAACAGCGATGCCGCATGGAGATACCTTTAGTAGGAACTACTTCGCCATACGTCAGACCATAACAATAACTGACGATAAAAGCATTACTATGTTGTTGTAACGCGCTCGCCTCCTCCAGGGTCCGTCGGACAGAGGGAGCTTACCAACCGGCAGAACTTTCTGGGAGGAACGGGTTTTCGATAAGTAACTAGGATTTCCACGAGATGGCGTCACAATGATCTTTGTAGGATATAAAGGAAAAGCACTCTTTACACTATCACAAATTGAGTTTCTGGCAAAGACATTGTTTAGGTTACGTGTGGCAAACATTAGAACTGAACATGTCAGCACTTATCGTAGGCATAGTACTGTGATAAAGCATTTTCATTTCAAGACGAGGACGGATGTGCATGTTGAAGCCGTGTCGACGGGTGAAGCTTACAGCGACTGCACCTCTACACCTGGACTAATGAATTCTAACGTGGCCGGAGAATAACCAATGATGAAGCGCGCTCCGGGCGTCCAGTGGAAGCCACTACACCAGAAATTGTTGAAAACAAATATCGTATCACCATGAAATGTTACGGATTGAGGGTACGTGACGTAGCTGAGATCGTAGGCACCTCAGTAGTTGAAGTGCATAGTTTACGGCACGAACGATTAGAAATGAAAAATTTGTCTGCAAAACGGGTGTCGCGATTGCTGATTATCGATCAATAACACACGCGATAGAAAATTTTGCAGTTGTGTTTGTCGATGCTTAAGCGCAACCCACAAAATTGTTTGGCGTCCGTTTGTGACCCTGGGCAAGAGCGGGATCTGGACGATTCAGCTGAATCGAAACAGCAGTCAAAGCAATACATAGCGTCAAGTGAATAATGCGGCGAGTGTTTTGTCGGCCGGGAGGGTATTGACCATTGAGTTTTAGATTCTCAAGGAATTGCCTTCATTGACTACGTACAGGAGGGTCAGACAGTCACGTCTGAACCGTCTGTTCCAAGAGCTGCAAACGAAACGACCAAAATTGATGCGCAAAAGTCATCTTTCACAATGGCAGTCTCGCACATGTTCGCAACAGATACAAGCAGAGAAAGACGCAATCCTTCCTTCGGGAAACACACTTAGGGAGAGAGCAGAGTTGAGAAGACATAATACCAAAAAAATAATAATAATAATAAAATAATAATCATAATAATATTATTAGAGGCAAGTAGAAAGGTGGATGGGACAACGTTACTTAGAGATATTAGGAAAGTAGTAATGTACAAGATACATTTTGTATGACCAACACGTGATCTGATAGGCCTGTTTCACAAAATGCAATTATACCATCACCGGAATAAAAAACAAGGGTGCCCTTAGTTGGATTATAGATGCAATAGAGCAAAGAGGAAATTACCCCTAGAGCTTTTCCAAGCGTTTATGGCAATGAGACAATTACGGTATGCAAAATACACTTCATTTGAAATAATCCCGTAAAACGCTGGGAAATGATTTGATACGAAGCAAATGCGTGTAAAGAAAACGCTATGCTGCAGATATGTACAATAATGTATAAAATTATCTACCTTGTATCGCGTCGGGTGCACACTTTTCCCTAAAAAACTTTGTGTAATGAATTATTCTTGAGGTTGTTTCTACACTGTAATATGACCCTATTCCGGAGCAATTTGGATTCAGGAAGGGTCAAGAAGGGCGATGGATGAAGTCGAAGGACGCAATCCATGTGCTTCAGTCGGAAATGAAGCTGTTGCTAGCTGTATCCGGGGGTAATTTGTACGCCGTCTTTATTGATTGTGGCAAGGCCATCGACAAAGCTCCCCATCACTTACTAGTCGAACTATTTCGACACACTGGAGTATGTGGTCCTCTTTTACGAATGTTATACATTTTCTTTGCTGAAGACCGTCTTGAAATAAACATGAAGGGCGAGGGAACCTTGCAGCTGAGTCAAAACGTAGGGACTCTTCAAGGGGACCCTCTCAGTTGCCTGGCCCTTTCCTTACTCACCACAGACCTGGCCCCTAGTCATGTGCGGGAGAAGTTAAGAAACGCCTTCGTCGTCAGGTATGCGGATGACATAGTAGTAGCCCACCAGAACCGCGGTGCTATTCGTCGAATTGTCGGCGACGCAGGAACAAATTTTGTCTAGCTACACGATGCTTCACAACATATATGAAGCGTGTTTTTGCTTGCCACGGAAGGCAAGAACCCGCTTTGTGTACCCACTAGGGTGCTGCGGATCGGCACTAGAAATTTCGAAGTCAGGCTTAGATCACCTATTACAAGACCACTTTAGCAATTTTTGTTGTAGTGAAGTAAGTACAGGGAAAAGTGATCGAGGCCTCGGCAGAGGTTGCGCAGTTAGATGTCTACCTCTCCAGGGAGCTTTGGCATGCACTAGTCCGCACGTGTATACAAGGTACATTGTGTATGGCTACCATCACTTGGTATGTTCACCCAACGATTTCCCTTAATTGGCAATCAATATCGTTGTCGGTTCTGCTTGCATACGTGCTCTAAATACTATGTTACGGTCGAGCCCGGTGAGGTGGTGGGTGCACTCGCCTGCGCCTCGCGATCAAAGGAGACACATAGGTTCGCGGGTTCGAGCCCCACCGTTGCACATTTGTATTTACGGGGGTCCGCCTTTGAAGCAATGCGCAAAGCAGTCTTGTGGACGTTAAATCTTGGCTATGGGTCAGTCCAAAAAGTATTTAAATACTATGTAGCGAGCTGCCAGACAAACGGCGGTCTCTGCACTTTTTCGCCCGGTGAGACGGTCGCTAAATATATTATATCATCGACCGTCATATTCAAAATTGAAGATAATAATGACTATATATATATATATATATATATCATCTTGAAATGCAAACTTATTGCGAAATAAACAATCATCAATTATATAATAAATGTATGAAAACGGAACAAGTCCTGAAAGTATGGAACGAAGCCAGCATAGTGTAGATATACAAGGAAAAATAAGTTGAAACAAAGGCACAGTAGTGAATACGAATAAATAATTGAAGTTGTTCATGCAAAACGTTCTTAATATTAGTCTCTGAGAGAGAGGCTCTTGATAAAAGGAGAGCAATACCAGCAGAGTAGCACGAGCTAAGGAGAGGAATCAGGTTCAGCTAACCGCATAAGGAGTTCCAAAGGAATTACTAAAGATACTTATGAGCATTCTAAAAATTACATGATACAATTATTGAATTGAATAGAAATAGCTGAGACGATGGACAACAGAGACATCACTCACAGCAGAACGGGTTCAGCCGTTTGCTTTTCTTGATATTACTGGGGATTCAAATGAGGTGGAATCAAAAGTGCGCAAATAATTCACTTAACGCGGGCGACATTGTAATGTACAGTAGGGGTTTATGTGTGAAACAGGAAATGGGAAAGCTAGTAATTTGCATGGACGTGAAAGGAGGGTCTGTGTTAAGTAAAATAAGACAAATTTAAACGACGGAGATAAAGAAAAGGTAGAGAAAGGAAGGCTAATTGACTTCACCATTAAGTTTACTTAAGCTGCAGAAGACCACGTATTTGGAATATACTGAAGGAAGAAGAGCTGAGAGTTAGGAAAATATCCTTTTTTGAGAGGGTCCTGGGGTCCTACCAAATTAGTGATATATATAATAGCCTACACATTTAAAGAAGGGGGGTAGCTGATATAGGCACAGGCTGATATAGTTTGACAAACCCAAGATCTTTCGGAAGGTGGAGCTAGTGGAGGATGATTAAGTGGAGAGAATAGAAATAAATGTTTCTATAATACTTACGAAGTACGGGTTGGCAATCAGCAGCGGTAGGAGGCAAACATCTTACAACATTTACTGCCGCACATATAATTCATTACATAGTGTGTAGTAGAAAAGATTTTCCTCAATAGCATTGTGACCGATGCAAAGGCACTGAGAAAGGCGGTTTTGGGCGGTTACAGCTTTTTAGTCGAGGATAGCCAGACGGAGTAACCCGGAGGCAAAGTAAAACGGTGCTAAGCTTATCCAATTAGGGTATTATTATTATATTATTATTCCGGAATCCCTTGCGTCCTGGCGAACCGCCTGGTCTTTCTAGAGACGATGGCAAGCGGCCCGACGGGCTTGACTTTGATACCTTTCTACAAGGGTCGTTCCCTTTGGTTGGGATGCGACGGTTGGTGACCGACTATCTGACCCCCTCCCTTGTCGGTCCCGGCGCTTCTCGCCCAGGAACTGCCGCTTCCCGCGCCGAGACATCAAAGACAAGAAAGTATGCGAACTTAGGCCGGGCGTACCACTTTTCACCCTTCGCATTCGAGACGCTGGGTGGCCCCTGGGCCCCTCACAACCACACTAATTTCCCAGGTTGGCGACGCTTTACAGCAGGCTACGATGGACAAGAGGACGGGCACTTTCTTCTGCCAACGGCTTTCCCTAGAGATTCAGAGAGGTAACGCGATTTCGGTGCTCGGAACTATGAAAGACTGGATGGACCCGCGTCTTCGCGTCAGGGGTCGGGCAAGACTACCACTTGGACACGAGTGATAGATGAGGAGTGAGCCATCGGTGCCGTGGTTTTAAACATTCACGTGTATATATTAAATTCCTAAATAAATGCGTATATTATTATTATTATTATTATTATTTCGGACCCTTTCGGCTTACCAGCGGTCGGGTCGTGCTCAGGCGAGGATGTTGCCAAGGCACTTCGCTCCTTTCCATCCGGTGCGGCGGGAGGCCTCGACGGCCTCACTCCTGACCATCTGAAATGCCTTCTCCCTGCTAACGGAGACCACAACGATGCTACTGGAAACACTCGCCAAAGTATGCGACATCATACGTAACGGGCAAGTTCCGGAGGCTGTGAGAAACGTGATATATGGAGGGTGGCTTATCGCTCTGAAAAAGAAAACCGGAGGATACCGACCCATAGCCGTCGGCTGCACTCTGCGAAGATTGGCCACAAAGACCCTGCTTCCCCAGGTCAATGTGAAAAGCTACCTGCAGCCACGGCAGATGGGGTACGCCACTCAAAATGGTGCAGAAATAATTACTCACACAGCTCGCACCTTTCTCGCACACAACGAAAAATGCTGCCTTCCTAAAATTAGATTTTAAAAATGCGTTTAACTTAAACAAACGAGGACACCTCTTGACAGAGATTCCAAGCACGCCCCGGCCCTCTATCCAATGATGCACCAGGCATATATAGCAAACCGACTCCCCTAATGTTTGGTGAGGTTGAAATTAGGTCATCAGCCGGTTGTCAGCAGGGAGACGTAGCGGCTCCTCTTGCATTTAGCCTGCTTCTGCATCAGTACGTCAAGCAGGTGGCATCCAAGGTCCCTTTGTTTTACCTCGACGATGGGACCCTTCTGGACAACGATCCTTCGGTGTTACTCAGAGACATCAAGGATCTCCGAGCGTTCGAGCAATGGAGCGGGCTGCAAATTAACCCATCTAAATGCGAGCTATTTCTACAGGGTTTTGAGGACGAAGAGAGACAGCAGGTGATCGCTGAATTTAACAGCGACCTCCCGGGCATCCTTGTAAAGGATCGATGTGATTTGGACCTGCTGGGTACGGCGGTGTTTCCCGACATGATCGGTCCGATACTTGCCGAGAAGGGAGAACAACTTTCCCGGCTTTACCAGAGACTGGGCCATCTCGGTAGACATCAAGCCTACTTCCTGCTCCGGCACGCA
The DNA here is from genome assembly GCA_003439945.1 of Dermanyssus gallinae. Lineage (NCBI taxonomy): Eukaryota > Metazoa > Arthropoda > Arachnida > Mesostigmata > Dermanyssidae > Dermanyssus > Dermanyssus gallinae. The sequence goes on along the minus strand of QVRM01005564.1, from coordinate 154,000 downwards.
ATGGGAGTGCAAAAGGTCCTGTATGTACTACGGACCTCTTCTAGTTCTTAGACTACGGTCTTCCTTCTACCGTCAGAAACTCTGAACCTCGACGACCAGGTGAGGAGAGCCTTGACAAACATCCTTGACCTAACGCTTGATGATAAGGCATGGACGCAGGCAAGCTTACCGGTCCGGCTGGGTGGAATGGGCATTCGTTCGGCCACGGACCTTGCCTTACCCGCTTTCCTTGCTTCGTCGCACAGCTGCGCCTCTGCAGTGGCCGCTACTGCCGGCGGACTCATCAGCCACCAACAAGACGCCGCTCGGATCTGGGATGCGCGTCAGTCTGGTCGTCCATCTGAGGAACAGGTCACTAGGCAGAAGGGGTGGGACCAAATCGCCACTCAGGCTACCCACTTAACTCTTCTGTCTGCCTGTGAGTTAGATATAGACGGCATTAGACTGAAAGCGGTTTCATCCGACGCTGCCGGAGCGTGGCTTGACGTGTTTCCGTCCGAGCTAGTCGGCAGTAAGCTGGCTGATGACCACTTCCGTGCCGCCAGTGGCCTCAGACTTGGCATTGCCATAGTTTGAGACAGAGGCATGCCCGTGTGGTGGAACGGTGGATGAACGTGGCCTGCACCGACTTAGTTGCACTAAGCTGGCTGGGCTTACGCAGGGCCGCCACGATGCCATAAATGACATCCTCGGGCGCGCTTTCAGACAAGCCGGCTACCGCGTCACACTGGAGCCTGGTGGACTACAGAGCGACGACAAGCGTCGACCGGACGGCCTTACCAGCCGAGACTGGGACCGCAATCGGCCGCTGGCATGGGACGTCACCGTCTCCGACACGTACGCTCTCGGCTATCGTGCACTAGCCAACGCGGGCGTCGGCAACATTATCCATCAACGGGAGATGCACAAACGGCGCCTATACGCGCATCTCCTTGAGGACCACGTTGTAATGGCGTTCGGCCTCGAGTCATCTGGCGTTTGGGGCAAGGATGCACTCAAACTGACAAAGGAGCTTGGGAAGAAGCTCTTCGAGGCCACAGCGGAGCCAAGATCGACCGCTTTCCTCCGACAGAGAGTGTCATTAGAATTACAGAGAGGCAACGCCAAGATGATGTTGAGTGGTCACCGACACTCAAGCAATAAGAACAATATAAGCAATATTGTAGATATTATATAAGTAATATATTGATAATTGTGATACATGCACATATTTATAAAATAAACCCTTGTTCCAAAAAAAAAATATTATTATTATTATTATTATTATTATTATTATTCAAGGTGTAAGTTGATGAAACTAGTAATATATGTACGAGTACATAAGGACCTGAGGAAAGATTTCAAAATGTCTACAATGGAATATAATTTTTTTTTTTGAAAGTGGGTTTTTGTATTTAGATTGCGTCTAGTTGTTACGCATTTGATTTTTCTTGAGATAATGGATCCATGCATCGAAGCATGGATTCATTGTGCTTTTCTTTCTTTCTTCTCTCTTTCATCTTAATAGCAATTGTTTCAAGCCGTTGCTTCTGTGGTCAGAACTGTATGGCCTAATATATATATATATATATATATATATATATTAGGACATACAATTCTGACCACAGAAGCAACGACTTGAAATAATTGCTATCAAGAATTAAGAAAACTGTGAAATAAAGGCACATTATTAAGGCCTATAATAAAAAGTGAACCAATACTTTGTACGATTTGTAATACTCTACTATGTAAATATGCAACTGGTTACAAGTGAATAACACATTGACGAATAATGTCAACTGCTGCGCAGAGAAAAGACGCTGTTTGAGAAGATAAAGTTTAATTTATTTTGTTTATATATAATATTTATTAATAATAACCTCTTTTTCATTTATGTATATATATATATATATATGTATATGAGGAAGTGTGCCGGGGAAGAAAATGAGGCGGCGAGGGGCGTATCTGTCGGCACAGCAGCTTACTAACGAGCTAACAACCGAATGAACTGCTTGGTTGATAAGACCCACCCACCTACGCGTGTTAGATCTGCTCTCTTAATTTCGGCATAGCACATTAACACTGTGGTGCCATAATAAGCCCAACGATCCGACTGTTGTGGTCCACTACCTAGAGCTGCTGGAGAAACGCCGTCACACGGCCGGCACAGATATACATCGAGCGTAGCAGTTGCTACCGTTGTCAGCAATGTCCTCTCGCCTGAATGTGGGCGCTGTCCTCTATGGAGGATGATACATCATCATCATCATCCTCCATCCTCCGGCTGTAGCATTAACAGTTGTCTGAGGCGTGACGCGCTGTTACACGCCGCACTCCGTACTAACGGTAGCTGCATACCGTGCTATAAAAGTGTGTCGGAGTGACCATAGTAATAGCTGCACATGACCGAAACACGCACATGCGCTTACACAAGCATACATTACTTATATACATATACAGATAAACACACACACACACACACGCTTCGTACATACAGATGGGAAGACACAAACGCACACATTCAGGACACCAACAACATATAGCTATCTATCTATCGAACTATCTATATATGACAAGTTTTGGACAACCTCACTCAACCTCGACTATCTCATTGTAACGAGTCGTCACCCGTTCAGCCAATTGAATTGATGCTTTGAATTCACCTTGCATTATCCTTCCCTGTCACGCGTTTGGCTGTATGGCTGTATCGAATGAAACAGTGAAACAGGTAAACAAAATTGCGACAAACAATATACCGAGATCTTCTATCTTCGAGTGCGCGATAACAGTCAATGGTTAATGTTACGGTATTAATAGGAGTATCCGCTAGGGAAGAGGACGTAGTGCGTTCGGTTAGTGTCACTAGTTACTGCCCGATGCTGGTTAACGCATCACAGATAGAACACCAACCTGTGCAAGGTATATCCACCCGCCAAGACGGCAGTTTCGGTATATTTTTATCGCATATGACCGGTGCTTGCGGCTTTTAATCAATAAACTTGAAATCCAATCGACTAACTCATTTACCAGCAAAACTAATTTGTAGGATTGTTAGAACAGTATATATATATATATGTATATATATTCGCAAAAGCAATAGCAACGTCCACTTCTACGTCACAGTTTTGTCACTAGTTTCTAGAAATTTCCACTTGATACAATGTTTATATACACTAGGCCTCTGTGAGGTCGATTTGTTCGGTCTTCGGGCCATTTCAATATTGCGCCTTGTCTACTTGTAGTCAATTACTACTAGATTTCGTAGTACTCGTCATTTGCGCCTAAGCCATTGTAAAGTATGCCAAGGTCGGACGTTCCAGGTCGTGCAGTACAGCCGGAAAATGCCGGTGAAATCGTGATTACGATCATCATCGATTGATTAACACACAACTGCTATCGTTTGCTTTGTTGCGTCTCATTGATATTGCTGCTCCATTGACGACGGAAGTTATTGCTAGCATTTGTTTGTGTCAGTTTTATTGTCCTGCTCTGTCGTTTATTTCTTGTTATTGTTGTCATTGTTGCTACAGCATTGCCGAATGAGGTAGAGAAGATGAAACACTCACACACGCACACTACATAAATCAGATCGTAGTTTTGTTCGTAGTAAAGGTGGTTGTTGCTGCTGCTGCTGCAGCTGAAACTCCATACTAACTAAAGCTACCTTTAAATAGGGAATGATTGTAAACGTGACTACGCAGAATATTGTGCAGCAAGAACACTCCGCATACATGAGCTTAGTGGAAAAACGCTAAAGTTCACTCGTAAGTCCAAAGAAGCATTTTTGCTGGCAGATTTTCGGTTTGCACGCATTCCGACACTACGCAAACATTGTCCCTTTTTCGATCCGCTCAATTTTACCAGAAGTGAAGTGAGCAACATCCGTACACAGGCACACGGCATTGATAAGGAACTAGAAGTAATGTTTGAGAACCTAGATACAAAGTTTGAATACAATATTTAAACAACTGAAAGGCCTTGCTTCGATGAGCGCGGCTTTTATCATGGTTTGAGGCATATTTAATCTGGACGAAAGTAGACCTGTCACTGTTCACACACACACACACTACAGAAGCAAATAGACGCATATGTGCAATAAAATGCACACACGTACAAGTTCACTGGATGGGTTTACGGCTCACGGCTCACGAAGAAAAGGTCGTCGACGTCGAAAACAACATTAAGTCAATCGACGCCGAAAACACGTCTAGGCAATACATGCGCACTTTCGTACGCCGACTTAAACTCGGCCCTCTTACATTTGCCTGCATGCCAATCAGGACAGCCAATCAGTGCCTGAAAACGATGGGACTTCCTTTGTCAACCTGATAAGACAACGAGAATCGCCTTGTAGAAAATTACTTCTGCTACTACTAACACTACTGCTACTACCGCTACCGCTACTGCACACTATCTATCACGTGAGGCAGGTTTTCTCTCTACCTCGCATAACCTGCTGCATGTGGCAGTTCAATCGCTATACATGCGTCGTACCTGAGCAATCCATAACCCATTAATAGGTACCGATCAACGTTTTTTGCCAAATGCATCACTGCACGCCCCCCCCCCCCTTCTTCATCAAGTGTCGACTGTTCTCACGATCAGTCATAGAAAAACAGTTGTCGTTCTCGATCGCGTGAAGAAGGAGATCGAAGCAGTGATCACCTAAACCACTTGCCTCGCGTTGTTTTCGTTTAGTAGATATAAGAGCTGTTTTGTTTTGGTTTTCGTTATTAAATAGACAGATATAATACAAGTTACACAAAAACAAGGCACTTGCCTTTCTGAGATTGCTACGGAATTTGGTGTTTGAGATTGATGTGATTATTTTTGTCCATATTACCAAAGCCTTCAGGGGCACGCCCTCAATGCACCCCTTTCCACATTCGGTTAAGCTCGATATATTTTCGTAGTAATAATAATCGTAGTAGTGGTTGTAACGGTGGAAGAAGCTACTTAATTTGTTGGTCAGCTATCTTGCGATAAACTCTTCCTATATATATATATATATATATATATATATTGCCTTGGCAATCACGGTGTGTACAAAAAGGCATTTTATAACGGCTTAATTAGTCATCTACATTTTACGGCAGTCATAGACGCGGTGGTTCATCAATATGATATACGTGCTAATATATTGAATGAAGGGAACCTCTGTCTGTCGAACAAGTGATGTTAGTCGGTAACAGTTTACACTTTGGCCCCGACAGTCAAATCCCGCATGGGAGATCGACATAAACGCGTATTTTTCGGCTTTGTTATTTCTGGTAGGATTGCAGAATTCAAATTAAGTCGAATGCAACTGCCATTAGCCGGCAAGATCCCTGTACGCATGCAGTCGTGAAGCCCGCTCCCGAACGTCTCTACTGTTCTCTAGCATGCACAATCGCGTACCAAAGCGGGGATAGCGCTGCCACTGCTCGCGATTGCGTTGTCTGTCCTTTACAGGGCGCTGTCTTGCCACAAGCCATGAGCTCGGCTTATTGCGAAGCACTGACATAGAAGGTCGACAATCTAGCCTTAAGACTTCCTTGGATAACTCGCTAACTAGAGTTCTCAATGATCGAAGTTCACGTTGGCTATAAAACTATTGAAGATTCGGTTTGCTTACCTAACGAATTATCTAATATATTACAAATAGTGAATAAATTCCAGGTACATACATCAGTATAATGAGCAGATCTGTTTACAGATTGATTTCTCCATAATTCAACAAGATATTACCGAAGCTGTAATAGTTACAGAAGCACAAGCAGCAACGACGAATTCCCTATCAACGGCACCATGTTAGGACACGTCCCACAGTGTCCGGTAATCTGTGTAGGCCGCTTGGGAAATGATAATGTAGAGAAATACGTAATAAGTTAGCCCACTCTGCCTTATCATACCCATGTACAAAAACTGAAACTCCTCCCAATACAAAGTGCTTGCCGTATACGTTTTAATATTAACGTTGTCAAAATATAGTATTTTAAGATGCGAACTTTATCTTCTTATGAACTCGGAGCCGAAAAACACCGCAAACAAAGGCGTATTGTTATCGACAAAGTAATATAAATATCGCATGTTTTGTCTCGCAAAGCATACAGCTTCCAGTAAGGGTGAAATCCACAATACACATACGTAAAGAAAAGCAATCGGAATCAACTTGCTAGCATTTTAGCAAAGCAGCAATGATACACAAATAAACCGAAATGTAAACGTACATTACAGATTATGAACCAGGTGACGTCTATAAACATATAAGATCCTGGAACACGTACGTAACAATTGTGTGTGTGGGTAGGTGTGTGTATGTGCTATAAAACCTCTAGTTTACAAGTCATTTTCCTACCCTCAGATCTTCTGAACCGTTGATAATGTTGTCACGGTTACACCTCGTCCGCCTCAATCGGCTTTACGCCTACTAGTTTTTTTGCCTGTGCTTCTACAAACGCGCGCCCTACTAGTGTCTCGGTAACGTCCCGTTTCGGTAGAGCAAACAAGGTAGAATGAAGGTAGAAGAAAAAGGAGTAAGACAGAAACACTAAGTGTTCATTGAGCATAAACGTTTCGCTGAACATCAATCAAATCGAAACCACAAGGTAAGCTGCCAACCGACGTAGATCTTAATTAGACACGGGAGTCGTTTACTACCCTGAAAGTTTTTAGAAGAGTTTACACGACACAGCCAACTTTGCCTCGCCTTCTGCCGTCCCTCTTGCTCTGGCCTCTCTCACATTCCTGAGACCTTTCCGACGACAAATCCTCTCTAGGAATTCCGCTCCAGGTTACGCGCAATCTAAGTCTCAAACGTCTCCATTCACATTGTCGTTTCCCTTTTGAGCTCTCCCGGTGTAGCGTTCGCATTATAGGGAACGCTCTGAAATTGCGATTACTCCCTGTAAACGCATTGCTAAGCAATTTTAGCGCGACCTAATTCCGCTGCATTTGCAATTTGGCTGCGCGTCCAGTGAGCGTGCGGCGAAAAGAGAAGGAACATCGGTGGTGTTTTCTCACTGCCACGCTCGAACGCTGTCACCCTGTGTCTGAAGCATGCACACACATCTTCACAAAAGTTATAACAATAAGTACATTCACTTCCATCATGATAACGTTAGCAACAACTTAACAGGTGCGTTTGCAATCCATGAGTACTACCTTCGGTGTCTATGAGTACAAGCCTCCATACGAGCGACAGAACGAGGTCACGTTATACGACACACGATGACAGCTACAGCGCGCACTACAGTGGCCGCCGAAAGACCATCGAAACCGCAATGACCGCAACCAATCAGCAATCTTCTCCTCCGGCAACCTCATGAGCCTATCCTAATCCTACCTAATTAGCTGTTCATGTACCAGTCGACGATCCTCCGCCGACGATGCCGCCTCCAACCGACGATCAAACCGCCAAATATTCTCTACCACGATCCGCCCCGCCGTCTTCCTCTCAATCTCCTATCTCTCGTACTCTTTCCAGTCTCTCGTGGCGAGTCGCCCGCGTTCCATTAACAAACGAGTGAAAAGTACGCTCGTGACAACTTTACAAAAAGCCTATCATCATCCATTGATACCTTCCTTGCAGCCCATCCATACATCCATATTTACGCACTCATGTACTCCTTCCATTCTCCTCTTCTCCTACCGCATTTTGCTGCTTCCACCTCGTCTTCCGTGGCCGTTCATCTTAATTGACCCAGCGCCTAAGAAGAACAGTTCGATTTCGACTACGGGTACTCTTACCACTATTCAACTACTACTACTACTATTACTACTACTAGGACTTCCACTACACTTGACGGGTGGAGAAAACAGCGTGTGCCGTGTGAAACGCTAGCGTCAACGATGGAGCCTGGCATCCGAAGAAAGCACCCTCGATAAGGACCGATCCAATCCGCAGCCGACAACGGCGGCCGCGACAACGACGATGATGACGTGGGCCTGCTTACAAAGCGCAGGCAAATGCATCAGCCGATTGCGCGACGCGTTCGTCCCGCCGCGAGCCGATTATCACGCGTCGGTGGTGTCCTCTCAGGGAAGGTGGTCTTCACCAGGCCATTCGACTCGACGCCTTAGACTTCGGTCTGCATCGGCGAACCGCTAGTCAACAACTGTTAGGAGCTCGCCCCGCCGGTCGCCGCTGTGGCCGGACTCAACACGGACGACGAGCTGTTTCCAGCGGCGTTGGCTCCGCCCACGCTGCCACTGTTGCTCGTGTTGTGGGTCGGGCCACACGAGTTGGCCCCCGATCCGCCGCCCATCATCAAGGACGTTGAATTCGTTGTTGAACTTGTCGCTCCCCCTGAGGCTGTTGCCGCCATAGAGGGCGACGTGCTTCCTGCCGATACTGACGAATTGGCGTTACAGGCCGCCGTCGTTTCACGTTGCAACTGCTCGAGTTTGCCCAGCATCCAGGTAAAGATCGGCCGTTCCTCGGGGTCTCGATGCCATGCGCGCTGCATCAACGAGTAGATTTCGGGTGGACAACCTTCTGGCGCCTCCATTCTGTAGCCTGTGCACCAACCACCACGATCAGGAGATCATAAGGAGAGCTTTAATCGTCATAGCAAAACACCACATGCCGTACAAGGTCTCCAATCTCAACTCTCTCACAGCTCAATCAAGCCAGCAAGCAGTGTGTCGTCGTTTCGTTATACATTTCGTTTCAGGTAGAAAATCTTTATCTAGCGACTGTTCTGTCTAAGTAACCAACTGACCAATTAGCAGATACGTAGTTCAACAATAATAAACATATATATGCAAAATCCTGTAGTGCCTACTGGACATTATAATCTTGCTGGAAATGCTGTACAATCTCCCTTGACACGATAGGGAGTGCTTAGGAACCATACAAATATTGTAATAATATGTATACAAATATTAATATAATAATTATGTATACATTTATTCTAATTATGTATACATGTATACATATATTGTGCATACAGGGGCTTTTCTGCTACCATACCTTTATCAACGTGCCGCACCACGTCGGCCAATGGTATCCTCGGATAGGGCACCCGTCCGAACGAATATATTTCCCATAAGAGAATCCCGAACGACCACATGTCCGTCTTGTTCGAGAAGAGATTTGTCTTTAACGCCTCGGGCGCTGTCCATTTGATCGGAAACTTGCCGACTACAAAGAAAAACATTGATTAGACGTGTACTAAAAATAAAATTCATAACCAGAACAACGGGCAGAACTATAGCACATATGTATATGCACACATATGCAATAAAGCATAAAACGTCCTTTATCCTTGGCGACTTCAAAACATCGGTCGAAATTTCAGCCTTAAATATAAAATCAGCATAAATATCAGCCTCATAGGTCACTCACCATCAGGGTTGTCAGCGTCCTGAGTCTTCGCAAGGCCAAAATCGCTTACTTTCGCAACGCCATCGTCTGAAATCAGTACGTTTCGCGCCGCAAGGTCTCTGTGTACCACATGCCGACTTTCTAGGTAGGCCATGCCTGCACACGTATCCCGCGCAAAGTTGATTTGGTCCCGACGCGTGACGTGGAGCCGGCCTCGAGATCGAAGATAGTCGACAAGCGACCCCTTGGCCATGTACTCCGTGACGATCTGCACTAGCCCGTCCGCCTCCATGACAAGGCCGAGCAGCTGCACGAGGTTGCGGTGTCTCAATGAGGTCATCATCTGAGCTTCGAGCACAAGCGGGTTCGAAGCGCCCCCGCCGCCAGCAAGCCTCGACTCTGGCGACTCGACTGTTTTTACAGCAACCTTGCTGCCCTTATACATGCCTAGCTGCACGTCGCCGAATTCTCCCTTTCCTGTAACAGCATGTAAACAGTCAATATGCATGTCAGCATCATCAGCGTCGTCATCTCATCCATCTCGTGTACGACTGACCTTCAATTACAACAAACGCCTGGCCACCGTGAACTACGCCATGAAAACGTGAGCATGCGACTCCGCTAAAGAGTAAATCCAAATCGTTATCAAATACAGATTCCGAAACAGACGTTTTAAACACAAAGTTACTAATTATATACTGTAGTCTAGATACTATGCCGACATTCTATTACCGATGCTTTCGATGATGCAGATGTCTTGCGACTTGATCAGCCACCCGGTCATTTCAAAGGCGCGTTTGTCGGCCGTCCCATTACTGCACGTAACGCCTTTCTTAGGCAATGCGTGCGTCAATCGCGTGCAGAGGCCGTCGGCGTCCATCTCGTAGTGCTCGACGAGCTGCGATAACGTGCTGAAGTACTCCTCCTCGTCAATCGTCAGACCACCGAGATCGTCTTGCGTAATTATACTACGCACCAACAACAAATCACAGTACGCACGTTTAGGAAGAGCAGCACACTTCTATCTATTATTATCATCAAAATTGTTACTATTTACTAATAGTTCTCCGAGAAGAAATCCTTATGTGTGTGCCATAACTGTCTATACGGCAACAAGTAACCAAATAAACTAGGATTTTATCTAGAACAACAACAAATAACGTCTATCGGGCAACTCCCAAAAGCGAACCTCAAGAAATCAAATCTCCACTAAATCCCAAAATCTGCAAAACAGACGACCGTCAAGTAAACTACTCACTCATAGTAAAAGACGTACAAGCATTTAATTAATTTAATAGCCCAGAAGTTAATGAGTTAATTGGTAACTGCTCTAATGCACGTACGGGACATGCTGCCCACGTGCAGCAGGGGCGTCAACATGCGCAACATAATGGTCGCCAGCCAGTCAGCCAGGCGCAGCGAAACTTAGTTACGGTTGAAGTTTTCGGGCTGACCCTCAGCCAAGATTTAACGTCCACGGGACAGCTTTTCACGTTGCTTCATACACGGACCCCCATAAGTACAAATGTGCAACGGTGAAGCCCGAGCCCGTGAGGCGCGGCGAAACTTACCGATAGTGTTCGACCTTATTATTGCAGCAGACGCAGAGCGTGTAGTCACCCGGATAGTTGGTGCTCTCGCGCACGAGGAAGGCTCCGTCCGACGGATTCTGGAGCAGCAGCCGTTCGGCTTCGTCGCGACAGATCTTGCCGTGGAACCAGAGCATGAGGCCGGCCCGGCCGTCCCCACGCTTCATCAGGTAGTTGAGCGGTACCAGTCCTTCGCGGCCGTCGGCGTGCTTCGCCTTGTACCAGTTCGGATCCTGCAGAGCACCGTGGCGGGGCAGGATCCAGCATTCAAAGGAGAACATAACGAGGGATAGAGAGAGAGAGAGAAATACAGACAAAAATCGACACGTTAGACCACTCGTACTTCGAGGGAACACTATGCGTAATCACATAGGACAGATTTGATTGCGGCGAAATGTAGGAAAATAGTCGCATAGACGGCTTCGTTCAAATCGTCTTCCTTTAATATAATAAAAATACAGACTTAGCTTCTTTAGCCAGCTTTCGTTATGTGCATAAGCTTGTTATTGTTGCTGCTGGCTGGAGAGGTTTTGTCCAAACGGACTGACGGCCAGCGAACAGAATAAAACGTACTGCTGCTTTTATTATTATTATTATTATTATTATTATTATTAACGGCGCCGATGCTCTTCAAGAATGGTTACACGCTCCTTCGAAATGTCGGTTCACCACACTACGATCCCATTATATCGATCCTAATACGACGAAGTGCGTCAGCTGACCACGCTGGTCGGTCAGCACGGGCGACTTCGTGTGGACAACACCCGCCCGCATGTCTCAAATAGTGATGAACGCATTACGCTTAACACTGCGAACCAAATCGAGTCAGCTCTAATACTATCGAACCGAATCGAGTCGGCTCGAAGTCTGTCAACACAACTCGAGACGGATGACTTGCTTGGTAAATCCCATTTGCTTCTCACCACCGCTTCTCTAGCTTTCAGGGCAAACGCCACGTAGACATGCATGAGAGGCATAGTAGCAGGAAACACCACCACCTGGAGCTCTGGTGACGAAGATTCAAGGAACCGCACGTTGTCCGTGCAGAGAACCGCGTCGGTGGCTAAACCCTGTACTGGCCGGCCTTTTCCGGCCCAACCAAAACCACAAACGCTCGGTCGTCGACGTCGTCAAACGCTCTGCGTGGGCTCACCGCGACGATAACAGTAGGAAAAGGGAACAACAGTAGCAGCAGCAGCAGTAACAACAACAGCAACAACAACAACATCATCATCATCAACAACGTCAACATGATCATTATCAACAACAACACCACCAGCTGTTAGTACCACGTTATGTGATGAGATTACCGAGAGAATTACTGGAGCAATCCAGCAGCAGCAGCCGCAGCAGATTCACTGTACTACGACTCAGTCGATTTCGAGTGGTGTTGTCGGCTCCACCTGTTTCGTCGTATCTTACGCCGGCTATATGTGATTTCGTCGATTCGACGTTTGCCCGACGGACGACGGCGATTCAATTCGGCGCGACGTGAAAACGTGAACACACAGCTGTGTCCATCATGCTCTAGTCACCGAACGTCAACAGCAAACGCCGTAGTCCACTATCAGGAGAACAGCGGCCGTCTTTGCTGTCGAACAGAATGCCTGTCGACGTGTCGTCGTCGCCGTCGCGGTCACCAACCCGTAATCATTACGTAGTCGAGTCCAAGTACATGCATTAAGAAAGATGCTGCTTGCACGCTTTGGCGACAGACGACAGACGATGCAACGCCAAACACATCTGGCTACTACCGGCATACAGAGTGTCTCTGACCAGAAGAGTCGCGTTGAGGTGCTATCTGAGTACTGATGCCCTGATGATACTGATGGGAAAGAACGTGAGGATGAGGACGATGAAAAAGGAACAGCTTCACGGTGAAGGGAAAAGAGACGAGAAAAAGACTAATCAGGTTAACGGGTACGTTGCCGCGCTTGATGAACGGCGGCGTGACAACGACGTCGTCGACGCTGAAGTTTGCCACTTGCTGTCTTCTTTCTCGCTCTCTCTGTACCTCAAAATATCGTTGCCGATAATACAACACTCATCACTGGCTAAGAAGATATAGCATTGAGACCAAACAGATAGACGGCTGACTAGGTAGGTGTTAGAGTAGTGCAACGAGCAGCCGTGATGAATATTCACTGCATTTATATATATATATATATATATATAGATAGATAGATAGATAGATATAGAGGCGAACACTGCCGAGTGTGCAAACGTATTGTACATGATTAATAAATCATCACAATATTTTCTATACATATACACTTAAAGATCAACTGGCGGTCTCTGTCGGATTCCTAGCAAAAAAAGTATGAATGCGGGCAAACCACACGCAACAAGAAATAAATAGAGCGCGTTAGTTGAGCTAACATTTCGTGCGATAGCACCATGCGCAAGACTTCACTACAACCCAAACATATCTCATCGAAATGTGAGGAGGTTAACTGAGGTAGCAATCTGGATTCGACGGTACTAGAACGAGACTACGAGATGTCGACTACGATTGTAATACATTGTAATACATTGTAATACCATAGAGAGAAAATACTAATGACCAACACCCACTGACGCATTTACATCCTTATGACTAGCCTAGTCCGCATAGCATGGCTAGTTAGAATTATTTCGACTTGGATGTCGTTTTGCGTTTTATATATATATTTATATATGTATATACATATATATATATATATATATATATATATACATATATATATATATATATATATATATATATATACATATATATATATATATATATATATATATATATATATATATATATATATATATTGTTGTCGTTGGTAGTGGTGGTGGCGGTGATGGTATCACTGTAGTAGTTGTTATTTTTTTGATGTATTGAACGACATTGGCTGCTAATGCTGCTATCGATGACCCTACTAGTAGTAGTTGCAGTAGACCTAAATAGTTAGCTGACTAACTCGTAACTGACTACGATAATCGATGTAACAGAACAGATGTAGAACTGTGTGGTCGCGGCGACCACGGCGGCGACTTCTACAGCAGCGGTTCTCAGTACGTCAGCCACCAGTGCGCCACCCGAATAAGGCGTCGCGAACAGCCGAGGCCGGATTCGCTTCGCACTGCTAGCGTGACGTATTACGACATGACGCATCATGATCATGATCACGATCATCATCATCACGAGCGCTGCCATTGTTAATTGTTATGAACGACACGCGAACTACGTATATCCCCCCCCCCCCCCGCGTTCAGCCGTTCACTTGCGTACCTAGCGAGACAGGCACGCTCTGGGCCGTCGAAGCTCCCACACCGTGTCCGTCCTCCAACAACAGCGTATTGTCGATGGCCGGCCAGCTTTCGTTGGTGCTGCAGCTGCTGCTTAGTCTCCTCTGCTGCCTAAATAGCCTAGCCATTTGCTGCATAGCAAAGTTCTGCATGGCTACAGCAGCGCCACCACGGACAATCAAACTGCTGTGTAAGCGGGGTTCGTGTACTTGCATATATATATATATATATATATATATATATATATACTCCGTGCCACAAGTCTTAAGGCCCATTGCGAGCGTCGAGACATGTTTTGTACTGAATATATGTTAAATAAATATGTATGTTATATTAGAAAAAAAATATATATATATATATATAAATGTATGCATATATATATATAATACTAGGTGAATCAAAAGGTTCGTCGCATGGAAAACAAGTAATAGACGGACAAAGACCACGTACTTTTCACTATTCAGAACAGTACCTCTGAAGCCCAACACATCTACTAGTCCAACGATCCACAATAGCTTTTATACCGCAAGCTAAATATTGAGATATACAATCTTTAGACCCAATGTTCTCGTCTACGGCGTATATCACATTACTGTTGCTCTGAGATCTCTTTCCGGAGCGATTTCCTTGTTGAGGTTTCCAAACAAAGAATAGCCGCACGGGGCTAAGTCCGGTGAATATGCGAGATGCTCGACAATTTGGAACTCTAGTTCGCGTAATTTGGCCATGGTAAAAAGAAACGTGTGGGCGGACGCATTGACGTGGTTAAATACAGCGCAGTCCTTTTCTGCATTGCGGGCCATAGTGCTATGTATGACGCGCTCCTTCACCTGGCCCAAGAGTATCGCGTAGTACCCCCAGTTTTCGCTCTGCCCGCAGAAATGTAGTCATTTATTAGAATACCCTTTTCTTCCCGGAAGTGGTGAATCCAGGTTTCTTAGGCGTTTACGAATAGGCCCAAAAATCCTGTGGATTTAGGCTCAAAAATTGCAAATGGCTCTCCGAAATTGACTCGCGTGTTAGTTTTTTACTAAAAACCAGTCATGTTTTCGTCCCCCAACCTGACAGGACACTGCTTGCGTATCTCATCAAATAATCGGGGGGGGAGGGGTGGCAAAGTCTACTACTCCTGGTGGATGTGTTCCCCGGGAGCCACGGGGGGGGGAGGTTGCCCTCATTCTCTCTCATCGTAAGCCTTTAAAAACTTCAAATACTGGGTTCCAGTACGAGAGAGTTTCCGACATTTTTTGCAGAGGTCATGTCGGTTAAAATCCGGTGTCTTCATTTAACGTGGTAGGGGTGCGCGCTGCTCCGCCAATGTTGGGCCCTTAGAACAGTCGTCTGTTTTGGAGTGTCATCTGGTCCATAGCCGCAGTGGAACCCGCATGGTAGCATGGTTTTCGTCCTGCTCCATTGTCACTGAAGAGTCTGACATGTTAGTTGTGTCAGCTACAAATGCAATTCGAGACCAATACGGATAGTGCCAATCTTTAGCTCCTGTATATTCTTAACAGAACACACTTAATGTCATGGGATGGGGTTCAGAACGCTGGCGTGAAACGGCTTAAACAGATACAATTTACATTGTATACGAGAGAAAGAGCTGTTGAACTGCGCCGGACGATTAGAAAGAACCCTTAGAGCATTACGCACTGACGGAGGCCTTTTTAATGATAGACTCCATATATATTGCACGATATAAAAATCGAGCCTTGTATTTCACCCTCGTTTTTGTGAGCAATTGAAGACGGGTTACGTGGGCAGCAGCAACGACACCAACAACAATATTTGGAAAAACAACAACAATAACTATAAAAGCGACAATGATAACAAACGGAAACATCTGTGTTTGCCATTTTGCGACGACGGTGACGAAGATGCGCGCCGCACTGCACGTGGCGGTCCCGAACCATCTATTTGCGTCGTATGTTTACGGTCTACGGTCTAGCACGCAAACGCTACGCGTGGCAAGCGAGCGGAATTCATGTATGCATACGCATGTTCGGCTTGTGTGCATGAATGAATGTACGGACGGATAAATGGGTGGCTACACACATTGTTTTATATATATATATATATATATATATATATATAATCAGTCGCTGTTCGCCGGAAAGAAAATACTGTTGCGTAGGACGCCCAAAAACGCCGGAACTCATCGAACGGGCATTTTCATTTTTTCGCTCTGTCACTGAGCAAGTCACTCGCGTTCCTCTGTGAGAACATCGGCGGCGGCGGCGCAGCGGCAGTAGCAGCACTGAAGACTGGGACAGTAGTTGCATCACCCACCACCACCACCACCACTGCCATGAACATCATCTCTACCAGAAACAGAAGCCCATTTCACAAGTCGACAAAACGACACTCTAACTGCGTTGTTCTGCAATGCAGCCTACAAGTCTGCCCTCTCTCTATTTCTCTCTCCCCCTTGCTCTATAGACGTGCATAAAGAAAGTGAGTATATATATATATATATATACATATATATATTTATATCCTATTAACCGGGCCTGACGGGAGGGAACTGAATAGCTGATAGCCCCACCACTGACTCGTTCATCTGTCTAGTTCTAGTTCTAGCAATCTAGTCTAGTTGTAGTTCTCTGTCTTTCTCTCTCCGTCTCCGCTCTTTAGACATGCACAAACAAAATGAGTATATATATATATATATATATATATATATATATATATATATGCATGTATATATATATATATATATATATATATATCCTATTGCTTGCGATGTCATCCGGACCTGACGGCAGGGAACTAAATAGCTGATAGCCCCACCACTGACTCGTTCATCTGCCTGCAATCTAGTCTGGTTGTAGTTCGCTCCTCACCTACCTGCCTAGCACTCCATGTTGCCTCACCCTTCGTTGGCTAGGGTGGGGTAGTTTCAAGTTCAGCAGCAACGTTTCGATTTGCACACATCACCACCAACAACAACATTCTTCTAGTTAAGCTAGTTAGCTGTCAACATGATGAACGACTCGTGATGTGTACTACTTGCTGTAATATCGCTGCACGTCAGCCGTATTTCGACATTTAGTTGCAAATATCAGCAGCGTGGCAACACGAATTACGCTGCCGTTGCCAACAACAGCAACAACAACAACAACAACAACAACAACAACAACCAGGTAGACAGCAGCTCAGCACATGAACCGCTCGTAGCATTCGTGTATAAACAAACAAATAAAGAGGCAAGTGTGTACACGTTCATAAGGAAATAATTATTATCTCTACTATATGCATATAGGCAAATCAACAGTATTTAATAAAACAATATTTGAAAAAAAGGGTCAATAATCATATAGTGATCATCGCTCGAAGGTTTACTGCAGACGAAAACGTCGCAGTGGTGTGCTAATAACACGGCAGGGGTCGACTTGATAATATTCATATACTAAGTCCATAACTTGTGCAAACTTCGGGTGCATAATTGTACCCTTTTTCAGGGCCTTTATCTTAACTATCTCTTGTCTTGGTTAGAAAAACCCTCAGCAAATTGACTCCGAAAGTAGGCAACATGGCAGGAAGCATAGCATAGACCCATGTGTGGGTACAAACATTTTTGCTGTATCCATGTTAATCTTTTTCGCATGCCTTGAGGACCTGCTAAGCAGGCACGAAGAGACATAGAAAATTGGGTTGTTTTTGGAAAAAGGCCAACCAATGTCATAAGGAACTTAGCCAAATCTGGAATCCAAGACGAAAACAAACAACGAATCATCATAAATAAGTGATGTAGTGCTTATCCATCAAATCATGTGCTATTATTGATTACAACACAGATGACCGTGCTGACGTCGCTTGAAATGCAAGTTGCTGTAGAAGTACTTCGTTCGTACTATATAAACTAGCAATCTGCGATACAAACGCCATTATCTACGTATTCAAATTCAAGTATATTAAATTGTGCATGAATGCATAAAACAAATGCATTTATGCATGCTCATTTTTGAATTTGGGCCGGTTGCATTACGTTAAATAGTGCCGCACGTTTGCACATGTTTGGCCTCGAACTACCATACACGAGAGCAACAACGACAACGTCTCTTTACCAATGAAGACGTCCCATCTAAAGCACACATGAGCAATGGACTGACAGCAATGGTTAAAGTCCAACGAAGAGCGCCATTGTAACACGTGCGCAGACAAGCCAAGCCGAAAAAGTGTTAAATTAAATCAAAATCGCCCCAATATCTTACTCAACAGCGGTAAAAAGACACACACACACCGGCGGCTTTTGTCAACGCATGTATAATACATGCGGATGGGCAGCTGCCTCTGTTGGGCATCCCGTTTCCGTGAGACGAAAAAGACTACCCGTTGACTAACTACTAAGCAATCAACCCAATATACCCACTCCGTTAGCCAACTAGCCTAGTCGCGTAGTAGTTTTGTTGCTCGGATTGAGGCGAAATATCTAGCGGAACTAGATAGCAAATTAACAAAAACAACTGTTAAACAGCACAAGCAAGCAAAACACTTGCAACGCTTGGAGGCAACGGGAGCCTCCACGTAATCGGACGTAATGTTTTGCTTCAGGGCATTTTCATCTCTACCACGATCATCATCTGTACATCTCACGCCATCTGCTTACGAAGAAAGAACAGAAACACACTACCTACCCGACATCAACACACCACCACAACAACAACAACAACAACAAGTAACACAAATATTAATTTAACAGCTCACACAATTTAACAGCTCCACGGCGACTACTACTACTTCTAATTGTATTACCACAACTCAAATTAGTCTCACTACAGTGACTGCCTCTACACTTTCACTAAACACTTTCACTACGTTGGAAGCGAGGCCGCTTCAGCCAGCCTCAATCACATCCTCGCTAGTGCCGCGTGAAACTGCCTAAACATCAAAAGGAGGGCACACTTGTAGCCCAAAAATAAAATGAAACAATCGCACAGATCCTGACGATGTTGGAGTTCTTTTGCCGGCGGCAGCCAAGCAGCCAGGTGGTAAATTGTGCTTGATGTGGTGGTGCAAAAAGGAAACGTGTAAATGAACTAACACTACTGCAATACCTTTTCTCTTTTAAATCTACTAAAAACAACACTATACCGCTATCAATTCATCCAAAACAAGCGCATATATAGCAATATGCTTGCTAAATGTTGCGTGTGTTGTATATGTGAAATGATGTTTTTCCTAAGAAATCTCTATTGGCTAATTAACAGTGTTTAGGTCGGCAAATCATAGGGCGTTTTGAAACTACTGAATTACATAACCTAATATGGATACGGAACATTGGGCGCACGGCGTGTCGTAGTCGTAGTATATTGTAACGAAAGGGCCAATAATAGCGTCGAGATCAAACCTCGCCGAAACCGCCAGCCGTGCGATGCAGATTCAACAACTCAGGGTAGAATCGAGCTCACGCTTAGTCTGTTATTAACATACCGGTTAATATCTTGCACTGATTGGCATATGCAATTGTGCCTATTAGAAGGAACACTAGTGTGTTGATCTGTTACTGTTCGGTACAACTAATAAACTATTATATACGTGTATACATTTATTGTAGTTATCAGCCGTCCTGTGCTGTGAAGGTGGTCTGTGATTCTGACATCACAAATTGCGCTGATATCATAAGTGGGCTCGATCCCGCCTCGACGCAGAATGGGTACACCGTTGGATGCACGGACAAGTCTTACGTGATCTATTTGTCACACAAGTGACATCGAAACATCGAATTGCGCGCTTCGGTCGCATACAGCTTCGGGCCTCCCGTAGGCAGCACGAATCTTTGCGACTGCCGAGGCAATCGCATACAACCATCGCCTTCATGATGATAAGTGACGAAGCGTAATTTCACGCAAATGAGCCTTTGTAGGTGCCATTTTCCTTTCACTTAAAAAAGCACAATGCAGTCATATGCTGAGACCTGCACGAGTAAATCGCTCAAGACAGACCACAACAACACAAGAGACGTGTGTCCCTGTTAACCACACGCTCGCCTCCGCTAAAGTTTCTGAATCAAAAGTAGAGTTTGCTGACTGGCAGAACTTTCTGAGCAATCTAAAACCTGAAATGTACACACACGATGGTCAATTGCGCACATGCTATATATATATATATTCCAGCCTGGACCTAGTACATTATTATATATATATATATATATATATATATATATATATATATATATATATATGGCTTCAAGAGCTTACTCAACATAAATCTGTGCCTTTGATAAAAGTGAACGATGATGATGATGTTTGACATATATATGAGGCACGCAGCACGGTCTATGCGATGTCCTCTTGTAGTGTAGAATGACACATGTCGCAGAGGTGATCTCATGCGAATATACATCGGGCAACAGGTCCAGCTGTTGTTAGCTGCTGTTTATCGTTGTAATCGTTGTTAACACTGATTAGAAATATTGTTGCTGTTGTCGTCGTTGTACGTTGCTATTTCTGGTGTTATCATCGCTACCGTTTACGGTGTCATTATTTTTGTTGTTGTTAGTGTTGCTGTTGTTCTCGTTGTTGTTTTTATTGTTGCTGCTGCTGTTGTTGTCTAAGCAGTAAGTGGTTCAGTTAGTCGAGTCTCGTGGACTCCCGAATCCCCGCCGCTGGTTTCAGTAATAGCCGTGGGCGGCTGATGGCTGGGCGACGAGCCTGTTTGGAACGGCTCGACGGTACTACGCCCGCTCAGAGGAGCAATTATCCACCGCGGAATCGCATCCAATCAAACCCTCCAAGTCCAGAAATGGCTTGAAGCAATCACTGCTCATCGAATCTTCGCCGATCGAGGTCGACATAGAGACCTCGCCAGCAGCGGTCGAGGGCAGTCAAATAAACAGGCAAACAACAATCTCAACCAATAATAGCAATATTAAGAAAAAATCTCATAACCGCAGCATCAGTGGAGATCATCAGCAATATCACGGCAATCGCGCTTTGGGGGACTCAACATAGAACATTTTCGGTTGTACAGACCAAACAAACTTCATCAATGTGCTATGCTTGACCATCTGTACAGTTAAAAATCCCGCAGCGAGTTCAGCAACTCAAGTGCAACATGCCGTTTTGTTCCGAACTGCGCGCTATTCACATATACTATCCACACAAGCGCACATAAATGTAAGTCGTGAGTAGAAGATCAATTAAACACCTGTATGCATGTATACGTACAGACGTGTAAGATGATATAATGGTTATATAGATATATATATATATATATATATATATATATATATATATATATATATATATATATATATATACATATATAATGGGGATGAACTACACCCACATGATTAAGTGTAGCAAAAATCAAGAATACAGAAGGAAAACATTGTAAAATTAATTCTAGACCGAGATGAGAAACATGCGCGCTTGAAGCGTGCACGTGATAGGGTACCAACTTCATCGACCAACCGACCCCATGTACGCGTTGAGTAGCTAACTATCACGTAGTGACTGTAGTGCCTAACACATGTGCATTTACAATACGTTTGCACACTCGCCTATATATATATATATATATATATAGCGTATGCAGTTGGAGCTATTGGCCAACTGAATGAGTAGATTTTTACTAAGTGTACAAAACAACATACAAGAATGTGTCTAATTTTGTGCTGTGCCACAAGAACAATAACAACGGGAAAAGAACTACAACAATAATTACAAATTGAGGAAAATTACGACTCTACTTGAAACCAATTACTCGAAAAACAGTGTCACGAGGTGGTGACGGTTTGAGAAGTGCGAAGATTGGTATGCAAATGTCCACGGCGGTGGAGCGCATGATACGTACCGGGGTAGCCGCCATGATCGTAAGGACGTCGCCCTTTGAGAAGGTTAGGTCCTCCTCCGAGTTGGCCTTAAAGTTGTACCGGGCGATGACCTCCGTACCAGGACCCCACTGAAAAAAGTCGAAAAGCTTGCTCGTTAAACTTGCTCCCCTTGACTGCCGTACAACCAATCAACTACAATCAGCAAATAGAACGTATTTTCGGAAAGAATAGGAAAATAAAAATAAAGAAGGACTACCAAATTCCATAAACTCAGAGTCAAACACGCGCCCGTACACGAGGAATGTCGTTCTTGAGCCATTGCCATTTACGCATATATTATATCCATGCCATTTACGTATATATTTATATCCAAAGCTCTCTACTTTGAAAGCTGCTATGTCTCGGCAAACACTCTTTTCATGGTGTGTGGTAGCATTCATTTTTAATCATCAATTCATGTTACAATTTTGTGTAAGTGAACGTGTTAATTTTCAGGCTACAACAACTATGGTCTGCACCAATCGGCAAGCGATCGCGCGTTGCCCCGCTGGACGTCAATGCAAAGTCTCTGACGTAAGAATTGTGCGGCCCTCTTGTCCCCAACAGTAAACACTCTTAAAGTAGTGTGCCTTATATGGAAGCTCTTACTTACAGCGTAAATAATTGTTCATAAATATACATAGAAACCTATTTGGATGTATAGGTTGGTTAACCGCATTTATTCTCAGTGAAAAACCTATATGTATATATATATATAACTACGTAACTAAACACGTACATCTTTGTATACAGACCGGTTAAACGCATTTCACATTCACGGCCTAAACGGCGGCGCAAAGAAGATGCTATCAGCTCTAGCTAGTACGCGACACACGCGGTTGTTGCAGTTGTTGTTGTTGCTGCTGATGTTGATGTTGCTGTTGTTGTTATCACTGTCGTTGTCGATGCTGTCAACCGCGCGAGAACCACAACTCGCGGTTGACTAACAGCGCGTTAGTAGCACGTTAACCACCTGAGTGAATGTGTCGAAGATCGTCAGATTCTCCTTGTTGCCTGATAGGGAGAAGACTGTAATCGCAAACGTGATTGGCCGCCGACAGCGAATCGTTCAGCTCGCCCGTTTTGCCAAGTCGTCACGTTTTCACGACCGAGCGACGTCAAGATGGAAGAAGCACGTACGCTAATAGCTGTCCTGGTACAATAATAATAGTAATAGTAACAAATACAAATAATGATAACATCATTGATAAAGTCAATGTTATCATTATTTGTATTTGTTTTCGAACATCGACTTTATTACCAATTATGTTATCGGGTAGCACGAACACTGGCTACCACTTCGAGTCGATACCGATCAATATCTTTGCATTTCCTCGCCTAGTAGAATGCACGCTAAAGAGCCTCGAGATAGAATGGACGCTGAAGAGCCTCGATTAAAGGAAAAACGGATTCATTGCATTGAATATGTTTTTTTGAAGCTCATAACTACATTTTAGACGCTCGGAATGAGTTCAAAAGATGCCCGTGGCACAATTGCGTCTTATTGCACCCACCATCATTGCGTTCTCGTGCGTGCTGGACTTACATGGGTTTGTCCAGCAGCCGAATGTAGCAGCGGGACAATGACAACCACGTCTCCCACAGAAACAACCAGCAAGGCCGGAGAAGTATAACGGCGCAGGGACAAGCGCAAAGGTAAGTATTTTAAACAACCAGCGTTCTTTGTCCATCTCTCTCGTTGTGTATTGGAAGGTTCTCCTACCTAAGCAAGAGGCATTCGTCGTCGTTCCACAGGTCGGACCAAGGTTCAACAAGGCACTTGACTCAGGGCACTACGTGGGAGGCTCCCAAGAGTCTAAAGGCACAAAAGGGCGACGCTGCTTTGAGTTGTCCTTCACTGTAGTGGAACAACTTAACTATGTATATGCAAAATAGAGGGTCACACAACAATACTTTAACCAAGAAGGATCTGCTAGTCGTACCGACTAGACCAGGTGTACGCCTAGAATTAAACATTTTTTAAGGAGGTTGCCTTCAATTCTAGACAATCCTCCGTCCCCTACGGGCTTGGAACTTCACCTGAGGTATATCTTCAATGCCCGAGGGCCGGACATGTTAAGATAACTAGGGTTTCCCCAACAGTCCTTGTGGCAGCATGGTCGCTGACTCTCAGCAGTATGGTTTATCATCTATTCTCAATGAGCATCGCCCAAAGAAAATTCGACCAACAACAGGGATCGAACCGGCGAAGCCCCGGTAGATGACAACCATGACTAGTGCACTAGTCCCCTGGACCACGCCGCCACAGGTGTACGAACCCAAGTGCACACGCAGATCTTGCAACGAGGGCTTGTAATGTTATAAATTATGAATCCTAACGGGATTGTTTGTCTTTACCGTGCACTGTAACGCGTTTGCAAAAAGAGGATTAGACATAGGGCCGCTGGGCACCTGTTGTCTACACGACAGAGCCCCACTACCTCTAGCCGGGCCCCCCCGATACAAATCTCTAAAAGTTGATCTCAGATGTTCAGAATACCATCGTTTGCGCAAAACTTGTGCGTATTACTGCCAGAGTAGTACGTTCAATAGTGTCTGACGAACTGAAAAAAATTGTGATAAAAATACCCGTGGATAATGACACTGACATCTGGATTCACTATTTTAATTCGTGGTCCTACGTCCCCCTACATGAAAAACGATGCCCATCCCCTAAAAGTCTTTGTTAAGAAGAATATTAAGGATTTTCCGATGGTTCCGAGTATCGGAGACCTTTGAGCTCGAGGCCTCAGGAACAAATGTGCGACAATTGTAACAATTAAGGGCATTTTGCAGAAGAGGCTATCGCCCGTTATAGCCAAAATGCACGTGCCTGGGTACGTGATCCCCTGGGCCTAAGCCCGACGGCTCTTGTCGACTCTTGACGATGTCCGATGTGCGAGGGCATTGCAGGAAGTCCACTGAGTGGGTATCTACTTGACAACCAGCGAGTCGTCTCACCCACTTGCTCAGAGAAGCAAATCTGTTCAATATGGCAGATGACCTTTCAAAGAGGGTCGAGTCCCTCCTCAACATCCTAAGGCAAGTTCCCAGACCCTATTTCCAATCACACTAGGTGGTTTGTATATCTCAGACGCTATCATGTCCGCCGGCTCCCTGATCGCGTATTCGTTATCGGCGGATAACGTGTCATGCGGATACAGACTCTCTGGTTATTTCTCACAAATCCGTGAAGGACTCCTTTTGAAGAAATTTGGTAAGAGAGCCTTCAAAAGCAGGCCCTTTCTGCACTGAGCGGCCGCACGGAGGCACCACCAGAGTATGATGCTGGACAACGAAACAGTCAGAACAGCATCCCGAGCAAACCTGGACCCCCACACCTGTTCCAGGACAAATTTTCAGCGGAACTGAAGAGCTAAGTAACGAAAGTCCGCACCTAAGGAGGATGCTCCGGACCCACAACGGCCAACGATCCAATAAGAACAGGGTGTCCACGAAAGCCTATTACAGATTGTCCTGTGTACTAAGCTCTGGATATCGCGCACACCATGCCGCTTTTAACGACACCTTCAGTCGGGCTCTGAAATCTGACTCGTTAGCCCTTTCTATGTCGAGTACGGGTTGTGGCCCGTATATACTCAAGATATTTTGCCCACACGCCAAGACCGGGGGGCGGCCTCTGGCTGATCGTCCGCCCAAATTAAAACCTTAGCACCTTACTGTCAACTTGCCCTGATGTTTTCGCCGGTCGGCACGAACATGGCTGGTGCAAAGGGTCACCATACGCTGAGTTGCAAAGAGGCGGCACTCACGAATTAGGCACGTAAATTACTTGTTAGGGCCTTCAGACAGGCTTTTTAACTTTGCCGTGCACGTCGAGCCGACGCATTCGTGTGAAGAAGAAAAAATAAACCAGACGGTATGGCCCTGCCCACCTGGGCCACGGGGAAATGGCTGCTCTGGGACATGTCGATTCAAAACACTTATGCGGCGAGATATACGACGATCTCCCGCGGCGTTGCACTCAAAGCGAAGAGGGACAAGACTCGTCACTACAGGGTCTTCGGAATGAGGACACCATCTGCCCTTTAATCATTGAGACATCAGGCGTGTGTGGACAGCACGACATGGCCATAACGCGGACAATCGGCCAGGTCATCGAAAAGTCAAGCGGGAACAAACGATCCACAGATAGAAGTCCAGCGCGAGAACGATTCTTGACACGCTTCTGACGGGCCGAGGCCTGTAGGAACTCATGTATAAATAAGGTGTGTAAGGTGTTCAATCTGTACATGTGCCTGCTGGCTTTGACAAAAAGAAACATTAGATAAGAATTGTGATTATAACTACAAAGTTTGCTATTCTTTTATCGTCGCCCTCGGTGTACTATACTATCGGACGACGGATGGTCCCTTGCAAGAAACGCAGTACAATACAAACAAATCGCGTTTAGTTCAAGTACATCGACTGCATCGCTGACGACGGCTGCTTTCCATCATCAGCGTCTGTCACTGTCACCGTCCTCGCCAGAGCGTTCGCCATTGTGTGCGTTACGGCGATCTGCTCGTCAGTATCATAATAATCCTCGTCGTAGCAAGTGCGCGCACCACATCCGATAGGTGGTAGTCAATCAGGCCAGGCTAATCGGGCCGCAGGGGTCGCCGATCTGATCGAGCTGTGCAAACAGTTACATCAACACGCAGCTGGTTAGTTAGCTGCGCACGTAGCGTAAACATGGTGCTAGTTTGTAATACGGTCAGCGCGGCACCGCTGTGGCTGTGGAAGGGTTTCTTCCGTTAGCCGTAGGGCTCCCGGAGATCCCGTAAATAGTGTTTTTATTCCGCACAATTGTTTGCAAATTTGCAAATTGCATAAAATTGCACAAAAATTCTTAAAAGAGGTTGTCTCTACTACGGTCGTCTATCCGATTCACCCTTTAGCTGACTCAGGATAATGCTGAGCTGAATAAGGCCAAATATCGAAGATGACGACGACAACAACAGCAAAAACAGCGACGCCGATTTCGTTTTAGAAACCATATGTCCTATGAATTTTACGACGAGTGAGGTATAATTATACTTATGTGACTGGCAGTGCGACAGAGAACGGCCGCAAAAATTATCATGACCAGAAATAAGAAAAATAAAAGGAAAGCGTTCTGGCTGGCCGCAGAGTCCAACTCATAAAGTAGGAAGGTCTAGTCCGGGAGGTGAGAAGAGAAACAGTGGTGGAAAAGTGAGAAAGATAGAAAAACTAAATGCATTGTGAAAATGATAAATCTAATTTCAATAGGCTTATCTCGAAATCAAGATTCGATACCGAACATAATCACGTTAACGACTGTTTACCAATTATATATATATATATATATATATATATATATATATATATATATACGAGGTGTGTTCAAAACGTATCGCGACTTTTGAATTTTCGCGGGTTACGTATATTCGAATTTCGATTTTTTGTGGCGTTATGTTGGTACTCATGTCTCTCACTTATGCCGACAAGCTCGGCCATTTTGAATGTTCACTTAATTGTTGACAGCTGCTTTGCTTGCACGTGTTTTGGATCGTCTTCGATTTTTACCTATTCAAAAAAATGGATCAAAGAACCTGTATCAAATTTTGTGTGAAAAACGAAATTAAGTGCGCGGATGCATTCCGAATGTTGACTGTGGCATACGGAGAAGCTACCTTGGACCGAAGCAACGTTTATCGGTGGTACAAAATGTTCTCAGAAGGCCGAGAAGATGTGAACGACGAAGAGCGTGCCGGACGCCCGAGCACTTCAACAACAGACGAAAAAATTTATGAAGTGGAGAAAATGGTATTGGCCAATCGTCGAATCACCGTTAGAGAAGTTGCTGAGGACCTAAACATATCGATTGGCTCGTGCCATTCGATTTTTATCAATGATTTGGGCATGAGACGGGTCGCCGCGAAATTCGTACCAAAATTGCTCAATTGCGGCCAAAAACAGCATCGCATGAACATTGCTAATGAGATGTTGGACTCTGTCCGCGACGACCCAAATTTGCTCCAGAGGGTCATAACTGGTGACGAATCGTGGGTTTATGGTTATGACGTGGAAACCAAAGCTCAATCATCTCAATGGAAGCTGCCGCACGAACCAAGACCGAAAAAAGCGCGCCAAGTTCGGTCGAATGTGAAAGTTTTGCTGACAGTTTTCTTCGATTGCAGGGGCGTGGTGCATCATGAGTTCTTGCCACAGGGTAGAACGGTCAATAAGGAATATTACCTGCAAGTTATGCGCAATTTGCGCGAAGCAATCCGCCAGAAACGCCCGGATTTGTGGAAGAACAAAAATTGGCTTTTGCACCACGATAACGCCCCTGCTCACACATCGTTGCTTGTGCGCGAGTTTTTGGCCAAAAACAACACACTAATGATGCCGCAGCCGCCGTATTCCCCAGATCTGGCCCCCTGTGACTTTTTCTTGTTCCCTAAACTGAAGAGGCCCATGAAAGGACGACGTTACGCTACGCTTGACGAGATAAAGACGGCATCGAAGAAGGAGCTGAACAAGATAAAAAAAAATGGTTTTTTGAAGTGCTTCGAAGATTGGAAAAACCGTTGGCACAAGTGTATAATATCTCATGGGGATTACTTTGAAGGGGACAAAATAGATATTCATGAATAAATGAATAATTTTTGAAAAAAACACAAAAGTCGCGATACGTTTTGAACACCATATGTATATATATGTATATATATAAATATATATAGGGTTGATGTTGAGCTGCCATGAGCATAACTTCAAAATCGATCAGACTGTAGATTGCGGAAAGAATTGTCCGAAATTCTTCCGAGAAATCGTCCAGAGATCGCCCAGAACCGGCGGAGTGACTCTGATGAGGCCGACGACAATCGGCAGGCCGGTGGCCGCCGGTTGGAAACAGCAACGTTGCCGCCCCCAGTCTCATCTCTTCACTCGAGGTTTTACCATGCATTCAATGACAAATCACCCAAAGTGCCACAAATATCGTCACTGCTTTCGATCCGGATTAGACATTCAAGAGAGCGAGCGAGAGAGAGAGAACGGTGAAAGGGAGAAATCGGTGCAGCTGTGATAGACACAAGTGTCATAGCGTAGTAACAACACTAGCAATAACATCTAATACTACCACTACTATTACAACTACAATGACGGAACGGACAACTGATGTGATGACGGCAATAATGCTGAACGCTAAGCGCCTGAAATTATATATATATATATATATAGAGAGAGAGAGGGGGGGGGTGAAGCGGGCGAAATATGTCGAATGACATGCGTCTATGGCACGGTTTGATTCAAATGGCTCAGATGTTAGCGACGCTTCAAAAAAGATCAAATATTACGCCCCGATCAGAAACACACGCCCAACCTAACGCGTCTTGATGATAATGTTGAGAAAGTCAATACTTTTCTCTTTTTTTTTTCCTAAAGCATTCTTTACAATTATTTGGATGCGGAAAAATGAGAAGTATGCGCGAAATACGCACCGCCTACTTTTGCACCGCTGAGCCGAGGGCTCAAAAATGCTGGTTCCTGCTATTCCTGACGGTGTTTGCCAGTTCATCGTATGTTCGGCATGAGGCATTTGAGTCAATTGGCGCAGACCAAATTGGGGCCGATCCTCTTGGCGGCCGGCAACGCCAAAAATGTGGCGGTTAGCTTTCTTCCCGGCACGCAGCCCTTGAGCTAGTCGAACCACAATGAGATAATTGGTCAGTAGTAGTAGTAGTAGCTCATAGCCCAGATAACACAATTTCCGTAGCAGTACAGTCTAGACACAAACAGATCCTCCAAGAAATTTTTCTGAATCCGATATAGTATAAAGCGATTTTGGCATAGTCGTTGCTAGGTGTTGAAAATTACTACTATCCACTGATTTATTCCTGTGTAGCGCATTCTGTATTCACGTAATCATAATAGATGATTTAATAAATCAAACCCAATCAAACCCACTTTTCGGGGTGCGTTTAATAATATCATTCAACCCAGGTCGAAACAAAGGGTAACTCTCCCTTCTGAAATGTTCTATATATTATCACCCGCAGGATCCTGTTTCAGCATACGTGGGTCTTTGAAGCATTGTGCCGTTAGTCCAACGGAACTCTCTGACAAAAACCCCTCGGAGAAATAGGAAGTCTCGATGCCTTCATAATACGCATCCATATGCGGCCAAGGGATCCGCGGCGATGATCCCTTGGTCGGAAAAAGTTTCATCATGAGAATATAATAGATGCGGTAGTAATTTAGACCCTTCGAGCAATTTTGCCACTACAACTTTTGAAGTGTGAGCCCGAGCGTAGTTTTGGTGAAAGACGACTATTTGACCACCAATATCGGCCATTCCGTTTAGAGCCCATCGTGCAAACGTTTCAGAAGTGTAAAATAATATGCGCTCCTGTGACTGCTTGACTCTTCTGTCAATGAAGATAATTCTTTGGGAATCCGTAGAAAATGAAAAAAATCCTTTGGGAATCCCAATACCAATGGGCATTACCTTCCCGACCGACAAAACCGTCTCTGTTTTTCTCGGCGCACCTCGTTCACCAGGCGCTGCTCACTGCTTTGTCCGCTGTTTCGACTTAAATGTATAGATAATAGTGGTGGAGACAAGTCTCGCACACGGTCACGAATCGAAGCCAAAATTCGTTTTCAAAAAATGCTCCAATCGATGATCAGCAGTCGCGGCACCCAACTTGCATAACACGGGGTTTTCATTTCTAATCGTTCGCGTAGTATATTATGTACACCTCCTACTAGAATTAAAAAAAAAACATTTTTAAGGAAATTGTTTTTATTTCTAAACTATCCTCCGTCCCCTACGGGCTTGGAACTTAACCTGAGGTATATCTTCAAGGCACCGAGGGCCGGACATGAGATAAGATATCTAGGGTTTCTCCAACAGTCCTTGTGGCAGCATGGCCGCTGACTCTCAGCGGTATGATGGTTTATCATCTATTCTCAATGAGCACCGCTCAAAGAGAATTCGATCAACAACAGGGATCGAACCGGCGACACCCCGGTAGATGACAATCATGACTATCGCACTAATCCCCTAGACCACGCCGCCACATACATCACCTACTGCAATGCATCTTCGTCATCGCCATAAAATCTCAGCCACCTTACGCACCTTCGTTTGGCGATCTTCCGTGACGATACGAGAACCGTTTTCAACCACTTCTGGCGCAGTGACGGCCGCGGCAAGACGTCCGAAGAAGCGAGCTTCACTTGTGGGCGATGTCCGACCACGTTTGAGTTCATTAATTAGAAAATAAATGGTCACGAACGCTGGTGCAGAGTCCCCGTAAACTTCGTCGACTTCGGCTTTGATTTGCGCAGGCGTCCACTTCTTGAGATAAAAATGAGTAATCACGGTACGAAATTCCTCTTCCTCCATGGCTACGACAAGTGCGAACATAGAACTCGGTTCAAATCTGCCACACGAAATGTAAACGACGCTTTGACGCATACGAACTTGATATACGAGTTCGTATTATACTTCCCCGCCATACACTACCAAAACTATCACATGCTGGCGCCACCTCGTGGAAATTCCGGTTACTTGTTGACCGACCTATGTATGTATATCCGCTCTATAGACTGTAGGCCACTTAACAACGTCAACTTAAACAGTAGCAGCCTCCATCCATCGACTGCTAACCCCATCACACTCACAACAATTGGTCCAAGTCCGTTCTATACGATTGCCTACTATAAAATTGTAACAACCACTATTACCTTATACAGCTTATGACTGTTAGGCATAAACTGTAACGACGAACGTCAGCGTTTCAAGAAATATACACGAAAGTCTAATCTATCCTCGTTAATATATGTGAATTTACAACGTTGCCTTTACTTGACGATCATGATCACGACAGCAGCAGCAACAACAAGTACAAATCTTTTGCTAGAATGCAATTTTCCCCCACGTTTTGGCTAGCGTATGAATGGCTCACGTTAGGAATTATTCAATCCTCATTTACAGCATCATCATATTTAAAACTATCCTGTCAGTTCGAGCCATTTGATTAAAACTGACCACAGAGTACTGGGTACTGGGCGAGCGCTAACGCTACCTATACCCACGAAATCGACGCTTTAAGGTTAGCGTGCCGATTCACTCCATAGCAAGACGTATCGAACCTGGGCAGCCTAGAGATTTTGTTATGATAGTATAGTTGTTCAGTTGTAAGTTTTGTTATGATATCAGCGCGAAGTATTGAAGAGCTGAGAGTCAATTTAGTGACATCGAAGGCTGGCCATCGTTGATGGAATTAATTCCACTACAAACGACACGCATCTGACCCAAGAACACAACGATAATTGCGCAATATATTCAAAGTTTCAAGATTCAAAATGTCGAGGTTTATTACAGGAACTGCATAATACAACGTTTTAGTTCTAATTTAAAAGAAATTGTTCTAAGTTATTAAGCTCTCTGTCGTGAACAGCCAAGGGAACACAACACAAAAATCGCACGTAGCCATGACATAGTCACACGTTGGTGAGAAGCCATTTATGGACCTTCCGTGTAAAAAACCGATGGAAGTGGCACGGGGATAAAATTTATCCCCGAGTATCAAAGAGTAATTACAAACGCGGACTAATAATAAACTGCCCCTAGGCTGCTTCATGAGCCACTCGATGTGTCGGGGCCAATGCTGTCATAAAAAGACCGTCTACAAGCCTGTACTCGAGCCTAAAACTCGAGGACGGTAAAAGGCGTCATTATTCCGATGTAGACTATACGTAAGTGTATTGGGCCTGGGATGCAAATGTGTCACTGAATCCGTTTCACTGTAATCCACGCCTGACCACCCTTGTCGTTTGCGGCAGTACCGCGATTTCTCGCGCTTAGCAGAAGAGACGGGTGCCGTCAGTCATTAAAGAGTCTGCCTGTCTAGAAGACATGCTCAGAACGCAGATAGTAATGATACAAACCGCAACGCTCAAAGGGCTCGGATATGGCCATTACGTTGGGTGGGTAGTATATATATATAGCCTTTGAGAAAATTATGAGATACTCACACGTTTCTGAACAATAAAAACAGAGAGGGCAGGTAGATTCAGTCGGCTGGGGCACGTCTTGTCACTTATGACGATCTAACCAATCGCTATATATATATATAGTGTAAAACTAATTGGTTTACAGTTAGACTTGCATATCACGTCTCTGAATGGTAAATGCCGCAGATTGTTTGGGAAATGTAAATAATTTCCACCCCGCCACGGTCGAAGCCTTTTGGAAGTCTGTGACCCGCAAACTGCATCTTAGGTAACCACTCCAGAGAGCCAGAGAAAATAATTGTTCAGAATGTTATCTATATAGGACTTTTTGTTTGTTCCAAGGCCAAATCGTTTCGCCCATTTCTCATCTATCCGTACCTTTCTTTAAAAAGGAATTCTTGTGACAACCAAATACAACACACAAGTGCACCACCAAAGTCAGTAATTTTTTTCTTATGGTTACATATACACCCTGGCATGCTCGAATACAATAGCAAAATATCCCCACATCCGGGATCGAACCTGCGATCGAGCGCGCCAGAAGCCAGAGACGTATTGTGCGTTAGCCGCCAGACAACGCCGCCACCTAGGAAGTAGAACCCATTAACGCTTGAAAACATGTTTACAGGAAGTTGCAAAATTTGCAGTTTTTATGATTCACCATTTTGGCTAAATTAAACGCAATTATATATATATATATATATATATATATATATATATATATATATATATATATATAAACAAGTCCCTCAAACCTCACCTACTACCCGGCAATGCGAAATTTCGGGGCAGGATATATATATATATATATATATATATATATATATGCGCCCCCATGTAGCCAGTTGGGATCTAACGTAGCCGTTCTTCTTGCTCCATTTGATTATTTTCAACCGCGGCTGGAAAAATAATCACAGCAACGTTTCACCTGCTTGATGCATATATAAATATATATACGACAACATATTGAAGTGGTCAGTCGTGTTTTCCAAGACACATAGCGTTATGCCTTGTAAAATTATTTTCACCCACGGGATTACCGCCAACCCAACGTTCAACATCACACTAAAAGCAGTTCTCCCTGGGGAAGAACTTTGAAACAGCACAACCACCGACTGTACCGATTTTTCGAAAAAGCAACAAAAGTAACATCAGTAAAATTATATTCAAACAGGTGCTCCATCTGTGAACCACCCTTTTCGTGTGTATCGTGTGGTGAACCGGATGGGCTAGATCTATTGAGTTGTCTTAAAACTCCAAACAAGACGAGCAATAACTCAATAGCATTGTCAGACGAGCTCCATGCAGAGCAGATGTACCTTCCACGCCTAAACCAGAATACCTTACTGGCAATGGCGAGGTAAGTACTCCCATATTGTCACTCGGTAAAGACTCACTCTTAAAGGCTACGGTCTCATGTATCGCCGTGTTGTGTTATAGTACCTGTGCCACAGGCCAAAAGAATCTGGTATTACTACCATTATTAGGTATTAGGCACCAATCGCTTAACACCAATTGCGTGTTAAGCGATTGGTCGCTTAACACGCAAACTCGGGAAAGTGATGGAAATATGTCGAGCTGCCAAGAAGTTACTGTTTTCTTCTTGACACCCTGGGGGAAATCATAAATGGCCGAGAAGACGCAAAGTTTCTAAGACAGAGTACGTCTTTGGCTGTCTACGAAGGGGATGCAGCTTTCACGGGAGTGCTATGGGTTGAACCCACAGAGAAAGAACTGCTACCAGACTTTCGCACCTCACAAGTGGGAAATAAAGATGGTGATGATGATGATGATAATAATAATACTAATGTGGGCGCCATGGGCTGACACATTGCCCCGACATTATTATTACTATCACGTTCACACCTCGCCTACTAACTGAATACAAGGATGATGTGAAATAAATAATCGTAATAATACGGAAATATGCCTTTCAGACGGGAACAGCGTGGCCGTTCATTTTCGCAATTTCGTTAAGGCAGCCGCCACTGCATGCAGGTCTGTTTTTACAGCATATGGATGTCGTTGAAAAAAACAAAATGTCAAAACCATGATTTGCTTGTAAAAAGGAACTAAGTATTTATTATACAATGTATTTTGTTTAAATATTGTAGGTAGTTGTAAATTGGTAGCCAAGGGGGCAGTGGCTTCGAAAATGGCTCTCACGCTTTTAGATTGTACAATTTTTGGTTGCAATTTTATTTTATTTAATTTGCCGTTTTAGGTTGAAAATAAATGTACGCTATTATCCCGCCCACCCACGTATGTCGAAAGCTCTTCTCAGCTTTGTACATGGATACCCCCGATCACTTCACGACAAAATTACAGACAAAATACCATCCCTACTGCTGCACAAGTTCTCACAAAAATTTACCATTGTTTACAGTAATTACTCTTGTCAGTTTGACTAGACTCGTCTATGTGCTGGGTCTAAGATAGCCATTTTAACTGCCAGTTAAAGCAGAGCGACCTCGTATGTAATCAATCGATGGAGCATTGAAACGACATAATCCCTTCTTTAGGATGTGTTGACAGCAGCCAGAAATGATTTCACTTAGCATTCATTTCAGTGCAGTCAAGCTGCTGCAGAATAGCCCCGACCTGGTCTCGTGCTGCTGCTGGTTGAGGACACGTATCAATTTCTTTTTGTCATCTCCCCTCACCCGTATGTCTGTCTCCTCCTACAGATATTAGGTGCTGTGGACTGAAACGTGGGAGGGAGGATGGAGAATGGATCTAAATTCTCATACACCCACCTTACAATTGGGTTATTTCTAAGAGAATCAAGTACGCAATCAAGTATCGAGTAGTAGAGAGATAGGAGCCAACCTGTACGGGCATACGAAGCCACATAAAGCAGCTCTGATACAATGATGATTGCTGATAGACAGAAACAAATAAACGAATGTTTAATCATATGATTACGAATCGAGTGCTGAGATGAATATATGAATACGACGTACCTTAACGTTGCTCTCCATGGTGTAGTCACGCACGGCGCCGTTGTTGTTGCTGTTAAATTTGCTCTTGTTGTTGTTAAATTTGCCGTTGTTGTTGTTGTTGTTGTGGCTATTCTTGTTGCTAGCTCTTGATGTGCCTCTTGGTTCGGCTACGGCACTCTGTTGCTCACGCACAATGACACTCGATGACAGATGAACTGATTGGCTGAGCGATGTCGCTCACGTCAAAGAGACACGACGCACCGAAGATGTGAGGTTGGCCGATGATGTTGATGTTGTTGTTATTGTAGTCGTCGTAGTCGTCGTCGTCGTCAATAGCGGTGATAGACTTGACAGCAAATACGTCGGCAACAACAGCAACAAAGACAACAGCTGTAGCACTCGAATCGGTAACAATCGTCGAAACAACATCGCGCATCACACACACACGTATTCCTTCACGGGTCGCCTGACGACGCACCGCGATTCGAGTTGACCGTCGCGTTCTGGACGGACCTTCTTCAGCGACCCGTAACCGAAAGGAGCCCGAAAGGGGCGTAAGAGACTTCACGTTGCAGGTGTCACAGGTGATACAACACACGACGACGACGGCGACGACATCAACAACAATAGTAACATTGACAAAGACGACATCAGCAGCAACAACAACGACAACGATAACATCAACAACAAAAACACACACAGCACTGTATCACGTAGTAGTAGTAGTAGTAGTAGTTATAGTGTAGCGATTGCGTGATCATCAAGTCAATCTGTACCAGCAATTTGTAGCAACAGAGGCCATATCGAGGAAGCACGGCATTCTCGCCTCACGGCATCAGACACCTACTGGTCCTCATCCGATGATCAGCAGCAGAAGCAGGATCAGTAAATCGACGAAATAAATACATTATAGTAGTCAGTACTCTCTGTCTCTCTCTCTCTCTGGCTCTCTCAAAGTGAGTACTGCACAGTATAACGACGACACCGACAACAACAACAATTTGTTGTTTATAAATAGTATCGAATATAAATAGCATATAGACGACACTCACGGCAGAAACAGTGGCGGCTGCAATAGAGAGAACGATGAGAGAACACCCGCTCGAGCAGCAGCAGCAGCAACAACAGCAGCAGCGTCACCAGTACCAGCTGTGCTATCCTCCTACTCGAATAGCCACAACGACAATAACATCAACTCAAGCTCTGGCTTCGAACGTGTCGATTCGAATCGTTCGCACGATTTATTCGATTATTACGACGAACGAGATGCTTGTCGAGATGCTTACGCCGGCACCAAGTAACGCCCGCAATACACTATCGAGATACATTCGTTTGTAGTTACTGGCCGGCCGCCGTCAATCCGTCACCGGTCGACGAGCTCGGTCTTTGTGGTGGGTCATCTAGTGACGACGATCATTCGTAGTGTCAATTCGTAGTGACTAATTAGTGACCACTCGTAGTGATTAGTGATTATTCGTTGTGACTAGTGGCCATTCGTGGCCACCGTAGCTGTTCTACGTCGCTACAACATCGCTGACAACTCGAAGCAGACTTGAAAGCAGCAGGAACTGCACGAACTGGCAAAACTGGCAGTGTTTGCACCTTCGAAATCGTGAAATGTAGCATTGCTGCTAGCACGAACGTGCCCGCGAGCCGCGAGCGAATGACCAAAACGGCATTGTCGAGATCCACGACGACAATAACAACGATTTATCTATCTATCTAACAGCGAAATAACAACTCCACCACTACTAGCACTGTTGTTGTTGTTGTCTCCAGCACTACAGCACACACTAACATCACCACATCATATCACTGCTGCTGCTGCTGCAGCATCGAGTTCTTTTAACTAATACCACTACTAGTTCGACTTCGAGACTATTATTGCCCCTCTGCTCTGTTTGTTACTACGAACAGCCGACGACGACAACAACAACGACAACAACGACGACGACGACGATGATGACAACAACAACGAAAAAAAGAACATCAACAATCCCAACAACAGCAGCATGAACAACCACCGACAGTCAGAGCAGCACAAGCAATCACAACAGACAGGCAGACACCACTGCTGCTGCTGGTACTTCGCCTCTGCTATGGTACTGTGTGTCCACTTCGGCCAACCTACCAACCAACCACCCTACCCTTTCTAGTACCAAATGCCAAGTAACTCCACTAACCAAATGAATGTAAACAAAACAGGAGCTGCCATCGACTAGCAGACGCCCTTGTCATCACTGAGAGAAGTCGTAGCTAGTCAATGATCATCTTCGTTTGTAAACAAAGTCTGCTCGTCGCCATATTCAATTCTCTTCGACGAACGACACCACCAACCTTTTCGTTCACCCGATCGTCGTCTGCTGCCGCTGTTGCCGCCGGCACGTCAGCTCTCGGCTGCGCATAGAAGCTTCGCCGTCACGGCCAGACACAGAAGCTTTGCTGTCATGGCCAGGTATAGAAGCTTCGCTGTCACGGCCAGGTATAGAAGCTTTGCTGTATATGTGACGTGTGTGTGCGGCGGCGCGGGAAGAGGAGGAATGTAGCCGGCAGATTCAATAGACGCTTGTTCACTCGCTCGCCCACCGTTTGTCAAGACACGAAGTATGAAAAGAAAATGTAATCGTCTTGCGGAGTTTAAACGGCGGCTTCTATATATGATTGATTTTTTTCAGACACTAGGATGCTATTAGCGAATCTGACGAGCTAGGGTTTAGTGGGTTTGTAAATCTCCAATAATGTCGCTGTTTGCGGCCCACGATGACCCACGCACATCATGCATTCCTGAAATCTCTCATATAAACAAAAGTCAAACGGCGGTTAATCAATTGATTGCTCGACTTATCATCGAATACACACGACAAAAAGTAACAATAATCATTATGACGAGGATGAGTAATATAAATTGAAGCTGTTTACAGTGTGACAAAACAAGCAAATAAAACGTGCGCTTCTAGCGTGTGAAACGGATCTCTCTCAATCTTTTGCTGTTATTGAATCAAGCTTCTATGCGAGACGTAGTCTTGAAGTCTACCCGCGTGTTCGCTCCGGGTCGGTGTTCTTGAATTCACAACAATAATAATAACAGTAGATTATTATTGTTGGTATTTTGTTATGATCGGTTGTAGAGCGTCTAGGGCGCAAACGAGTGGACAACCGGTCACGCAGGATACACCGAACAACACCGTGAAAGGTTCGTGTCGTCAGAGTAGCCACCGTTGGGTTCGCCGGCTGGCAATAAAATAGGTTTAGGTTGACGGGCGTAACTTGTTCTTATAAATTATTAGAATGCCAGAATCTACTCGGACTGTTTCGTCTTGATTAACCAAATTCCCTCCCACCAGTACAGCCAGATTTAAAGACTAGCATCTCCCCATGTAAATCAAGTTTGCCGGCGAGAATGCTAACAGCTCTTAATTCTTGTAGTTTTAGTAGTAGTAGTAGTAGTTCGCGGGCAGTAAGGTGGAGCTCGATATAAATGTTTCACAAATGGACTACAGCAGGTTATGCACCGCAGGTGCTGCACACCTAAAACCACTATAGGTACGAGCGACGAAGTGCATAGACGAACATAGGTTGTCATAGTTTAATAATAAATCTCGACTTCATTTGTCGCGTCAAACGCTCTGTCTTCATGATTTGTTTCAACTAGTTTGTGGCAGATGTAATTAAAGTGGTGCAGTCAGTTTTGTCCTGTTATATTGTTTATACTTTTATCCTTGAATTTTCTTCATCTTGTTGGCGCTGTTTTGGGTGGTAGTGGTGGCGGTTGTCGCCAATCAACTAAACCCCTTGATTGTGCCTACAAAGCAATCATGTGTTGTTTACGGATTTATAATCCGATGACGTTGTTTGAACTTCTTGTATGTGTGGATTGTGGATAGATGTCGTGCACCGGGGTCATTGCCACACCTGGCGATGAGGTTAAGGTGGACCTGAGTTTATCGAATGTGATTCTTGGTCCCGGCCTCATGCAGGATGGACCGAAACGAGTCGTAGCAACGCGTGCCGGCGTCTTGCACTTCAAGAAACCCAGAACTTACTGGCTGGAAAGTCACGTTAAGAAGTATTGGCCAGCACGAGGTATATCCGATGACTTAGACACGTTACATTATGCTTACGTGCTCGTCGTAGAGCACACTTGTTACACTTCAATAAGGTGCATATATATATATATATATACATACACAAACATATGTATTCACCATAATATTGATAACAGTATACATTGGATGTTCTTCGAAATTTACACTGCTCCTACGCAGTTTGTACGTGATTGTAGTGATGCTGTGTCTATTTCAGTGCATTCAAGTATATGGTATTTATCAATATCACATTCTCCACAAAATCTACACGCACACACAACCATAGGTCTCAAAACACTGTCCGCTCAAACACATGTGGTGATAGCCGTGCCATGCCACTCAACATATATAAACACATTTGGTGATTATTATATTTGAGTTTATATATATGTCTAGTGGGACCAAGATGACGCATTTTATTCCCCACTAGAAATATATGGTAATGGTAGTTTATTTATGCTGATTGTACAACCACCCGTTCATTTTGGAGGTAAGCAGAACTCAATAATGCAGGGTATGTGTGCATATATATGGTCAATAATTGAGAATTTTTCTTCTTTAATGCTTATATAAGTTGAGCAGTAAATTGCCTTTCTCATTTCATATGCATAACGTACGCACTGAGTGATATATCTAGTAGTAGTTAAAGTAGTACCTACCAGCATATATATATAGGGGAGAGAAAGAGTACAGCTAGTGAGGACAGCGACGAAGGAAAAGTCTATTTGGTTTGACCTGTTTGACTACAGGCGATTATGTGGTGGGCTGTGTACTTCAAAAGGTTGGTGACAACTTCCGGATAAACATCTGGGGCCAGGAGCCGGCGACGCTGTCGGCATTTGCCTTTGAAGGCGCCACTAAGCGAAACAGGCCCAACCTGAAGCCTGGCGATCTCGTCTATTGCCAGGTTTGTAAAGAATCGAGTTTGCAAAAAATAACTTCGCATTTGCTGCCGGGAGAATGGCAGAAAACCTATGCAAAATAATCGGATTGGAGCACATGGCGTTGTACTTTGGTTGGTTGTTGGTAATTTAAAATTGGTCAAACATTTCCTTGTCTCTCGTTGTTTGTAGGTGCTCTCTGCTCACCCAGCAATGGAGGCCGAGGTGGTCTGCGTTAATACGTACGGCCGAAAGTCATTATTCGGCGTTCTCGAGTCGGACACGTCAACACTAATTACGCTCCCACTCGAGGTCATCCACATGCTGCTGCTGAAAGAGTGTCCGCTGCTTACCACTCTTGGAAAGAAACTCCAGTATGAGATTGCCATTGGTCATAATGGAAAGGTATATATATATATTGGTTGTGGTACGAATATTGATTCATTTCAGTGATTATATATATATATATATATATATATATATATATATATATATATAAGCACAAGGGCTGGCGTTGAGAGTGAGACTTTCGAGCTGTTTTCCTAATTATTCCACAATTGCCTAATTGATTTTGTCACAATATTTACTAACCATAGGGGAATATTCCACATGCTGTAACAAATGTAGACAATTCCCCATGTAATTGACTGAGATAAATGCAAAAACAAAATATTGAATCATGTGCATTGTGAAGCAATATTTTGAACTACGTGAATAGTTCGACGTACGTACTACTGTGAATAGTTTGATGTCACTCTTTTAGTGGGCCTGCAATAACGACCTTAAAATAATCTACGGAAGATTTCTGGATTGAACAATACCCATGCGACGTTGGCTGCCACCAGCGAGTAGTGTGATACTCTTAAATCCACTAAAACTAAAATATTTTTTGCCGAGAACTTAAACGTGGCAAGATGCGATTTCATTGAATAAACCGCACGTTTGAAGCTTGGAACCCGGATTCCTCCCCATTTCTCAGGCGCGAAATTCCTCCACATTTCGTGGACCACCTGAAGGGTGAGGTTTTTTAGTACTCTGAGCAGTTCTGACCTGTTGAAGTGCGTTGAGATGACGCCGAGGGCCTACGGGTCCGGCCCCCCCCTTCTTCTGCTGCCCCTCATCTCGACCGTCCTTTCGCAGACAACTCTATCCTTTCCCAACTGGCCGTTTGAAGTTCGATCGCGTGATCGTGTGCCCCACATCACTAAAATCCCGGTGTCGCATACCACGCATATGTCTATCTTGATCGTTCAGAGTCTCACAATATGGGACTAAAACTGCCCGTGACCCGCGCGCGGAGCATTACGACTTTTCGCCGTGAGGGCAGTTGTTCCGCCCTAGCAGGTCTGAGATGCGTCTGCTGGCGCAGACCCCTCTAGCGTGCCGCCCGGCCCCATTCGTTCGGCCACGCGGCCCTGGGCCCTCAAGCTGTAGTGGGGCCTAGTGCACTATCGAGGGTCTGCTTCGCTCACTGACCAGCAAGTTTAAAGGAATTATGCGCGGCAGTGCCTACAAAGTCAGAATCCCTCTTATACGTTTGGCCGCGCGAGGGTCTATTGATTCCGGCCTGTCCGAAGGATAGGTCCGCCCACACAAGGGTTGTATACGACGCTGTCGACAATGCCGTGGTGGCTAGCAGTCTTCATTTAGCTCTGGATGCTCCACCCATGCGGGGGACAGTATTTGCCGGGTTTCGAGGGGACTGTTGGACCTCCTTGGTTACATATTGAATGTATTCCCCTTCTCGAGCATGAACCCGGTCTGTTTGTCTGTGTTTATTACCATTTGGTGTCCTTATGTCATCATTTTTATAGCATCACCTCTGTGTGAGAGAAGGAACATCCAGTCGCCGGGGCATTTTTTGCTTAGAATGCGGTGCCGCTGTAGGTAACGAATTTCTTGAGTCTTGTGAAACAGAAAGTGTCAGCTTATATTTTTTATCAAGGTATTTACGGGAAAGGAAGTTTGGGACAAATTCCCAAAAAAAATGCTAGGCTTTTTGCGCCTATATGCGGGAACGTGTTGCCTCACTTATTGCTCGGCGTTGTAACAAATGCTGTTTAAGGACCCTTGTGACAATACTTATTTTTATTAGATATTGCGT
Organism: Dermanyssus gallinae; assembly: GCA_003439945.1. Lineage (NCBI taxonomy): Eukaryota > Metazoa > Arthropoda > Arachnida > Mesostigmata > Dermanyssidae > Dermanyssus > Dermanyssus gallinae. The sequence continues at coordinate 111,026 of QVRM01005564.1, read as the reverse complement.
AAAGTACTTATTCAAAGCATTACAAAATGCAGTTTGGTTGAATAAACCATGGGTGAACCTAAAAAACAAAGTTGATATATACGAGGGCGATTAAAATTTTATCATAAAAGTAATAAAAACATTAGATATTAAACTTCCCAAAATTTAACGCGTCATCCGGAATCGAGCTGAGTTCCTCCTGCGAATCTTTCTTTATCTCCTCTATAGTTTTGAAACATTGCTGCTTTAATTCCTTTTTTATCCGTGGGAACAGCAAACAGCCATAAGAAACCAGGTTGCGGAAATATATAAATCGAATTTTTCATCAAATAATCTGAAGTTAGTAACGGTGTGTGCACCGGTGCGTTGTCGTGGTGGAGGATCCAAGAGAAACAACTCTAGGCAAACAAGCCTAGAGTCCTGGCCGCTTGCGCCAGATGTTCTTGCGCAATATCTTTAAAATGTTGCCGTAGTATTTTTTATTGGCCGTACAACTAGGTCGCAAAAATTGTGAAAGATGATTTCTTTGTAGTCGAAAAACACTCAAAAGAACCTTGGTGTGGATCTGCTCTGTCTGAATCTGCCTGATTCTGTCTGATGTTGATCGGCTTTTTCCTTGAAAGCATCACTGAGAAGATTGGCCTTTGATATCTGTGTCGTAATTTACGGGCGTTCATTTGCTGGAAATTCATCATTTTTGGAACGTACTTCGCTGCCAGTTTTCTCTGTCGCATAAAATATCGATGAAGGCTGTAAGATAAGATATCTACAATTCATTAGCTCTCTCTCCCTGATAGTAATTGGGGAACCGTTGAGTACGATATCATGGGCTTTTCAACATTTTCTTCTGTTATTGACGTCGACGGCCTTCCCGAACGGGGGCCATTTCCGGTATACACACACTATACACATTGTTTTGGGACACTGATTTATTACCATAAGCAGTTCAAAAATGTTCCTTTACTTTAGAACATATGATTTGGTTTTTAAGACAGAACTTTATGCAGATTTTCGGCTTCTTAAAAATCGCCGAATCTCGTTTTCTTCACTTCCTTTGAACTAAACTCAAATAATAAACGCCGCCACCGATTGCCGAAATTTGGCCTGTGTGTAGCTGATGAATGGCGCTTCTAAGCAAAATAAACTGGAAGATAATTGTAATAATACGGGAATTCTCTGCAACTGCTCCGGTGTTCGTTTACAGGTCTGGGTCAACGGGAACACTGTCAAGAACACAATGGCGATTTGCTCTGCGCTAAAGGCTTGCGTTCGACTTAGCATGGCACAGATTCGAGAAATGTGTCAGAGGATAGCTAACAGCTAAACGTGTTGAGATTTTCTAAGTTCGGGAGCTCAGCCTACAAGCAAGGTTTGTTGCTCATTACTTGCAATAAAGCCGTTTAGCAGTAGGATGAGCGTATAGTAAAAAAAAAAAACAATACTCATTATAACTATTCATTGTAGAGACCAAAATGGAAGTAACGCATGGTGCATTTACGTTTCTTGTGTTCATCCACCACTATCAAGTTAAGACATTGTTCCCATAAGATTTATCAAATCGATTGCTTTATATGAATTGATTGATAATATAAATATTTTTTTTCGTACGATGAACATGACACAAGAAGGCCGTACGACTACATATGCATGTGTAACATATATAAATATGTATTATTTTTTTCTAACGATTTGCTATGCATTACAGGGTTGCTTAAAGTACAGGGTTGGTATTTTCTCAACTATGTTCTACTGGGAAAAAATCCACTCCCCTCGACACCAAGGGCGTCAGCCATCAACGACCCTACAATTAAAGTATATTGAACACGCCTGACCAATGACGTGGTATAGACAAATGTAAATTGTGGCACGGAATACTAGTAAAAATGATTCGATTTTTGGAGTGTCCCGTGATGATGAATTACGATGACAACTTGATGTACATTTGATGTAAATAAAGTTTGAATATTTATTTTTGAGTGTGTTTTCATGGTCATAATTAAAACTAATCTGTATTGTTATTACCCCACTGCATTAAGTTGTATAAAAATAAAGCATGCAAACTAGTATGATGATTGATGGTATTGGACTACCATATTACCGTTTAACCATTATCTTATTGTTGATCTGCTTTTGTTATTGTTATCTATCAGAAGTAGGGACATATCGATATTTTATAACAAGAAATAATAGCGCCTTCATTCAAGGAATACATAACGCACATTACACTTTCAATATCACCTCTATATGGGGTACCATACAGAGTTCCACGAAATGATGGATATGGCGCGCAGTCCGCTAAGTAAATGCTTGATTCACAATCTTTTTAATAATGTCGTTGTTTCCATAGGGGGAACAGAACTTTTTCTTCGACAAATATTACGGTTAATAAAGAACTAGTCGGATACTTTGTTATGTCGTAGACGATTTCTTAGAGTGTCACAAAACTCTTTTGTTGAATCGGAAAGAGTTGGAAGCAAAGTTTGCCATCTAGGAGCATAATATAGTTATTCGAATACAACTTAATGTTACTTTTAATAAAAGCCCATTATAAAATTGCATAGGCGCGACGCAGATAGTGCTGTTTCCGGACGGAGTTATGTGCGTCCGAAATTTCAAATCATGATCGAACGTAATATCTAAACCTCTATAGTAGGTGACTGGGGAAATGGCGCACTTATTAGGGTATTGCGTGTCGCCGACATTCTGTGACTTTAAAGCCACACATTTAGGAGCAACGCATTTTCATCGCATTTACGCGCACTACTCTAATACATTATCCAGAGATCCCTATCCTGTCGTTCTCATTATGAATACTCATCTATATCTTGAGATCGTCAGCATACGTTTCAGCTAGATATGTACCACACCAGTTTCAAATGCGGGTCAATGTTAAAACCTCCCATCTTTCTTAGTAAAATTCCGTGATCAACCCGATCGAATGCACAAGCAAAATTAAAATAGGTGACGTGGAGGTGTACATTTCTGTAACGTGCCATATCTCAATCTTGGGCAACTTCGAGTAGCAGCTGAGCGTTCTTTGATGAATTCATGTTGTTGCGGATCAATAAATCTTTGGCATCAAAAAATGCATGTACTACATCCACCACATAGTTTTCCATTATAAGACATGATTTTGGCTATTTTGCAGCAAGACGGTAGTTTTGCAGAAGATTTCTTGATCTTTTCTTAAACGGTGGTTTCGCAAAGGCACTCAAAGGGCACCTTATCATCTTCAAAGCTGCGTGTAAACACAAATGCGAGCGGTTCGGCCACCACATCCGCAAGTTCGGCAAAGATTATCGGAGACAAGCCACCCGAAGTCCGGCGTGTGGTACTGTAGATGATCTCAGGTGTAAACACGATGTCGTTTAATACGCCCTAACTCTGGTCGCTGACGATTTGTTGAAAATCTGACGACTAACTAAATACACACTTTAGTGAATACATTCAGTCGTAGCTTGGTATTTACAATGAAAACATACTGTTTCTCAGTGGCTTTACATGCGCACTTTACAGTTGCCGTGCTGCTATCTAAAAACACACGATTAAATGATTTAATTTAGCAGGAGAGACCTAAAACGCTAACGTTAGTAACCGAGTCGTCTTCACCTGTGCGAAAAACGTTCAACGTAATACCGCTATGGGGCCGTGTTAGATTGCGTACAAGCAGGGACAGTCCGTTTACAATGCAAAATGGCGAAAAACATCTTGTTTGGCTATCTACACGCCCAACAAACGTCAGCAAACTCCAATCAATGTGTTAAGCCGAAGCGCAACTATTGGAGGCTAAACTCTGTAAGTTAAGGTGTTAGCTCACCACAAAGATGTCAGGTACAGTCTCCTAATTAGAGTCTCGTTCATGTGGGCGATAAATATGTTTCAATTACTCTATATATAGTAATAGGGCCTAGTGTTATCTTAGCTGTTACCATTTTTAAACCTGAGGCAATTATTGTTACCCCGCCGTATCGATGGCTTGGTCTAGAGGCATACTTCTCCACCTCGTCCCGTGCAATCTTTCCGAAGTACGGAGTAGCGACCATGATGTGATAATTCTACAGCAGAGAAATCTAAGTTTGCCAATGTTTCTGTACTGCAGATAAGACCGATGTAAAATAAGTCAGCATATAAAGGCAAAGCATCACATAGATGCGTAATAAAATTGATATATTGTTACATATACGCATGTCGTTCAAATACTTCTTAAAAAGCGAGTGGGGTATAAAAGCTAAAATAAGTAACAAAGCATGACGCCGTGTAAGTTTCTGATTTTTCTGGAGTCATGATCTGCGGGTTTATGTGTTTGTAATAGCAATTACAATATCTTAAATCTCTAATTTTTTTATTATTATTATTATTATTATTATTATTATTATTTTATTCGATTTAGGAATTTAATATATACATGTGAATGTTTAATTCCACGGCACCGATGGCTTACTCCTCATCTATCACTCGTGTCCGAGTGGGAGTCTTGCCCGACCCCTGACGCGAAGACGCGGGTCCATCCAGTCTTTCATAGTTCCGAGCACCGAAATCGCGTTACCTCTCTGAATCTCTAGGGAAAGCCGTTGGCAGAAGAAAGTGCCCGCCCTCTTGTCCATTGTAGCCTGCTGTAAAGCGTCGTCAACCTGGGAAATTAGCGTGGTTGTGAGGGGCCCAGGGCCACCCAGCGTCTCGAATGCGAAGGGTGAAAAGTGGTACGCCCGGCCTAAGTTCGCATACTTTCTTGTCTTTGATGTCTCGGCGCGGGAAGCGGCAGTTCCTGGGCGAGAAGCGCCGGGACCGACAAGGGAGGGGGTCAGAGAGTCGGTCACCGTCGCATCCCACACCAGGGAACGACCCTTGTAGAAAGGTATCAAAGTCAAGCCGTCGGGCCGCTTGCCATCGTCTCTAGAAAGACCAGGCGGTTCCAGGACGCAAGGGATTCCGGCCTTTCGCAACGACCTTGCAAGAATGTCATTCAGAGCGGTGTGACGTGGGCGCCGGCCCGCCGAGTGAGCGCAAGACAGGCCGTGTCTGGCCAGGCGTCCTACGGGCTCGCCACAAGTGCATCTGTGTGGCTCTACCAAATCAGTTCCCAGTCTCAGGCCAACGCAGATCCGGGTGGATTGGTCGTCAAGGCGGGTACCCAATGAGTCAGCGGGGAGTGCGTGTAGCCAGTCGCTCGCTCCTGGGCGAGCGACGGCAAGGAGGCGCGCCCTATCCTGGTCGTCACCGCATTCTTCAAGCAACTCAGTAAGCAAAGATTCGTGCACCTTCTCGGCCCAGGCCCTCTGGCAGGCAAGTCTATTCATATCAGGCGGTGAAACCTGGAGTCCAGCCGCTATAGCGTCGCGAGTTGCCTCAAACAATGCCCAAGCCCCCGGCGGGAGCAGGCGCTGGACATGACCCGAAGTAGCGTGCATCGAGGCGCCCACGGCAGGGCCTGCCAAGGAGCGGGCCGAGGGAAGACCAAGACCGCCCATGGAGGTGGGGAGAGCCGCCTGGCGCACCTCTCGTGGTCGTAAGTTCAGACCCAAAACCGTCTCGAGGGCCTCCACCTGGTCGTCGAATGGTTGGAGAAGCTGGTTAACTGTACCCGAACAATCCATGGATCGTATGATATGTACGATGCGACACGCGGAGAACGACAAGCGGAGTAGGTAAAGCCCTTGGTGGGCTCCGACCAGAGGCAGACGTTCTTGCATCGCCCACAATCTGTCCATCATGGGGTCGAGTAGACTCGACAGTGCAGATGGTAGGAGCGGTGCGCCAAGGAGCGTAACTTCGTGTTCAGACACGACCTTACACCCCGGTAGTAACGCAAGTAAGGCACTCAATGTGGGGTCGTCCGGGTCTGTCCCTGGCGCGAACACCTCGCATTTGGCCGTGTTTAACACCAGGCCACTGACTGTCTCAAAGGCAAGAATTCTGCGCACTTCCTCGAGTAAGTCCTCCATCGGTCCACCGAGTGTGCCATCGTCGAGGTACCAGGCGTTGAAAGGCACTTGTATTGAGTTGACCAGCTCACGGATACCCAGGCTGAATAGAGCCGGCCCCAAGGGGTCTCCCTGCTGTATACCTGATGCCGAGGACAACGTGTGGTCCCCAAACAACAGGACGGATGGCACTCTGTATGCGTGATTCACTAAGTTGAAGATTTCCGGTACTGCATCACGAACTGCACGAAGTATATGATCCCTTCGAATAGTATTGAATGCATTGCGAAAATCCAACTTCAAGAGTGCCGTTCGGGGCGGGCTTGATTGGACGAAGGCTCTTGCTGCATGTACAGCTGCCTCCGCCCCGCCTGCTAAGCCAAAACCAAACTGGTGCGGGCCAAGCTGCTCAATGATAAGATCTTTGGCCTCACGACAGACTATTTTTGCAGCAATCCTCCGTATCGTGAGAGAACAGGCGATCGGGCGAATCGATGAGTCTTTTTTGCGGAGTGCGAATAGCTTGGCGCCGAATAATCTCCCTGACCTCAGTCGGCAGTGTACCCTTATATCTTAAATTCATAATCCTACGACCATTCACAGGTCTTGGTTTGAAAACCTAATTAATACATTCAGAGTGCATTTCATGTCGATCAATTTGGTACCACATCTATGGCAATTCGGTCCGTATTTGCGGAGTAATTGAGGTTTTCCAGAGAGCATGTCGATGTTGAGTGAATGCATAAATGACCTACTCCATTAGATAAATCACTCCGCATAGCTTTATAAGTTCATACAACTATTTATTACCTTACAGTAGCTGTTCGATGGTGTGAATTTATCTGATGATTATCAGGTGATTTATCTGATGGAGTAGACCATTTGCGCTTACACTCAATCTCGACATGCCTCCCGGAAAACCTTAATTAATCGGACAACCACGGATCGGATCGCCATAGTTTGGTACCAAAATGATCATCATGAATTGCGCGTTTGCCTGATGTCTTACTTTTGAGCGCTGTAAATTGTCACAGGTTTATGAGTTTGAACTATTTGGTGTGAACCCTAATAAACAACTTAATTTTTTTTTGCGAATTCTAAACAACCATGTCGCATTTTAAGCGCGTATATCACTCAGAAGAAGCAGACTTTTCGCGAATATGACGGTGTGCTGAGTTTCTGTATAGGAGAACTGCTTGTCTCGCAATCGCTTTTTTGTGCTTTTTTTAGGGCAACAACACCAGTGTCATCGATTTTAGTAGTTTCGCTATTACTTCCGGAACAATACTTCTCGGAGATCATGCTCAATTGCAAAACATATTTGCTTTGTTTGCAAATATGCAAACCAAATACGTTGGCCGTGAAGCTTTATGATATCAGCTGTTGCGAGGCGCCCTCGACGACGGAACTTCATTGCTTTTGTCTTCGAAATCTTTGTCTCCAGTAAAGTATCTGTCGCAAACTTTGCAAGAGTAACCAACGCTTGCTGTATATGGAAGTGACCTTCAGAGTAGATTGCAATATCGTCAGCGTATTGGATGAGTTGCACTGACGGATGCTTCTTCTTCACAATTGCCGGCAGCTCACTGACAATTACAGAAAATAGGATTGGACTAAGGTTATCGCCCTGAGCAACACTTGTTGTCTGTCCAAATTTGAGATGTTCGGCAACGCCGTCGTCCAATATCACATAATTATCCTGGAGAATAGCCGCCAATAGTTTGAGAAAGCGAGGTGGTACACCCAAAGCTGCGATCTTCCAAAGGGCAACGTTGCGAGGTGCAGTGTCAAAGGCAGGTTTGAAATCCACAAATATTGCAAACATTGAACGCCCGCACCGGCTCACTGTTTTCTTAATACCCTCGAGGAATATTGCGCAAGCTGTATGTGTCGATTTGTAGCGTCTGAACCCATGCTGTTCTTCGGGTATGAAGCCTTGCATTTCGAGAAAATTTTCCAGGCGCCGGGCTAGGAGCAACGATAGTAGTTTATAGATGGAGCTCTTCTTTGAAATTCCTCTCCAGGCTGAGGGATCCAACACGTCACCTTTGCCTTTAGGAATCACGGCCAGTATACAGTCTCGCCAATAAGCCGGTATATCTATATCCCCGCATATATGATGTTTTATATGCGGGGGTATCTATGACTCTCTTTCTAGCGTTGTTGCCGGTGGCGCGCAACTTACACGTATTGCGGGTACCTTCACGCGCCAATAGAAAGTTAGTCAAATGTGTAAACTCCCAATAGTAACATTCCCGATGTCAGTTTTGTGGGTATGGGAGGCAAGGCATACGATATAGATTATGTGGCAACGAATACTTATTGTCATATTGTCGTGGCCCATTCGAGGGCTGTTAAGGCTATTTCCGTACGGGGAAGGTGTCTGCACACCGGAACCGGCCGATCGGTTATTGCCCCGGGCTGTGTCCCCCCGGAGGTACCTATCGGGACGCCTGCTGCTTTAGCTGAACAGACAAAACGAGCAGAGAGTGCCACATGAAGCAGACCTCCTGGGTTCGCTGCTGCCTTTCGCAGCGTTGAATCCGCCCTGCCCTGGCGTGGGTCGAGCCACCCTCCGGGGTGTGTGAGCATATGCTGGGGTGTAACGCGGAATCGCGGGGGATCGCGTTCAATTGTCGGTAGGAGTAGTGTGGTAATCCCTTTCTGAACCTTGATAGAGGGACCTCCTTCCCACCGAGGTACAGCATGGGTTTTTGACGGAGGGTTCAGGCATTTTGACAATATGTGATCCACTACGTAAAGTGTGAACGAAAGAACTGAGCCGATATATGCGTTTATGTAAATATGTATCTATGTAGTTTTTTTTTGTAATTAAGGTTGCAAGCACACACAATCTCGCAAGAAATTAAATCGGAAATGGATTAATTATTTACCAATTTATATTACAATCCTGTGTAAGTGAACGTGTTAACTTCCATCGGAAATGTAACTAGTTGCATTTTGCGTTTGCTTGTGGAGCCACATTCAACGTAGCCTTTGCAACACTTGGATCATATTTATACAAAATAAAGTCGTTTATAGTACAGAACCTAAGCATGGTACTGAGAATAAATTGGCGTCGAGCAAGACTACACGACGTGTTTCACCACGTGATGGTAGACGCGACTAAAGAATCCGATTTATTTCACTCAAATAGAGTATACACAAGATGATTTATGCTAATATTGAGTATCAATTTTTTGTTGTCCTGACGTCCCAACAATAGAAGAAGTGTAAAAATCTTATTGTAGTGCCGGGCAACCAACTTGGTGGTACTTAACGCATTGCTGCAAGCAAAACTAACAAATACACTGAGTGCTATAGCTCGGGAGCATACAAAATGATGGAACCCGTGTACGATGCGCCTGGTATAGACGTGCCAGTCATCGTAGGCTATCCCGGCCCACAACGAAGGAGACCTAAATACGTCGAGTGCTCGTACTTCCTTCGCTGCCTCCACGACTTTGCACCGCCATTCTCCTAAAAACTGGATAAGTAACTCCGCAACAGATATCCGCAAGCTAAACCGAAGTGTCTCTACCCAAGGAAGCGTCTTAATTTAAAAGCAAAATACTCACTTCATGCATAGTGTGAAGCAGCTCTCAAGCAAACACCATAGGTAACAAAAAACCAGACACTTAATTGCACTCTTTGTGTAAGGGCCTCACTGCGTTGCTGGGAGGAAAACACGAATATTGACCACCACGCTGTAGTTTTATTTTGTCCGACTCCTCTACTACGGCGGCCGTGTCTCAGCAACGTCTCTGCTCGCAAACTGTAATGCCGTTAGTTCTACCGGCACCAAATTTAGGTAAACACAGGTCGGCAGATCACCGACCTGCCGTCGTTGCTGTTGCCTTAGCACTTTCTTTGCTAAGTGCGCCGCTACCAGTAACTATCGCTAAGCTAACAAAAACAATGCTACTCTACAGTCTTACACTTGGTAAGCCTAAACCTAGCTTAAAGGATGCGGGGGTCACTTTGTCAAGCTTTGCGTTGGCATACAGTAAGGTGGTCTCGCAATACCTGTATGTCGTAAGAGGCCACCAAGGCAACCTTGACCGTATCGTAAGCAATTTTTATAGCTGATACGAGGTCCCTTAGCAGGGTAGAGAACAGAGGCTGGCAAAGATTGCCACGCTGTGGTCTGTCTCGTTGTCTGCATAACTGCTTCGTGCCCACAGACTTCATCGTCGAGTATCACAGGATTTTGCTGAAGCAGCAAGAAGAAGAGCAGCCTGGGTGGGGCAACACAGTCAAGCGAGGGGCGGTATCAAAGATCTACAAATACTGCGTACCAAACCGCGCGAAAGACCGTTTCCTCACACCGTTTTCTCCAGTTCAGAATGTCGAGACTGCGCTTAGCCTCCGTGAAAATCCGTCTCCATGCTGTGTGTCAACCGGCAACTGAAACCTCTTAGCCCCTAACACTCCACGGCAATATAGCCCGAATTCGGCTAAATTTGAAGTTCGATTTATTACAATAAATATTACTACTAGGTTCTTAAAGCTGTTACTGTTGGTTCTGCTATACTAGTTGTGACTATTGTCGTCCCTAGTTATGCACGCAGATAATCGAAGCAAAACGCCGCAATAAACACCGCTTCAATTTTCACTATGACTTGATTGAAACGTTTTTTATTGATCATAAAAATGGGGTATGATTACATTCACAATATGTACGCAAAGAATTTTGATTGCACAAATTTGCTTCGACACAAATTTAGTTTTTATTCGTTCAATTGCTTCACAAGTCTCCATGGATACAGGTGCGCGACACTTTGGCATTCATAATCTGGGCCTGGGAGGCCTAATGACAAACCCTGCCCGACTCGACAGTGCTTGTACCTCAACATTATGTCAAACAGAATCTCGTTCTTAATCAGGCGGCGCAGCTGTCTTAGGCTGTCGGCTTCTTTAAACAGCTACTCGGTCACGGATTTTAGCTCGAGGGTGTGCCTTTTTCCATTTTCCGAACCCTTTTTAGAAAGCGACGACGCTGCATTCTTTCTAGTAATCTAAGATCACCCAGTCTTGAAGGGTTCCACACCTGGCATGCATACATTAATAGTGACACAACATGCGATTTGTGCAGTTTTAAATAGGCATAAGCACTTCCTACAACAAACGCCCAGAATATTGAATTGCACAACAGTGAACATTGGGGGGGGGGCAACGGGGCATGTTGGTTGGCTGTTGGTTCACACTACGCCGTTGGGAAACCAAACGTAGGTCGTCAACCGTTCGTTATTGAAAGTAGGCCGTGTTTGTACTGCCGGTACCACGTTGCACGAGCAGCACGAACAACAACAAATATCCCGACAATAACACTTATCGGCAACCACAGTAGAAACATTAGCAACAACTTGAACAACAACAACAATAACATTAGCAACAAATTGAACAATAACATTTGCAACAACTTGAACAACAACATTAGCAACGGCTTGAGCAATAACATTAGCAACAACTCAAACAATAACATTAGCAACAACTTGGACAATAACATTAGCAACGACTTGAGCAATAACATTTGCAACAACTTAAACAATAACATTAGCAACGTCTTGAGCAATAACATTAGCAACAACTTAAACAATAACATTAGCAACAACTTGAACAATAACATTAGCAACTACTTGAACAACAGCAACATTAGCAACCAGTTGAACAACAATAACGCTAGCAGAAATAATATTAGCAACAACTTAAAAAAACAATTCATCTTTATTATTATTATTATTATTATTATTATCATTGTTTAAATGTTACAATTGTGAGGTGTGAACGTGTACTCCTTGTCTTCTCCTAACTCCTAAATATTATTCCATGGAACCGACAATACAGCCGGCGTTTCCTTGTCCAATTGTTATTATAATTATTAGATTTATTTACTTTCTTGAGACAAATAAATAATATGTTAATTTTTTTGCGATATTCTATTAACGAAGGTTATTTTGTGAGACTATACTCGATGTTATTCAACTCTAAAAATCTTAGACGACGGAAGCTTATGGGCTGCAGCTGATGCAGGACGCCAGCTTGTGCAACTGTGGCTCGGCCAGAGCCCGATCTAGTAGTCGCCGACCGCTTTGCTCGCCTTGCTTCGTTCGTCATTCAGCTCACTCACTTCCGTTGCAGTTGTCAGTCGCAACGGCCACGATTGGTTACGCCGGTCACTGCTGTCCACTACGCAGCGTGCGATCTACGTGTGGTCGTCGTCTCGCATTGTCGATCGATTTAACTTTGTTCTACCGTCATCTGCCTGCCTCGATATCTGCTGTATCAGGATCTGCTTGTTCTTCCTCAATTCTTCTCGCCCTGTCTGTCGGTTAAAAAGTGGTCAAGACGTCACCAGCAACAGAAGCACTACAGCAGCGGTAGTAGCCACATCACTAGACGGGTCACGACTCCTCAACGCCGTCGTCGTTGTTGTTGTTGCTGTTGTTGCTATTGTTGCTGTTGTTGCTGTTGTTGCTATTGTTGTTTATCAAGAGATTTTTGTTATTCCGCTTTTTTTTCCGGACTGTGAGGGTACCGTCAGCCGTCTTTGCGAGCATTTTGTTCAGACTGGCGCTAGCTCTTTTGTCTTGGCATCTGACCGATCCTTCAGAGGGCTTCGGCGGTCGTATCGAATTATGCTTTTTTCAAATTGGTTTTCATATATATATATATATATTGAACCGCAAGGTACAGGAAAAAACAACATATCATTTACTTATATAACTTTGTGTTGATAGCATTTTAGAGTGGACAATTGTCTCCGCGCGAACGTGTGCTCACGGATACTCTATCCGAGGTTTAATGGCTTGACATGCAACGAGGCAATGCAGGTAAACGCTGCATTTTCTCGTTGCATGTCGAGCGACAGCCTCTGAGGAAGAATTCGGATGCTCTCGAGCCTCCCATCAAAAGGTTAACGCCTCTAACCACGCTCTGAACCAGCTGAAGTGTAATGGTGCCGCGCAGCTTCTATAGTCTCGAGCGCTAACGGACAAAATTCGTGCCAATACTGTTTCAACTGTTTGTTTGTTTATTGACATTTCTTGTAAAAATCAACACTAGAGTATTTTCTGCATTTGTTAGCGTTGTCCAACTTGGAGGCATGACCTGCTTGGTTCGCATCTTCACCGACAATCGAAGGGGCTAAGAAATTGGTTACAGTTGTGTCCCCAAACAACCATGCGGTCACGCTTAAGAGGTGCCAGAGTCAGACCGTTAAGTCTTTTTCTATCTTCGCTGGATAGACCCGGGGGCTTTAGAACACACGGAAAGCCGGCAGATCTAAGTGCGCGATTAAAGGTGTAATTTAAAGCAGAGTGACGTGCTCGTAGGCCTGCACTCAAGGCTCATGACAGGGCCAACGTGTCCACAAAATCACCACAACGACATCGTGAGGCACGACTAGGTCAACAACAAACCGCAGTCCTGCGTCTATGCCGTCGTTTCGTCGTTCAAAAGAGTCCCAATTTGCGGACAGGGTAGAAACAGGGAAAAACAATTATCCTCAAAATGAGCAAGTATATGCGCGTGCCCAAAATGTATGTGTATATATATATATATATATATATATATATATATTATAATATGGTTGATTAACACCCAGGTAAACCAAAATATATATATATATATATACCTCCAATGCAATGATTGCTTAAGTGTTTTCGACAGTCGACCGCAGTCCGTTTCGATGCAATTTTTCGCCTCTAGTGCGGTCGTTGATCTTCGAGTCTCGCGTTAGCATGAGGGAAAGCTAGATGGAAGCATCTACTTATTGTAACTAACTAACTGGACGCGGCACCGCATGGTGGCATCGTTCGACGGTGGTCGGCGTGGCTGTTGTGTCGAGCGAACAGACAAACACATCGACGCAAACGTCCTCTCGGCCTCAAGTGTAAAGCCATGTTGCTGCGTCCGCATAAATGGTGTTCCGTTCACTTGCAGGAATAATGAACTCATGAACAACGTGTAGCCTTATCATCATCGGTTGTCCATTACCGCCCTCTCGTTGGCAGTCAGTTGACTGAGGAGCCTCGAGGGAGCCGTTGAAGGACAGAACGGCCTGAAGCGATGGAGAATCGCCCCCCCCCCCGTCTCTGGTCCATCACTGACCGTCACATACGATCATCGATGAGCCTCGGCCGGCTGCACCTTGAGTCGGTTAATTATCGCCACGCTAATTATGACGCGTATCGTGCAGAAGCTATGGTTATTTGGTGAGTCCTCTCTACAAGGCTAGTTGCTGTTATGGCTGGAATTGTGGATGGATTCTGCCACTGTGTGTCAAACAAACGGTTAGCCCCCACCACATGATGGTTAGCCTTGACACGTCATAGCACAAAACGTTACAGAGCCGGCGTCATCTGGGCGCCAAATTGTTTGAGCAAAAAACGCCTGGCCTGGTGTAACTAAATGCATCGTTGTGTTGAAACAGGTGTTCCACGCGTTCTATGAAATCGGGAACACAGGTTTCATTATTGTGACGCCATTAGCAAAGTGAGCTCGATGAATGTCGCCAAATTTCGAAGGAAAAATGAGATATATGCGCAAAAATCTGCAGAGTTCAAAGCTCAGTCCGCGCAGCAATACTTCGAAGAGTAGCTTCGATCAAAAAGGTGCTGATTATTTTTCTACTACAAAGGTGTCGCTCGCCGTGAACAGATACTACACGGTGCTACAGTTCGGAATAAATGTTGTCACGAAGTTTCATAAATGTTGCTCAAGTCAGTAAGACTTGCTTGCAATCAGAGATCGGAGCTGTGCATTCCTCACGACAATTTGAGAAATGCTTTGAGGAATGAAAAAGAGCACATCTACATTTGAGTGTGTGGGACTAATTCTAAGTATAAAAGAGTATACCTTTATGGATCAAATACATGCTCGTTCTGTGCCAATGTCTGTCCTAAAATTCCGTTTAGCAGCTTTCGAATATTACGTAACGTAAAATTACTTTTATTACCTCAATGTGATGGTCAAATGGCCAAATCACTAGGCACTGTGAGAGCGTGCGGTATATTCGTCACCCTCAAATAAATGGGCGCGATCAGCCTACTTAGTCATGCGCCAAGCCAACAATCTCTTTATGTGATAAGACGTGGCCACCGCTTTTGGTGCAATGATCCGTTGGTTCCGTAGGTTATTGGAGCGAAGATGCGAAGCAGTTGACGACTAAAAACGTATTGTATTGCAAATTGGTTTTGCAGTTTAAACACTGGATAGAGTGGAGCAATCTCTTATGGACACCTCTTCGGGTCGAATGTGCATGAGAAACGTGTGTTGCAGAGAAGCGTTCTACATATTTAGTTAGCTGAAACTTTCAAACCAGAAAGCAGTAAGTCGGTTTGGGAGGACAAGTGTTGTGTACAGCCGACTAGAAATTCCAGGCGTGGTTAAAATGAGACACTGGGAAGTGCTCGGAATAGCTCGCTGACTGAAGCGCGCAAATGTCATGGTCAGATGAAACTCATCATAAATTCATATGATACATCATAATTTTGTAGTCAAGTGCACCATGTTTTAGTACGACAAATTTGTTCGGTGAGAAATTCATGCCGTTTTCAGAACACATCGAAGTAATCAATGGCGACGCCATCGATTACTTATTGTAACACGGTGTGGGAATCTTTAGAGGATACAGAAACGTACGATCATCTGCATAATCACGATACTTGGCTCTGAGAAGAAACAATTTAAATAGGTCGTAAACAGAACGCGCGCAGAAAATGGCAGATAGAAACACTGCGGGCCAGCCAAGTTGGTCACTAAATTTGACTCGGAACGTTTACTTAACAATGCCTTTATCTATTCCCGTGTGCGGCTATATATATATATGTATATATGTATATATATGTATATATATGTATATATATGTATATATATGTATATATATGTATATATATGTATATATGTATATATATGTATATATATATATATATGTATATATATATATATATATATATAAACATACATATATATGTATATAAACATACATATATATGTATATACAGGGTCATTCATATTGTTGTGCACGCATTTCGAGGTTTGATAGAACTCGGCAAGAAAATAAGTTTTCCCTATGGAGGGAAGACGTGGAAACGTCTTGTTTAGGAGAGAGAGTGAAGTTTTTAAAAGTAGTTTTTCTGCCTTTTTTTTCCTACATAGTTGTGCGAAATCTCTGTTTGCTGGAGAACCAGTCAACGCATGAAGGAACCGATTACACCGGCGTGTTCGGCGTGTTCGGAAAATTCTGCACAACGGAAGACACTTCACTAGCTTGCGTAGCAAAAAGCTAATACCCAGATTAAGGAAAGTCATAAAAAGTCGATATTTTACGTTAACGCCTTTTCATGAAAAATCGTAAAATGTTTCCATTGCGACCAAAAATGTACATCCGAAAGATCACTCTCACGCAATAGCAAATTTAATGCCCATCATTTTCGTATCAAGGTGATGCAAGCGAAGGCATGCATATTTCCATAGGGCGTATGAGAAAGTTAGGTACATATTCTGATGTTTGGTAGAACTCAACAAGAGAACAAATTTTCCTAGTGGAAGGAGGGGGCGGAAACGTCTTGGCAAATTTTTACGGTTCTGAACGTGAAAACTTGCACGTAAAACATAACAACTATGACTGTCGAAAAAGCTTAGTGACTTGACAACTACGTAACGCAGCACCATCACCTTGATACGAAAATGATGGGCATTAAATTTGCTATTGCGTGAGAGTGGTCTTTCGGACGTACATTTTTGGTCGCAATGGAAAAATTTTACGATTTTTCATGAAAAGGCGTTAACGTAAAATATCGACTTTTCATGACTTTCCTTAATCTGGGTATTAGCTTTTTGCTACGCAAGCTAGTGTCTTCCGTTGTGCAGAATTTTCCTCCGAACACGCCGGTGTAATCGGTTCCTTCATGCGTTGACTGGTTCTCCCGCAAACAGAGATTTCGCACAACTATGTAGGAAAAAAAAAGGCAGAAAAACTACTTTTATAAACTACACTCTCTCTCCTAAACAAGACGTTTCCACGTCTTCCCTCCATAGGGAAAACTTATTTTCTTGCCGAGTTCTATCAAACCTCGAAATGCGTGCACAACAATATGAATGACCCTGTATACATATATATATATATATATATATATGTATATATATACACACACAGAGCTCCTAATCGATTTGAAAAGCGATAAAGAAAAGCGTAGAGCTCGTTAAAGCAAATAATTGTTCCAATGAAACGTGGTCTCGGAGAAATCTTGTTTTGGAGTGAGAGTGTTATTACTAAAAGCTGTGACACTGCTGTTGCCCGACACAGGAGCACAATGTGCGCGAGTGCGAATTAACCAGTTTTCCTATAGAGAAAGCAAGCACATCGTCGTGTTCGTGAGCAGGTTGTGTTTCCTCTGTAGGGCACGCGATGCCGGCTAGAAAATGTGAGGTTTAAAAATCACTTACAGCGCTCACGTATAAATTGCGTACATTTCATCCGTTATATTTCATGATCTATGGCGATCATCTATGGCGATCCGATTTGTAGTTGCAAAGTAATTAAGACTTTTCGGAATATAATTCCAAAATAATATTAAGTGCATGCAAAAATAATCTAGAGTATTCATTTAATAAAATCACATTTGTTAGGTACATGACCTAGAGTGATTTATCTAAAAAATAGGTAATTTATGTATGTACACAATCATCTCGACATGCCTTCCGGAAAAACTTAATTACTCCGTAGCCACGGATTAGATTACCATATTGTTATCACTACTATTATAGTAGTAGTAGTTTTATTAACCAATGATTGGTTTACGAACATACATAATAGACATCGCATTTCCGGACTTGAGAAAGCGGAATTGCTCTTTCACAACGCTGAAGGTGATATAGATCACACGGGCAGCCATAAAGTTTACATATACACTCCGGCGAGATCTCATGAAACTTCTCGCGTGCATAGATCTTTAGATGGAAGCCGTAGACGGCAAATCTGGTGATTAGATGCCGGTTCTCATAACTGCAGGCTCTCCACAGATCCGACGTCATTGCTCTTGTTTCATAAAACAGCGGGTCGATGTCGGCCATTTTGTTTTCCCAATCTAAGACGAGTTCTCTAAAAACCGTCGTCTTCGGCAGGTTGCACATCCTCTGTAAGTCCTCAACGAATAACGGCGACGATGCCAGTAAGTATACTAACCTATTCAGGCTAGTGCGGTGGACGTTCAATGCTTTCTTTAGAAAACTGGCTTTGAGTTGATCAAACGCCCTTAGGTTCGATCTCGTGAGATAAGGCCAAATCACCTGAACCCCGTAAGATGCTGTGGGTGCAATCTTCACAAACAAGTTTACAGCAACCTCCATCGACAGTCTGCATGGGTCCTTTACACTGTAAAAGGATTGTAGGCATTTTCGGACTCTTTCTTCAACATGTCTGGAGAAGCTTGTGCCACGTGAAGAAAACACGACCCCCAGGTAGGGAACGATTTCGACTATTTCTGGATCCAATCGGAGCTTATCGCTTTTGGCCAGTCTGCCTCCTCGTCGGAATTTCATCGCTTTTGTTTTGCTCGCATTGATTTCCAGTTTGTTCCGGTTTACATAGCCCTGTAGAGTTACCAGCGACTGCTGCAAGTGAAAGTGACTTCGGGAGAACAATACTAAATTATTGGCATACATAAGCGTTTCCACTTGTGAATACCGACTATGTATTTCCGCCGGAAGATCGCTTACCAACATTGAGAACAATAGAAGACTCAGGTTATCACCCTGAGCAACACCGGTGGTCTGAGTGATCGGCGCGTGCTCAGCAACCCCATCGTCTATTATTACCAGTCCCTCTTGCAAGATGCTTCTTAAAAGCTCTAGCATGCTCAGTGGGACTCCACTGTGTGCCAGATTGTCAACCTTGGTCGAAGGTTTATAATAGAACTTACATGTTTACAAACTTTCTTCTAAACTATGTCGCATCTTCTAGCCCGCGTAGTATGTCGTTAAGAAAAAAACATAAGGGTTTAAGAGAATTGGTTGTCTCACAATCGCATATTTCGTGCTCCTATGTCGGGCAACAACACTGGTGTCATACATTTTAGTAACTTTTATAAATTTCATCTTCACTCCTAAAGAAGACGTTTTCGCCTCTCTTTTCATTGGGAAAATTTATTTTCTTGCCGAGTTCTAGCAAACCTCAAAATAAGTACAAATTGTTATGATAGACCCTGTATATATACGCACGAACACTGAGAATATACATGCATACCTTGGCTGTCTGGTAAGTTGTGTATTTTTATTTATCCTAAAACGTGCTGCTTTTTCAAAGGGATACAATATTGTTTCGCCGTCAATACGCCGCCAGACGGCATTTTTTTATAATTAGGCAGGTGGGGCCGTCAGATCTTTTAGTAGAACATGAACAGCGAAAGAACAAGCGATTTGTAGAGGCGTATGTAGACATCAGAACTTGAATTTAGCAATAACAATTATTTAATTAACAATATAAATTGAAGCCTTTACTAAATGGAAATAAAGTAAAGGTATACACCACTCGAGTACATTAACGACAGCTGATTGCAATAAGCAAGAAGAATGCAAAGAAGCTGTAAACTATGAGTGTACTAAATATATTTGTAGAGAAGGGAGGCATCCGCCTTTAGGAAAAAGTTCTTACATACGAATATATATATATATAAGAATGATGTGCTTTTCGTTTGAAATGCAAACGGAAGAAGGACCCCGCGAAGTGCGACACGGGGTCTTTCTTCCGTTTGCAATTTCAAGCGAACAGCCTGAGAAATGATTCAAGACGGTGAGCTCTCGGCGTGAAAAGTTGTTTATGTCTAGTGGGCAACGCCTTGGATACAGTCTCTTTTACGTCACTACGTAGCTACACAGAGATGTGTATGCTGTAAATTTAACGTTTTTAAAGTGGTGCTTTGTAAGAAAATACGGACGACTTTGCCTCTAAAGAGTTTTTCAACGGTTCATTTCTTGAGATATGGAAGTTTTTTTTGGAAGACTTTGGGAACGCAGATTGCACATGCGTCACTAGCAGCCTGCGTGACTAGTGTGGGGCTCACAAATATACAAACAAACCCACTAAACCCGGATCCCTCCCCACCCTCCCAGGCTCGGTAATACTTGGCATTTCTTCGAAGCCATGGGGGAGGCGTTCCTGCCAATTCTCCTTAATTCAGATATGTCTTCGTCTATCTTTCTGCATATTTAAATGTATCCAGACGGGGAGCTTATGCCAAATATACACCGTTCTGAAGGGGTGCGTCAAGAGCTTAAGCCTGGCTGCACTTCCCCTTCCACCTCCCTCAGCTTTTCGTCTTGACCACTCTCCCGAGGCTGCCGGCGGATTGTGGTGTGGTGCATGTTCGTCGCCTTTACCGTTCAAGCCAAGGAGGGAAGAGCTTACGCAAAAAGGTGATTTTGATCTTTGACGGACACTCGCCTTGTGCTAAACGCCAACCAGCTGTAGTAACGTTATATTTGCCAGTGCGTGGGACATTTAGCAGACTAAATGTGCACTTAACGCAAGGCCTAGCAAGAAATTTAGAGGTTATGATCACCAGCTTCCAGCTGTACGAAGTTGATCTCTGTCAATGCAGCAAGGTCTGCGCGTAGCGTGACGCGATGACGATAGATGCATTTAGACGACATCGTGGCACAGGCAACTCAGCCCATTTCGAGCGTCTTTCAAACGAAGTTGTCAGAGCGTTAAAAAGTGTGGGTTTGCGAGCAGGGTAAGAGAATTACGAAAGCGAAGGTCCTTCAAGGAGGCAACGCATCCGTCTGCAACCATTACAGAAGGTACCGCTCTGGTCCCTACAAAAACGTAAAACTAGGTGGCATCAGCAACCTAGAGGTCTCCTATGTCCCATCAGCCACTCTAAGAGACACCACGCCGCATATATGAATATATATATATATATATATATATATATATTTTTTTTTTTGCGCACATTATTTGCATAGTGCAACGGATATTGTATGCCGTCCGTTCAAACCATATCAATTTTTGTCAGAATCGGATCAGAGACAGCAAAGGAGCCCGTAGGGTTTTTGGCAAGTAATTCGCCTGAGGTCTTCAGTGGATAGACGGATGTCCTCGGAGACTCTGAATAAACACGACGCTTCTATTCCAAACATAACCAGCCTGGCGTTACGTCGGCTACACTCAGGACGGTCGCACCTTATCTATGTTCATGTGTCTACTGCCGGTCAACGATGAAATAAAAACTTATCTATGGAAAAATGTCTAAGATGCATCAAACGTGAAAATGTTGCCGGCTGCAGCAGATGCAATTGTCCTCGCAGTCCGCATTTAAAGCAATATTTAGCTCGTAAAAAGGAAAGATGCCACCTATGTCAAATCAACAAGAGCCTATTGGCCTATATCGACCGCGCGATGTGGCCCGTGACAGGATTTTGTTTAATTTGACTTAAACAATTTTGTTTCAAGTTCATTCGTATGCACTTACGTGTGGTTGCAAATGCGTTCAACGTGTTTGCAAACAGCAGTAATGCTGATTGGCCTTTGCACGAGCACATTCGTCACCAACTTGATGCCTTGGCTCCGTACGAATTCGCAAGCGGGTTCAATGCCAGGTTGGTTCCTACATTGGACCCTTTGTAAATGTGCACACGTTCGCAGGACCCAATTGTCATGTTTCAAATAATAAACAATTTACTAGGGATAAATATATATATATATATATATATATATATCATCGAGTGATTCTTCATTCAATCAAAAATTCGTGGAAGATGATTCCGTTGTAGTGTAAGTAAACTTCAAGAGGACTTTAGTGTTAGATCTGCACCGTCTGAATTTATTCGATCGACTCACTCCTTGGAAGCATCACTGGGAGGATCTGGAAGGAAGCAATCCATCCAGCATTAGCTGGAAATTCGACGTTTTTAGAACGAACTTTGTTGCCAAATCTCTGACGCATCAAATATAGGTCAAAACTGTTACAACTGATCCATAGGGTATCTCCAAACCCTCAGCCAGCTACTAGAGCTTGCTAATGCTTGTGCATATATGTATATACGTTATAAATGCCGACATTTAAAATTAGTGGTGAGTGCTCGAGCTCTAAACAACCTTAGACCTTACTTATATTAACCATACCGCAGAGATTCAGCGGCCATGCTGCCACTAGAACTGTTGAGGCCCTCGGTGCCTTGAAGATATGCCTCAGGATGAATTTCAAGCCCGTTAGGGACGGGGGATGGTTTATAATTAAACGCAACCTCCTTAAAAATGTTGATTTATAGATCTCACCTATGTTACATTACTAAATGTCCATGAACGTTCAACGAAGTAAGGCAACAGCTCATGAAACGTCTGCAAAACCGGATCTGTTTTACTCTAATAGAGAACATGCATTCCTCTACGCTAAAGAGAGAAACTTCTTCGATAGCACGTGAGGCTCTGCCACGCTGATAGAGGACAGTTGTTCCTTAAGCAAAACGTCGTTCCTTGTGTTGAGAATACAATTTCCAGGTACGGAAACTTTTATACATGTTCTCTAGTTTCCTCGCGGCGGAACTTCATCGCCTTTGTTTTACTTAAGTTAATCTCAAGAGAGTTGCGATCTTGACGTGCAGCTGCAACATAACTAACGATTGCTGAAGTTGAAACCTACGACAGCAGGCGTAGAGTGCAAAGTCATCTGCAAGGTCATACATACATAAGCAAGCGTGCCTATGGGTGCCGTGTCTGTATCGAACTCGGCGGGTCGCTCACTATCACCGACTATATAGAAGCGAGCATAAATTGCCGTCCTCGCCAACGTCTCTAGTCTGCACGATGGGAGCACGCTTCGCAGGTCCGTCATTGAAAAGCTACAGAAGCTGATACCTGATACCCGGCTTCGCAGTTGCGCATGGCTCCCGTACAAGATATGCATGCGGGAGAAGAAGCACGAAGTGTCGCTTGAGTACAGGAGTAAACTTTGTGGGAAGCCGCACGATCCGTACCACCTCGAACGCGGCTACGCAAAATACGAAAATGCTACGACCCTGGCCAATGTATGTATATAGAAATCAATGGTTCATAAAGCTACAATATATATATATATATATATATATATATATATATATATATATATATATATTCAGAGCAGTTGGACAGACCCTCTGCAAGAAAAGCGATTAACAAGCCTGATCGCTAGAGCCCCCACCGTGGCTGACAAAGCCAGGCTTCGAGCCGTTAGTAGTCAAGGGGCTGGAGCCTGGTTACATGCCCTACCCTGTCCACGAATAGAGACGCTTTTGGATGATGAGACGACGCGCATCAACACAGGATTGCGTCTTGGTGTCGACCTAGTTGTCCCTCACCGATGTCGTTGTGGCTACCTTGTAGACGCTTTGGCGCATCATGGCTTATCATGCGCCTTAAGTGCAGGCCGAAGAGCACGCCACTCGGCATTAAATGACACTTTCAGTCGAGCACTAAGATCTGCTGGCTTTCCGTGCGTACTAGAACCTCCGGGTCTATCCAGAGATGACGGGAAAAGGCCTGACGGTCTTACTCTAACCCCCTTTGAGCGTGGTCGCATGCTTGTTTGGGACGCAACTGTAACCGACTCATTAGCCCCTTCGATGGTCGGTGCAGGTGCGGACCAGGCAGGTCATGCGTCTAGGTTAGCAGAGGCTAACAAATGTAGAAAATACTCAGGCGTTAGTTATCCGCACCAATTTTGTCCGTTGGCCTTTGAAACAATGGGAGGACCAGGCCCGCTTACATTAAAGTTGATTCAGCGCGTGGGTAGAAGCCTTAATCTCTCCACGGGAGACTCAAGAGCATCGGAATTTTTGCGTCAGAGACTGTCGCTTGACATCCAACGAGGAAACGCAGCATCTGTTCGGGGCACATTGTTGAACTGGGCTAATCCCGGGTTAGATAACCCGTAACCACACGTTAACGCGGAGACAATTGTTCACTCCAAAGTGCTAACATAAAAAGTCGTTTAATGTGAAAGAATAAAAAGTTAAGTGCTTATATATATATATATATATATATATATATATACGAATTAGCGTCTAAGTGCTAAACCCGGCTCTGCTATAGCTTTTTCTAATGACACGACGCTACTGTTCGGAGTGAATTATCGAAATTTTGATACGGATATGCATCAGTCGCTCCAAAATGTTTTTCGTTCATTTTCGAAGCTGCTGCCATCACCTGACAACTTGCTACTCAAGACATAGAACATTGACCTTTTGCAGATCATTAGGTGCCTGCTGTAATATCTGCGCTGCGCTCTCCGAAGAGCCAGAGCAATACAGACACATGTACTTAAAGCCATTTTCTCTAGGAGGCGAAGAGATTCGGCCCGTGACTTGTTCAGTCGATCTAGATTACTCCGAGTGGGAAAAATATACACGCTGCAGGTTTCAATGTTAGCATATTAAATTTCGCGAGGTATTTTACCTTCGGAGATCACTAGTTCCTACGCCCAATCGAACATCAGCTAGACGTGGAACAGTTTTTGCAGTCCCCTGAAATCTGGACCTGCATTCCCAAAGGCATTGGATGCATCACTGCGAATCATCTCTTTGCTCGTACTAAAAGAGAGAAATACTTACACTCCCGCCGCCCGCGATTTAATACGCGCGAGCCTTTGACGGGAGTGCCCGCCAGCCCGAATAGACAGGCCAGCAGCTCCCCCACCCTCCCCCCTATCGAGGTTCGGAATGGGGGTACCACACTACTCCACCGTACCGATTAGACGCGTTCACCTCGCGATTCCGCGTTACACACCAGAATATTACGCGCCCCCCCCGAAGGGGAGTTTGACCCACTCCAGCGCAGGGGTTCCCCGTGATTACGGGGCCAGAAGGTCCTCTCGACCGGTGGTCTGCTTTCATGTGGCCACTTCTCACTCATTTTGCCTATTAAGCCAAGGCAGCAGGCGTCCCGGACGGTACCACCGGGTGTCACCCGGGGCATTAACCGTCCGGCCCGGGGGTCCTCGTGCAGAACGGTCCCCCCGTATTGGCAATAGCCTTAACAGCCCTCGAATGGGCCACGACAGGATGGCAATATAAACACAGATTGGATAGTTATTGCATATATTTACGTGTTTTCACTTATAGTTGTTGTGTATTATTAGTATTATGAAGATGCTGTACGAGTGGACTACATTGTTTACGTAGATATTTGAGAGCCTGTTACCTCATTGTTCGGTGTTCTAAGAAACGCACTAAATTTCGTCTAGAAATCTTCGTGAAAATGAATACCCATTATGAATACATTTTGTGCAAAGCATTCCTCTGACTTTGTCAAGCGTGATTTTCTGCTTCGTTGTTTAACTCACCTTTAAAAAAAAAAATTATTTACTAAAAAATTAAGCTCTGCAAAATGAAGTTCTCCTAAATAAATCACGTTTAAAGTTGAATATATATATATATATATATATATATATATAATTTTTATTGCTCTGGCAACCACGTGTTAGAAGTTTGTAATGACGCCCCGTCATCATCGTTCCCGTTATTGATTATAGATGGGCTTTCCCCGGCAGAGGAATATAGCAGCAGGGCAACCTACTTCTAGGTTCACTAGAAACAACCAGCAAAACCGGGACTCGAGCTCGCGGTAGTCAGCTGGTTTTCATGGTTAACGGTCTGCGTATGCACAACATCCTCGCCATTGCACTGGCTGTAGTCGGCGGGGACCGAACCCAAGCTAGTCACAAATTGCTCGTGCTAATGCGTAACGTCGACGTGGGACATTACTATCCGCTCGAAACGGTGACTCGACCTAGAGGCCCGCACGATACGCAAATGCGACGACACAGGTCAGACACGGAACAGGAAGCGAGGAAGCGAAAAGAAAAGAAGCAAAAGGCGAACACTTTATCTTTGCTGGGTGAATTCTAACGGAGGAGAGGACAAGTACCGTTGACCTACGTTAATAATAAACTTTGTCCTTCTACGATCAGGTTTGCTAAGCAGATCAGCGTGTAGCTAATTAGTAGCCAGTTTACCAAATGCAGGCCTGACTAAGTAAGCGAGTCAGGACTCCACGACTGACTATTTAAGATTTCCTTGAGAATGCTTGCCCATGTGCTTCTATTTTTGTAGACACTAATGGCCCGATGTTAACGGAGGCTACACAAAGTTCAGGTTGACACGACAAATCACGGCAAGATACGAGACACAATGCACTGCTTAAACGTCAAATTACTAGAAAACAATGCTAGTTTAAAATTACAATCAGAGAAAACAGAACGAAGTTACGTCTGTGCTTTGCCGTTATGACTGAAAAGCCACATCTTTCAAAACTACTTTCGTTCACTGTTTCTATTGTTTTGTGCAATAAACCTGCATTTATACAGACAAAAGTATGACAAAAATATGAGTTTGCTAAGCAGATTGTGAGGTATGCAACATCTATCAACGTATGTAATTGCGGGCCGATAGAACTAGGCTTACTTATCATGATACATGTCCTATACCTTAGGAACTTATCTTTCGTTTTTTCGATTTCGTGTTACAAGAAGTTACCTAGCATCCAAAGGATTTCCGAAGTTTCTGCAAAATTGTAATGAAGTGTTGAAACGTGTGATTAATTGACCTTATGTAGAGTAGAAAACACTCAAAATAGGCATGTGTGGGAATGATGTTGAACTTGTGGCACCATTTTAAGTTGTATACCATCTTGCCCGTTTTTTAAAAATCTGAATACATTATTATATCAAGACGTTTAGAAGCAGACATAATAAATGCTCATTGACCTTAAACGGTTTTCCTTTTTTCTATGTTTCTGGGGAATGCGCATGCAGAATTATATTTTTTTTATTATAGCTTTTTTCCGCCCATTAGCTGTTATCGTCTGTTCGACTTGATCCTCCTAGAATCGCGCTCTTGAGCCACCCTTCAAGTCAAACTTGACTTCAGGAACGCCTTTAACAGTCGTCGGAGAGACCACCTGTTGGTTGCGGTTAAAGCCTGGGTCTCGAGTGTGTGCCACCAGAATTCGTTTATAAGGAAACCTCTTGCTTTCTTCTCCCACTTGACGTCATAATGTCGCATATCGGGCTGCAGCAGGGTTATCTATTAGGGATGATTGCTATACACATTAACTGTCTGTTCTGTCTGGCTATCTGAGGTCCAAATATGACAAAAGGTTGACAAACTCTAGCAGTTGGCCACAACAGATCATTTTATATCTTGCAGCCAATCGACATCATCAGCGAAACTTGATCGCTCTTGTCTTTTTCATGAAATCTCTTACCGTTAAGGTACAGTTCAGCGTCGCACGACTTATCTACAGCAATAACTTAGGTTCGCCCTACTTATCGCTGACCTAGATCAGCAGCTAGGGCAAACCCAAGGCAGTTGAGCGGATTAGCCTGCGGAGTTCCCGCGTTTTACCTCAGCGGTATAGTCTCTTCGTCCCACACGTCAAGCTCAAAGTATTCTTCAGCGAACAACCTGGAAATCACTCTTAGAATAGGCTACTACCCATTCCAGCTTGTCCAAACAAGTCAATTAATAGGCAGTGGGTAGGCTCGTCAAAGGCCTTTACACAGTTAACGCAGACTCTATATGTTTAGAAGCAGACATAATAAATGCTCATTATTTCTACGTCGGCCCTTGAACTCGTTTTGCATTAGTGTATAGGTCCTCTGTTCCACAGTTGTAGACTCATTTCCCTATGACCAGCTTGGCGAATATCCATTTGAGCGTGCGTTCCGACGTCTATACCGCGATATTGATTTGGATCGTTCACAATATCACCGCTTTTGCCATTGAAAATAGTTTCTCCTCTAGTCCGTGGAATACATTTGCTTCTCTATTGTGAGACGTTAGCAGCTTTTTTGCTGCATAGCACATCTGAGGTGTTTATATGAGATCCTTATCCAGGATCACGTCCAGGTAGTTAAACATGGTTGTGGGTGTTGCTAATGGCCTTCCAGGTGTAAATCTAGATTCTGCCGAGCTTGTTTGAGGTCAATTAAACGAATCGCAGTGGATCTTGTTGAAGACCTAGCGTGTAATTGTATATATATATATATTATATAATATTTGATATAACCAGATATCCACGAGGGATCTGCCCTTGTTTACAAGTGCTTTGTTTATGGCATCCCACGAAAGCGTTTTTGATATCTCAAAACAATGGCAAGACAATGCAACCATCCAGAACGAGACTCGATATCAGTGGACGAGCTGATAGCAGGGATGTGCGAGGACGAGCAGATGTGGTTACGGGGAGCACAGATGATAGAGAAGATCATGCAGAAGAAAGTAGACCTAGAGCATGAAGGAAAACAGAGGGAGAGTATGGATAGCTGACCAATTTAACTACAACTTCAGAAAAACCGCGAAGTAAAGTGCAAAACATTTCCGCTGGTTTTCAAATAAACTTGCCGTATCACACGTGTGGTCGGTCTAATTAAAAAAAAGTATGGAACCCTCCAAGACTGGGAGATCTTGGATTACTATAAGGAATGCAGCGTCGCTTTTTAAGAAAGGTTAAGGAGCGGTGTCGGTAGGAAATGCACGCCCTCAAACTTAAATCCGTGATGTAGCTATCTAAATAAAAAAGTGTTTCAATCACAAAAAACACAAATATATATCCTGTCATTATTATTATTATTATTATTATTATTATTATTTAGTGTTTATATGTCTGGATTAATGCACAACTACCAGCTTAAATAATATCTCCCAGTGCACAATTCCGTACGCATTTGTCGTGCAGTTACGCGCCCACGAAAATCCGGATACCACGTCATTAGTTAAACACCTCCTTCATAAGCCTATACTTATTTGGATCTAGCGTTCTAGGAAAGTTAGTCAAGTCACGTCTATTGTTACGCGTAGAATCGGCCAAGGTAATGTTAAGGCCAAGGCATATAATTAGTTAGGGATCTGCTTACACTCGAACAAGTCTATGTACTAACAACAAATTTTCAGTGTGGAGCTAGCTCCCAATTGTTTTCTCTTTATGCGGATATAACCTTATCTTTATCGTTTAGCATATATCCTATTCAAGTAGTTCTTTTAGGATATAAATATATCAATTGTATATGTGTGTATACATTGTGTTAAGTATTGTCACTTCTTTGCTGTGCGCAGCGTGCAAGGTTGGCCATAAACGCTGCGGTCGCCAACCAGCAGCAGACAACAGCAACAACAACAACAACAACAGCAACAGCAACAACAACAACAACAGCAGCAACAGCAGCAACAACAACAACAACAACAACAACAGCAGCAGCAGCAACAACAACAACAGGAAAAAAAGGATTAAGAAGGATGAGCAGCAATGGCTGTCATGCCCTGCGGCAAGCGGAAGAACGGACGTCCAATAAGCTTAGTTGACAAATCATCAGATCTACGTGGGAAGACGCGACGCCCGAGCAACGACGCTTCCTCGAGGCTCAGTAGATTTACATAATGCCACTTTCGGAATGTGACATGAAGTAGAACGCTTCAAATGTTCAACAGCCCGTGCCAACACGCCGTGCTTGGCAGGGATTGACCCCACTAAGCCCTGGCCGCACGTCCATGGCGGTCAACGCCATTAACTCGAGCCGACGAGTCTATTCGAGTCGCTGCAGGTGCATGTCTCTAAATTGATCTCAAACATTCGCACGATGCAAATTCAATGGTTTTCAAACACCCGATAGAGAGAGCAATGAAAACGAGAAGAAGAGTGGAAAAGATAATAAATTTTTTTGTCGTCAGTGGAAAATGCGTTCTGTGAATAACGTACCTGATGTTAGTCAAAATTATCTAAAGACACTGACCTTTTGTGTCCTTCTTATACAGAAACTCAGTTCTGCTTACATCTCTGCTAAATTAGCCGAAATAAAACAAAGCCAATTGTTGAAAATATTTTATTAGTTAAACGGAAATATGCTAATGTACTTGACGTCTGCTAAATTGTATCAGATTTGATAAACATTTAAAGATATCAATACTGTAATCGATCACTTTTCCACTAGATATCTAGCAAGTGGAAGTTTGTGCATGATATTTGTTAATGTCTATTAAAATGAATCGAAATTTAACGTTTTTTGCTAGGAAGAGATTTTCGTCGACGGAGAGGTACAAATCAGGACCACGAAGGTTCTCGAAGACTGCTCCGTGATAAATCTAAAACATCAATTTTTGCTATAGTTTTTAAATATGACATTTTCGCGCTCCCGTATTGCTCCATATTAGGTTTTACGTAAACGTCTTTAATGAGATGGTTGCCGTCGCTTGTTTATAGAGAGAAAAGAAATCACACTTAGTTTCTTTATATAGTTAGTATCAATCGAATTTAGGTAGATTTTGTCAGCATAATTATAATCAATCTGTAAAACATTGGTGAGATAAAAAATACATTTATCAAAATGTCTTTTTTGTTTTCGGTTGTTCTTGCTAGCACAGAACCACAGTGTGACACACTAGTATCTCCATTTTCCAAAAAAAGTTTACTCAAAGTGGTTTCACGCTCTTGGAAATGGCAACGTGAATGGGTCGTTTCCATATCCCACATTGTGAATGGTTAATTTCCGTTCATTAACCATAAGGTTATATGTTTGTAGAATGCATTTATTTAAAAAAAAAACCTCTAACAATTGTGAGGTGTGTTCATGTGAATTACTTAAGCAGTGATAGCATTCAAAGCTTCATGAGGAGAAGCCTGCATGTGGGAGTGTTAGGTTTTACAAAGCGGACAGAGAACATTGATCGAGTACGCGCTGCAAGGCACCGTTTTCGAAATCTACACGTAGCAAACCAACTAGCAATTAATTAGTTGAATTATTAACCCCATGGAATGTAATTGATAAGTCGGCACTCACTCTCACATTAACGTTCTCGTTTCGACAACTGGGATGCGGCAGCTACTACTACCATCGTAGCGCCACTGATCGATGTGGTGATTTCGGTCAATATGGTATAGCTTGTGTAATTTCGAACTTAGTTTCTATGTGTCACATGTGCATATTCTCTGTGTACGATTGCACGGTGGTGATAGAGAGCAGGCTGTGTGCAGCCCAGTGGGCTGAGTCTAACCGTCGTTGGCGTCATTGGCGTCAATAGCAAAAGAATAACCGTTTATCGAATTATATTATATTCATATTACTATGGCTAGAATCTATGGAGCGAACAGAGTTTACGACAGCTATATGTTTCTACTAGCGGAGAACTTCGCCCGTTGCGCCGGGTTGCGTAGAAAATTGGTTGTATTTTCAGTTCACAAAGGTGCTCGAACATTGATATTATAAAATAAATTCAAGTTTTTTTGCGCAGCTAAATGGGATATCACCGCGAGCACTGCATAACACTGGTTTGGTAAATACTATTGAAATACAAACAAAATAGAAATTTCAGTATACTGGTTTTAATTCGTGTGTTTTCAGTTGATTGTTCTTATGATTAAAAACCTTGAAACTATGTGATTTTTGAGTAACACGTGTCCGCTAAGTTCCCGAACCAGTTCACGCGTTTAGAAATTGCAAGTCTCAATGTATCGCTTACGTCGCCCCATTGCCTAAGTTGAATTCGTGCAATAGCATTGTTAAAGCAAATTAGATTAAGTCAACCGAACTGCTCTACCGCATCGTCGGGGGCAATATAAATCATACTGTTGCTCGCAGTGTTTTCACACCGAACAGATTTCATGGAACTTTTCTCGAGGACATATCTTCATGTAGAAGCCATGTAGACTAATCTGTTGAAGTTAGTGCGATTACTCTTAGCGTCTTCTTTAGCACAGAGGTCTTAATTTAGCCAAGTGCTCTAAAATGTAACTTTAAAAATTAAGGCCGTATCATCTGAATACCGTAAGAAGAGGTGGCCGCAATCTTCAAGTTGGAGAGACTTACGGCAACCTCCATTGACACCTTATGAGGGTCTTGGATAATCTGATAAGACTGTAGTCCATTACGAATTTTTTTCCACAATGTGCCTCGAGATGTTTGTCCAGAAGGTTCTCCAGACAGAACAAAACTTTCAGTTAGGAGGAGCGTGAGACAAATTCTATAGTTTTTGAAGCCGACCGAACTTTGTCGGTTTCAGCCAATTATTCTCCGCGTAGAAATTTAATTGCCTTTGTTTTACTTATACTGATCTCTAACCTATTCTGTTCGACGTAATGCTCTAAGGTCGCAAGGAATTTCCTTAAGTACAACCGGCTGCGAAAGTACCACGAAGTCATGTGCATATATAAGGGACTTCACCTGCATGTACCCTGGGCAACACCAGTGGTCTGTATGAGGGCTGTAATGTTCCTTCCCTTCCATTTACTAAAAATTGCCTTTATTAAGTTTCAGTATATACAATGAAACCCCGCAAAAAGCTGGCTTGCCAAATGTGGTCGTTTGTGCGGCCGTGTCAAAGGCCACTTCAAAGTCTACGAATACGGCAAAGAGATAAGCCCCTTTAGTTCGAAGCCCGTTGTATAAATTTTAAAAGTACAGCACATGCTGTCAGCGTCGACCGGCCCCTTCTCAAGTCATGTTGTTGCTTAGGCAGCGTTCTGTTATTGTCAAAGATATGATTTAATCGACGGGATTAGATGGTCGACAGAAGTTCGTAGATTGCGCTCTTCCTCGCAAAACCTTGCTACGATGATGGAGCTAACGAATTCCCTTTTCTCTAAAGATAATGCTGAGGTGACTGGTCTTCCATTGCGTGGAAAATTGGGACGTTTTTAATACCCTGTTGTAGAGTGCAGTGAGGCAGGGCACAAGGAGAATCACATGTCTGAGATGTCCATTTGTGACTGAACCGGGCCCGGGGCCTACCCGAACAACGGTTACATTATCGAGTCGATTACGTCGAAATCTCTAAAAAGCCGCGACAGGGCCTGATTGGCTTCAAAAACACGCTCGTCCCACACTGACATTAGACCACAGGAGTACAGCTAAGAACGGCTATGGCACTGGCAAACATTTGACATTTCCGTCAAATGTTTGCCAGAGAACATTTAGTATATCCTGTGAGGTGAAACACGCAGGAACGCGCCTGTCTGCATGCAGCCATTAAATTGTCTGTTGATGATGCGCTTCAAGGAGCAGCTTGCGTTCTCTTCGATCTCCAAGTTTTTAATGATGTTTTTTACTACTATTTTATAGTCACGACTTAATTTAATGTAAATAGACATCATTTTCGGAATAGATCTTTGTTAGAACGGTATGTTTGATTCATAGAATGTTTGCTAGAGGCGCATTGCTGATTGAATCATGGTGCGTACTTTCGGTCTGTTCGCTTTGGTCAAGTGTCTTCTCGCCGAGCTCTGTGCGTGAGAGTGGGCGGCCTCATTGCCAAGTCCGACGGACAGTGCAGGCAGGCGACTACTATTCGTGCACCTAGTGCAGGCCGGCTAGGCGATTCGCCAAGTAGGCAGCGCGCACTAGCTCCGGCGCGCTGCTCCGAACGCAAGACTTCTCCCGTAATCACTGACATGTATCTCCTTTTCGCCAAAAAAGGCGATTTTTGCCAGGGGTAGCCGTTTTGCCATCGAATTTGGCCGAAAAAGCCATAAACAGTAGAACGGTCGAACAAAAATAAGAATTATGTCGTCGTTTCCGGAGCCGCCGGACGTGGAAATCGGAGTAGCAGATGAGAAAGAGGTCTCTATAGAAGTCAATGTAGACGCCGTTGTGACAAAAAACAGGCCGACGGATAAGGAGGGATCACCGCAGAGAAAGCCAAAGATGACAGAGTGGCCGCAAAGCCAAAAAGGGAACGAAAAAGAAAGAAGTACAGTCAGTCTATTGCGGTGCTGTGATTGTTACGATTACGTGTTCAGTTGCTGACACAACGTTGCTCCTGATGATTTTCGTATAGGTAAGATGGTGGCTTCTAAGATGGACGGGTGCACACGGATACTTTGCTCTTCACAGAATAGCGCTCTCTAGGTACTTTAACCTTGTCTAACTCTTACAGTGACAGCAGGGTGGCCCTATCATCTTCAGCATTAACAACGATCCACTCGTTCTCCGGTTTTTGTAAAGCGGGGCTCCTATATGTTCCCTTTCACATGGTCCACAATATATAATAGACACGAACCTTGTTGAAAGTATTCTGTACTGTCCGCTGTCACCGCTGGCAGATTTTTCTTTGCCTAGTCACAGCCACCTTTGGTGCCTGCGAACTCCTTGGACGAAGCACTGTAGGCAGTCCTTTATCAGTAGACTTACCCTCATCATCACACTGTAATTCATCATCTATTTCGCTTTTTGCGTCCGCGCTTGATCCGGGTTTTTGTGCGATACACGAAAATCTTTCACTCTTATGTTCTTGACGGGACTTAATGAGGGGCGATTCTCTCGAGTGAGTTGCGTGGACGTCCGTTTGAAAATGCGTTAATTTGCCAATCAATCTGCTGATATTGATTAATGCGGCAAATCTAGCGCTTCACTCTCAATGAGTTAGGATAGTGTAATGCGTTTCGTCGACATATTGCAACTGCCTTTAAAAAAATACACTAGTTTATGTAATAAAAAAAATATATATGAGATTTTAACCTGAATCGTTTGGTGCGCAGTTAGCGGAGCTGCCACCTACACTATGGAACCTTAGTGCCTTAGAACCTTAGTACCGTCGAGCCCGGTGGCGTGGTGGCATGCGTCTGCGCCTCGCGACCGGAGGAGACACATAGGTGCGCGGGTTCGAGGCCCACCGTTGCGCGTTTGTATTTATGGGGGTCCGTCAATGAAACTATGCGAAAGGCAGTACCGTGGACGTTAAATATTGGCTGGGGGTCAGCCCGAAAAGTTTATTATGGAAGCATAGTGCCCGAGCGCGATCCCTTGTTCACTTGTATTTTTCAGGAAGGTAAGATATATATCTAAATATTGACGCTGGCGGTGACGCTGAGAATTCGCACGGCACGAAGAGATCAATCAGAACTTGGTTGCTCGGAGATAAGTACCCCAATCAACACTCAGCCATACACACTCTCACTGTTGTAATAGTCTCCGAGAAGTATATAGGCGAGAAACGCCTAGTATATAGGCGTAGGTTAATACAGAGGAGAGGGAGCATCCGTTTAAACAGCGCTCTAACGCATTGTTCTCAACATATGAAACAATAAGTGATTAATGGTTAACAGTGATAGCATAAGTGCCTTTAAGATCTATAGACCATGGATCAAAGTCAATCGGCTTTTCATCATAAGTTAGCGGTTACCGGTGCCCGTGGCTAGGCGGCTCAACTAGCCGGTACACCATTGCCATCACGCATACGTCATTGCTTATGACTCTAACCTACTGGACGGCTGTGCTTTCGGCACTAATCATATTTGGGGGTCGCCAAATAATTTACTAGGATTCTAAACCCTTTCGCTTAATGCAGATAGCCGTATATGCTGCTACTTATTTGTAAATTATTATAAGTACGCGGCCTTTATGTGGAAGTATGAGCAACTTGACGTAATGCCTTTCCGGCGTCCGCGCAACACCAAATGCGACAACAACTTGCCGATTAAGACGTTTCTATAGAAGGGGTGGAATTTTTTTCTTCGGGAGAGCCTGGAACAAACTGTAGCTTTCATGCCAGTACTCTTAGCGGAGTCAATCAACGCCTGCTTTTTAGCAGCCGCCGCCACCTAAAGGCGACCAATACTTTCCCAACTGGGTTAACCACTATAGCGTCGCCAAAGTCAGCCATATTGTGGACTCGGTTCGCTCGCAAACTGCGGCCACGCTGTCACGGAATGAATGTATTTGTACCGCTTTGTTAGCTAGCGTGTTTTCATAGTGTTATTTATGCACAATATTCTACAGTGTTCTACAAGTGAAATAGTGCACCAGCCTAATTGATTTAAATTTTATCGCTTCTTCGTGGCACATTGCAATGAAGGTGGTGGGGTGCTGCAACAGCAACTGCCTACCTCAGACAACAAAGTTGTCCATTTCATAAAAAGCGTTTATTGTTGAAGTATTTACCCCTAGTGAATCCCCAGCATCTGCAGTTTGCAGAAGTTATAGTTTTGTTTGTTGTGACGTTATTTCTTAGCATTTTCAGCGCAGCTCCCCTTCCCGTCGCCCGTTTGCGCCTCCCAGCCACGCACACCCACCCTATACGCAACAATACGAAATATTGTTGCGCCACAAATTAAATGGCAGTCGTCAATCGTCGTTGTACAGTCCTTAGTGAGGCTGTAATGTACATAGTGGTCTATATTAGTCGCACTATAATATTCACATATCTAACTAGAAAACAGTATTTATTTATACACACATGCACACATGGTAGGCCCGCGCAGCCTGCCTAGACTTGAAAGTAACCGAATCGCAAAAATAAGTTACTTATTTATTTGCTTTCTCGTGTACTTAAATAGCTTGTGTAGAAGGTTTTTTGAGGATAGACTGTAGTACCAAGTGTGAGCTAGCAGGAGCCCACGCTAGATGACAACACGGTGTTTCAATTAAATATCATCGCACTTGCACAACATCGTATAAATAGAGTACTCTTCTGGCTTGGTCGTAATCACCCTCTTCCATTCTTCCGTCTCCCGAGTCGTTGATGGCATGGCACACCGATCAATCGCAGGCAGCGTCTACTTCACGAGCACAGCCTCCGTTTTAAATCTGCATACGAGTGTCTTCAACTCGTCGCCTTCGAGCTCCAACGACGGATGGAATCGAATCGTCAACGTATTGCTGAAACGGCCCTCCTGTGACACATACGAAACAGTGTTACAATTGCGCTCTTTCTTTTAAAGTCGCGCTACTCATACAATTGGATAAGGTGCGCATAGGCTTGTTCGCTCATTGTATATCTTATGCTTCATTAATTTGATTTTAGAAAAAATCACAAATTCATATGTGCGTGCATAAACGTCTTTGAGGAAAGACACTGGCAATCGAATATTATCTGCAAGTGTCTTAAGGTTTTCGCTATATGGGTAACATGTGCAAATTT
This sequence comes from Dermanyssus gallinae, assembly GCA_003439945.1. Classification (NCBI taxonomy): domain Eukaryota; kingdom Metazoa; phylum Arthropoda; class Arachnida; order Mesostigmata; family Dermanyssidae; genus Dermanyssus; species Dermanyssus gallinae. Next base: position 74,241 of record QVRM01005564.1, on the reverse strand, counting down.
CAGATATCTTTTTATAGACAACCGCTTTATGGCTGACTTAATAAAAATTACCTTTCTGCTAACTAAATAAAAGGGGTAACAGAACTATTAGGCCGGCGCCCTAGAGAAGGGGCAATTTATTATATAGAGCCTGGCGTCGAATTCTATTGTATATTAGACCTCGAACACTCGGTGAGGTGCCGGATGTCTCTACGAAAAGCCGTCAGTAAGAACCTCTAAACGACATACTCGTATAGGTAAAAGAGACTATCGTCACTGTGACGTTGATATGTGTTGCTGTCACGCACTGGTTAGAGCCAAGGCGGCTAAGAATCGAGTTTCCAAAATAGAAGAGAGGTAAAGCGAGCTAAAAGTAATTTTAAATTTCAATGACACCGCCAGACTAGCAATTAACTTCAGTAAGATTTGTTTTGACTGAAAGTATACGGTTTCTCAAACTAATGAGAAACCTAAAACGGCTATAGTGTTCTAAGAAATATTAGACTCAGTGTAGAGGTCTAATTCGTAAATCATTGTTATCTCATACTGCGCACAAGTATAGTGCTTATTTGCTAAGAGTTCAATAACTCTAATAACTAAGACCTCATTTAGTGTCGTCAACCGGAAAGTGTGTACTTTAAACGATTCGCTCTGTAGGAATGTACAAAAGACGTGTAACGAAAAACGTCGTATTCAAGCGTCATATTTGTCGATCTCTTCCTAGATCCGTACCTCGGGATCTAGGAGTGAAATTTTGGAGCCTGCCTAAGAGCCATCTTTAAATGGCTGTATGTGTGAATCTATTGAGCAAATTGCATTCAACTTATTTGTACACGGATGGGGGCTAACCCCAGCTGGTGGAAAAAGCGTTTTTTGAATAGGTACGGTATACCAAGAGCGTACGGGTAGCTATCCTGACCGGTTATATAGTCTCGTTTAAACATACTCCAAAACCAGACAATGGAACCCTTTTGAGATTCATTAGCACCCAGGTTGGCTAAATTATAAACAAGTACATCAGTCACAAGTAGTGGTTCCTCCACATCACCGGATCTTGCCATATCTATATGGTCGACAATTTATGTGAATGTTTATATATATATATATACACTTTTTCATGAACAGACGAACAACGAAGTGGAAATAAAACGTACGTTATGTATGGTGCCACAACCATCGAGAGGTATACGGAGGGTGTAGTATTGACCGCCATCGCCTCGGAGGAGGCATTTAGTGCTCTTCGGTCCAGCATGCACGATGCCCCGAAACGGTTGGGTGAAGTTCACTTTCACTACAAAGTCCTCAGGCTCGCACTGCAATTCAACTGTAGCGAGACATTTGACATTAGCAAACTTAAAGAGAGAGAGAGAGCGCGCAAAAAAGCACGCAGGTGGTGATTCCTGTTAGTCTAAGCTACTACGCGATTTTGTTTAGCTTACCGACATCGACATACCGTGTTGGTACGTTGCAGCGTAATCCTCCACAACGATTTAACTCATATACGTAACCATCCGCGAAACAGAACAGAAAGGAATGGCGACGCACTTCAAGGTAGAAACTCCGGGTGGCATTGATGAGATGTTACGCTTAATAGACGCTAGCTTTAAACTTACGCAATGTACTCAAGCGGTAACAATCTTTTTAACATGTCTGCTTTGCTTGAAGCCTTAACTAACTGACTGAAATCTGCATGGCGCGTGCACAATGAGTAACGACAAAAAAGTGAGAGGAGCGCAGCTGTGCCGAGGTGTTTGATTTTGATTCTTAAATTTGATTTTCAAATTTGATTCTTATATAACAACTAATCTGCTCTCGATCTGTCGTCCGATAGGTTTTTAATCTTTTAAAACTTTAAATCGTGTCGTTTAAAGAACCCAGACGAGAGCATGCATTTGCTCACTTGTAATGGCCAATTCATCGAAAATCGTCAACGAGGCTTCTAAGGTTGAGCTATGCGGCGGCTATGTATCCGGCTGCAGAAGAAGCAAAACCGACTTTCTACACACTAGAGTGGAACATTTACGATCGAGTGCGTTGCATGCGAGAACTGCAGAACTAATTGAGGCAGGGCAAAAGTGAATTTTAGTCGATTTTGCGTGCTCGTTGACGAAACGCGCTTCAAGCACCAAATCGAAAGTGTCATGGTGTACCTGTGGTCGGGTTGTTCACGAGGGCCCTAGGTATCAATCAGTTTTAAACCGTAAACGTCAGACAGAATCTCTATAAGACCGCTAAAGCGAACAGCCTTGCTCGATTGCGGGCGCAGCTGGGTTTGCTCAAGCATAAAGCAGTAAGCTGTGTTTGATCGAGACGGCAAATTGACCTTTGCCGGCATTTGCACGATCTAGAAGATGTCCTTATTGTGGCAAATGAATCATGTACGTCAGATTTTGTACGTAGTGCGGTGTATAGTGAAGGATACGTGATAACACCGTACTTCTCTCTTTGCATGTATTTGGCAGACAGCAAGCTTATTTTCATCTTATGCAGACTGTAGTAGATTTGTGGATACATTCTGTGTGTCGAATGGCTTTCGTATACGTATTTCGGGAGGGTGGCGCATTTGCCCATACCAGCTTTTTAAACCAAAGGTGACTGGCAAAGCATGTTTAGAATGAGCACTCGCGGCCAATTAGCAGTCCCGATTTAAATCCCTCTTGATTACTACGTGTAGGGCCTAATGAAGCTAGAGTCTAGCAAAACTCAACAGAACAGCACGAATTCGCTTACGGCCCCCAATCAGCACGCATTTGCAAATATTTATGAGCAGATTTAGCATTTTGTTTACGCATATTACAATAATAGGAGCAACTATGTAAATATATCGTAAAGTTTAAGGTTATTTTGAAGGCCAATATTTTGGACAACAGTATATATATATATATATATATATATATATATATATATATATATATATATATATATATATATATATATATATATATATAGAATACCTACCGCTGTTACGGTCAGTTTTGAAATTGTTCTTTGGTAGTGTCCTTTTTGGTAGAGCTCTGGGTGCCTCATCGCGACTGCTGACCGGTGTTGAATCCGTGATAACCACCTGGAATGTTCAACGTAATCCCGTTCCGTTTGAATCTTACATTGCATATAACATTTTTACATATTTATATTTACATGACGCTCTACCTTGCTATATAATAATATTATATAATATTAAATTTAAATTTGTTAGATGTATCATGCATATATGACTATATGAACAAAAAAAAGATATTTACATATATATATATATATATATATATATGTTGGCGAAGGAATACAGTGGTGATGGCCCACGGCTCTGACATCATAAGCCAATGATTCAATGCCATCATAATACATGCGATCGAATGCTAAAAGCTTGGTTCTTGTGCAATCTATGAGCAAATCTAAATCATTATGTGTATTATTACGGACACACAATGTTGCAACGGACGTGCAAGAAAACAAGGCAAACGCAATAGTCTTAAGATAACAAGCGCTTGTGCGCTATGCACTACGATCTTCTAAGTTCTATCCCAGATCCCATCGAACCTCAGCAGGGCTCTGGATGCCGAATGTTGTTAAGCTAACGCATAATTTTCTCAGACGGACGCAAAAGATCCGACACGGACGCATAGAACAAAAGACTTTACAGGCAGACAGTCCAGGCTTTTGGACCATCATTCTAGATATTAAGAGGGTGGTTTAGAAAATGGTGGGGCCAGTCTATTGCCCGCGGACCCACGAAACTAAAGACACCGTGTAGCCTTTCTAGAGAATCGGCATATATATATATATATATATATATAAAGTTGTGCTGCCTAATATAGGTAAATAATTTGCCTCGCTATGATAGATTTTTGCATAATGAAAAAGTCTGTGTCATATTTACTTGTACCGCTTATTTCAGACATTCTTGACATATTGCTGAGCTTCGTAGCGTCACGTTATCATAAATTTAAAGTTTTACTTCTAACAAAGAAGATTAAAAATGCTCTAGCGCAAGTTACAGCTCTGAACTTCCTTCTGTAAGGTAAGTCTCTCATATATGGCTATTTAGCACAACACAATATATATATATATATATATATATATATATATTTGTTTTATTAACACCCAAACTGGGTAAATGTGTTTATGTTACATCAAAATGTTTCGAAACACCAACAATCTAGCGCTTTGTTAGTTCTGCTATAGACCTATCCGCCGGGCATACCGCGGCGTGGTATCGATCACATCTGCTCCAGCATTGTTTGCATTGACATTCATCTTGTGGTTCATGAAAACCCTCCACGTTGCACAGAACGTGAATATATATATATATATATAGGCTCCACAAAAAACGGCAGCAATTCTTCCACGCTCTACAGAATCTAACTTTACGCGCGGAAGGGCGCCCAGTAACACATATACCCACGGTGAAGTGCCTGATCGTTATCCTGCATAAAGCTCTCAGAAAAACACTTTATGTGCGCTATGCAGCAAAATAAAAGCCAAATATTTAGCGGAGCTGCGAAAAGTTTATCTGCGGACTAGAGCAGCAGCCGAATCTCTAGGAACTACTAATCAGCTGAATAGATACTTTAAACAAACTGAACCCGCAATGGGAAGCAATCCAGCTACCCGCTCGGGCAACACCTTACGAGCCATAGTGGCTGCTTCAGCAATACGCACATCGTTTTGGCAAAACTGACTCCCTCTTATGTCGTATGTGCAACTCTGAAGAAGCTGACGACATCAGGTACTATTATACGAACGAACGCTGTGCTTTTTCAATCCTGAACAAAAGCTACTCTCTCGGAGACTAAGGGAGAACTGGGATGTCGCCTGGCATGCTAGATCTTTTTAGGAACTTTCCTTAAGGATCATGAGTTCTCGTCTATGATAAGAAGCGAAGACACCAGGGGAGATACGTAGGTGTACGGATTCGATCTCCATCATTGCACATTTGTGTTTATAGAGTCCGTTGTACGAATAAATGCGAAAGCAAATCCGTGGGCGTTAATGTTGGCTGAGGGTCTGCCCAAAACAGTTTCTGGATTTGCGAGTCCCCCTCTACCGCTTCTTTAACCCGGATTGAACTATAACGGGACTTTTAGAAGTCGAGCATGGCTGGATCGGTGCACTTGGAGCTGAGTTCCGGAGCCTGTTGTTGCCGTGGCAAAAACTCGGAGATGTCGCGGCAATTTCTGACTCCTGTGTAATTTCTGTGTCACCTAATGTTAGCATCTGGTGTGCTCTGCCTGATTTCCCTGCTTGCCACAGCTACGATTTACCAGGATTAGTATGTCTTCGGGCATCGATTTCACTATATCTACCTCTCGTTTGTAATAATTAACTTCGGAGTTCGTCACAATAATTGTTCCCTTATTATATATATATATTTTATATATATATTATATTTTATATATATTTTATATATATATATATATATACATACATACATACATATATAGGCTAAATTACACCCGCCTACAGAGATCGCTAAAGAAGTACTTCACGTAAGTGAATGCTCGCCAGTGGAAATTTCTGGACTACTTGAAGAGGCCGAGGATACAGCTTGCGTCCACACCCTAAATTAGGCAGTCACCTTCTGCACCTTTCTCGGCATGCGACGAATATGCACGCGATGCAGACTGCCGCACCAGCCAGAAATGTTCTATATATTGGAGTAGCACAAAAAAGTGTGAAAAGCAAAGTAGACCAACATCTCCTCATTGTGCAAGGAGATGTAAGAAAACTTGTGCTACGCAATAAACAAAGCACTTGTGCACAAAGGCGTATACCCCCTACTTATGACGTAGCCCCGCGTCGTACCTAAAAGATCAAGCATCTACCAAAGAAGGCGTGGACTATGCAGCCAAAGCCGGGGTCCTCCACGATTCCATACCGAGACCAACCCAATGGAATATAACCTACGATGAAGTAATTAGACTCTCTCACATCGCCTGGAAGGCTATTCCGTCTCCTAAGCAGACGATCGTCACCGCCCATGGGAAAAACTCACTCCAAGAAGCAGCCCGCAGAGTTTTGAAGGAGATTCGACAATACCTCTACACGCTCGGTCTTGAATTGGCTTTACACAAAAACGGAAGCAATTATCTTAAACGACCTGAAGCGCTCTCCACACAATATAAACTTACGTCTGGAAGGGCACACATCCACGTCCATGGTCAAGTGCCTGGGCGTGATTCTAGATAGAGCCCTTATAGGGACATCTCATGTAAGCTATGCAACAAAAACGTTTTTATTATTAAAGCGCACGGCTACCTGGGTTGCAACAGGCCGTCTCCTCAACAGGACCCAAAGACTTATGGCGCTCTGTCTCTAGATCGCAAAAAGCATCACACGGGCAAGTCGCACGGCTTCCACTGCAGCTATACGAGCTCCCTAGACCTAAGACTATTTCCTAAAATCGATGAGTTAAAGAAACTAGAACTAGCTTCAAGAAGACTCTCAATTGTCGTCCGGACATAAGGAAGACTAATCAGCAGGACTAACTAAGCAAATGCAACCAGCAATGGGAAGCAATCCAGCCGGGTTATTGAACAAAGTCATTACTCCCTGATCTAAAAAAAAATTGGTGCAGCCTTACCCACCCACAAAGCACAGCGCAGGGTCGAGCAGCCTTAATGGCAAGATAAAGTGGTGGTCAGGTAAGGCAGTTTCAAGAAGACAGTACTGCAACCACCTCCAAGAGGGCAAAGAAGACGATTGGATTTTAGGGGGTTTGTGAGTTTCACACTACTGTAGCTTCAACGACGACGCCCAGTAAGCATCATGCATTTTACCAGTTAATCTCACTCATAAAACTTACACATATATATATATATATATATATATATATATATATATATATATATATATATATATATATATATATATATACTTATTTGACTCGGCGTCTTTTGCACTATCTCGCTTTTCCCGCGTTGTCATTGGTTAACCCTGAAGTCTCCTAGCGGATCGTTTTAATTCTAGTTGTGGTGGCGGTCGCAGAAACAGCAGCAGCGGCAGCATCAATCGACTGCAGAGCAAACGCTGCTGAGCTGGCCACCGCTGCATTCAAATACGGCGTCCATGTTAATAATGGATTCACGATGTTCCGTCTTGCAGTCGTAGTCGTCGCCGTCACCGTCACCGTAGGGACGCTCGACAGCTGCGTCCTGCTGCGACAGTTGATGCTGTCATTGTGCATTGTCGGATGATGCTTCAGAGCGGCGTGAAGAACAGCGGAGCCGATTCGCCGCCGATACCGACCGACTTCACTCGGTGTTCAGCCCCCCCCCGTCCGTCCGTTATTATCCACTGTTGTTGCGTCGTCATTTGCCACTGTGGTCGGCGGCGTCGTTCGTCGTCGTCGTCGTCGACACAACACCGTGACGATCAGTATGCATGCGACAAGAATCATTGTCTCTGTCTCTGATGCGATGTCTGCACATAATCTTGATAAGTAATTAACAATCATGATAGTAATAATAATAATAATAATAATAATAATAACAATAACAATAACAATAATTATTATTATTATTATCCCTTGCGTCCTGGAACCGCCTGATCTTTCTAGAGACGATGGCAAGTGGCCCGACGGCCTGTCTTTGATACCTTTCTACAAGGGTCGTTCTCTGGTGTGGGATGCGACGGTGACCAACTCTCTGATCCCCTCCCTTGTCGGTCCCGGCGCTTCTCGCCCAGGAACTGTCGCTTCCCGCGCCGAGACATCAAAGATAAGAAAGCATGCGAACTTAGGCCGGGCGTACCACTTTTCACCCTTCGAATTCGAGACGCTGGGTGGCCCTGGGCCCCTCACAACGACGCTAATTTCCCAGGTTGACGACGCTTTACAGCAGGCTACGATGGACAAGAGGGCGGGCACTTTCTTCTGCCAACAGCTTTCCCTAGAGATTCAGAGAGGCAACGCTATTTCGGTGCTCGGAACTATGAAAGACTGGATGGACCCGCGTCTTCGCGTCAGGGGTCGGGCAAGACTCCCACTCGGACACGAGTGATAGATGAGGAGTGAGCCATCGGCACCGTGGATTTAAACATTCACATGTATATATGAAAGAATAAAGTAAAAAAAAAAAAATATATATATATATATATATATATATATATATATATATATTATTATTATTATTATTATTATTATTATTGTTATCGTCGTTCACTGCATACTTCTAAACTCAAGACCATCACAGCACGTAACCACATATATTTAACTAGTGTAATATCATCTGGTGACTTCTCTTGTGTGACTGCTTTGGTGTAAGATAGTAAAAAGCTGCTGCTCCTTTGATTAAAAGCTGCACCATTTATGCTACCGATCAGCCATTACTGTTTGGTTCGTGTTGCTTTCGCTGCTGTTAAAATTGTTGTGGTTTTATAAGCTTACATATTACTAAATGGATTGATTAAATATACTTTTTAGGACTACCTGTTTTTCTCACTAAAGCATTCTGGATAAAACAAACGTATTGTGCTAATCTAACTTGGACAATTCGCTACGAATGACCAGCTCCATCGACCAACGTTCAACCAATGTTTGACGCTCATCGACGAAGTAGAAGCACGCGACCGAGCCCCCCGCCAACAATGAATTTGTGAACTACACCGTGTGGTGTCTATGATTATGCAAGAAGAGCGACCTTCGGCAAGGTCTCACATCAATGCGGCTATTACTATCACTACTACTCAACATTAAACTTCTTAGCTCTGCAATGTATAATGTGTTTTGTATATTATTGGTAGCTACTTCGTCCGGAATCGCAAGAAGAACGTCTCTTCGACAAATACCTGATATACGCGCGTGTGGTACAATATGTCTTATAGCGAGATTCAGGTACCTAGTGGTCACGGCTGCTATATAAAAAGGGAGAACCTTTTCTTGCAGAACAGGGCAAAAATTATCCTCGAGTTTGAGGATGAGTGAATTCTAGTAAGCCACTATGTACGACAGATCACGACCACGAAAGAACTCCCGAAACGAAGCAGGAAGGGGGACTCAAACGGACCCTACCCTTCCCTTTAACAAATAAAAGAACCCTCTTTGACCAATAGAGTAGAGGCCAAGTAGCATGTACCGAAGGTATTACCAAATAGGGTATTCCGGGAATATATGGGCAATATAAGCCAGAGTTGATAGTTGGTATTACACATTACCCTAAACAGAAGCAGTGAAAATAGAAGAAAATGAGAAACAAAATGAGGGGGGAGAATAAACTAGCTTTAAGTATAGCCGAGCCCTATTGTAAATAGACACGTGTGCACGCTGTTCGCTTGCACAAGTGGCAAACTATTGTGGGTATTATTTACAATAAGGTAATGTTACATGTTTTGGCTTAAGATCCACGACCCAGTTAACCGCCTTTATGAGGGTTTACGCTGCATACGTCACTGATTGCCTATAATCTCTAGTACATTATACCTACCATAAATCGAACTAGGTCGTGCATTGAGTTGCATCAGTTGTAAAAAAAGTCGCCGTGTAAATGATAGTGTAATAACAGCTGTATTCATGATGTAACACTGGTGTGTGCGTCGAATGGTAATAGCTTCTAGTAGCAGTCGTCGTCGTCATTACTATTATTATTAATATTATTACTACTATTTTTATTATTATTATTATTATTATTATTATTATTATTTTCTTCGTCTTCGACTACTTCTCCGGGTTTGGGCATGGCGCCGGGCTTTCTTTGTTTTGTATGCAAATCATAACGATCAGCTAAATGTGTAGGCTGCGCGATGACGGCAAGTGGCAACACTGTTCGGTTAACAAATCGTGAACCTATGTATGTGCGCATGTATGCACGTATGTATATATATTTTTATGCATATATACATAAATAGTTATGCGTATAAATGCATTTATTGAAACATATATACGTGATTCATATATATATATATATATATATACACACCAGAAAACAAAATTGTAAAATATGTATTAATACTATTACTACTATTATTGGGATTAATTGACAAACGAGTTTGGAACGAAGCTCTTTCAGGCTACAGCAGAGCCAAGATCGACCGCGTTCCTCTGACAGAAAGTGTCATGGAGCTACAGGCAACTCTGAGATGATGTTGAGTAGCCGCCAACAGCCAAGCAAATTAATGAATACAAACAATATTGTGAACATTATATAATTAATATAATAGTAATTGTGATACATGTACATAAAAATAAGTATAATACTAAAATATAGCAGCATGAACCTGGCTTAAACGCTCATACCTCACAATTGTAATAATAATAATTCTAAGGGAGGGAGGGGCTGAGGCAGCTGCTTTCACTGGCAGTTTGAAGAGGAAATGCCGCGTCGTTATTAGGAGTACACGTTCACACCTCACAATTGTAATGTCTAAACAATAATAATAATAATCATAATAATAAATCCGTGTTAAAAAGACAACATCTTTGTATTGTTGGTATTGCTATTAGTATTGTATCGATCACCGGTGATTAGCACTAGTAGTAGGTACTATTTTTTTGGGATACAATTCGAGAATTGTCGCTAGCTATCGCGCCCGTACAACACTGGCTGTACGCACGGGACGTACGCAATAGACGACGAGGAGCGTTGTCACGATGAGGCGGCTCGTTACCGAGCAGGCGTCCTGTCGGACCGAGGCCATCACGTCACTGAGGTGGCGGTATTATGCTGCACAACGACAACACAACGTCACTTTCTTGTTCAGCTGCTGCTGCTGCTGCCGCCGCTGTCGTAGTTGTTGTTGTTGTTGTTCCCGTCGTCACGGTCACTGTCACGGTGCCAGTGACGGTACTCCTGCCGAACGTGCGGTTCGAGTCGGCAATAGTTGAGCAACAACCAAATTCAACCAAACGAATTTTCCAAATTCACGTCAAATGCACGTCAGAAGACACTTAGTTCACTTATACTCGGCCAGGTCCGCTATTGCCAGATTTTGATGATTGCAAGCAACACTAGAGCAGATGAGCTCAACGGGTAGCACAATGCACGCTCACTATTGGCACGATTGATATCACCCTCTCGGTTCTCTCCCTACGTTTTTAATAATCACTACGCCTTTACTTCGCTATAAGTCCAAATCTGTATCCCAATATAGATGTATGCACGGATAGATATAGAGATGCGTATGCACGCGCATGCATGAACGCATAGACCCAGATAGATGGATATAGAGTATCGACCGGTTCTGGATGGTCAATCAGGATCTGGTCAATCCGGGTGTTTATAGCTATAGTGAGGAACTAACAAATACGCAATGTCGGCAGAGAGGTAGAGCAGACTCGCGCACGTGCGCGAGAGGGCGAGCACAAGAAAACGGAGAGCTCGAGTGTGAAGTCGCGAGCGCGAAATGAAGGCAAAATAAAAGACACAAAACGAAAGAACACTCGTAGACCAACGACAGCTGGCAGCTGCAATTGAATTAGTCAGTGTAGCCGTGGTACGGTGAGGTGCGGTAAGGTACGATATTAACGGTGCCCAGTTCGAGCCGCTGCAATGTTCTGTCCGTTAGAAGCGGCAAGCTAGCCGTCTAGAGGGCTTTTCGTGGTCGACAATGCCTTCTTATAGGACACCTCCCCCATCCGCTGGTTGGTTTTCTTCTTTCATCATCATCTTCGTCGTCGTCGCCGCGGTGGTGATCACAGCCACGGCCGCCGCCGCAGCCGCCGTTTCTGCTGCCATCCTTCTCTTCTTTGTTAATGCTATTGTTGCTGTCGTTGTTGTTGTTGTTTCTGCTGTCCGTTGCCGTTGCAGTTGCCCGCCGCTTCAATATGAGAAAGGGCCAAAGATCCGATATGGCAAGACAAACCGCAACAACAGCAACAACAACAGTAACAGCAACAACAACAACAGCAACAGCAACAACAACAACAACAACAACAACAGCAACAACAGCAACAACAGCAACAACAACAGCAACAACAGCAGCAACAACAACAACAACTACAACAACAGCATTAACACCAGCAACCACCGCCTCTGCAGTAACAGCAACACCACCGTCGCGAGGGCTGTTTCTGCTGCTGCTGCTGTTGCTGCTGCTGCTGCTGCTGTGGTGGTGTTGGTGGTGGTGGAACTGGTGTGCCGTTTCCACCGCTACCAGCCCGAATGCATTCAGCGGTGTGGAGAGAATGACGTCGCGATACGATACCGTAGTAGCGCGGCGGCCGTCCGTCCGTCCGTTCGATCCACACAACTAATAGATGACTGTGGCTTACGCACGCTCACACGCAAACATCTAACTAGTATACGCCGCATGTACAGATACAACGGCACGCGTTCGCGTTCCGTCACTGGCAAACCCACACAGGTTTCTACAGCAGCACATACACACCTATATGAAAACACACACACACACATACATATATGCATACATACTAGCATCTATACGCACGTAAAGCATTAGACAGATAGCTGGTTGAGGGCTATCGTTACTACATTCATTTCCACTGTCTCATCACCACCCCCATCAGCATCAGCATCATCATCATCATCTTCATCTTCCTCGTCGTCACCATCGGTGTTATAATTATCATCAATGTAACGTATCATCGGCGTCATCATTATCATTATCATCATCATCATTATCAGCAGCAGCAGCAGCAACAACAACAACAACAACAACATCGATGTCAACAGCATTGTTGTCCAGCGAACGAATCTTGGATACGCAAACGAACCTACCGCCACCACCACCACTACCTCCACCACCCCCACCACTACCTCCACCACCCCCACCACCACCACCACCACTTTCCCGGCTCATCAGCTCGCTCGTTGATCGTCGGGTCGATCGCGCTAGTTCTGTTTTGCTTCGGGGCGTTTGCCAGTGGGAAAAGATGAGAAAAAGGTAGATGAATGAAAAAATCAATCAACAAAGTCCACCCCGACCACCACAGTAACCCCAGTGACAGCGCCGAAGGCAACAACGACAGCAATAACAACAACACCGCCAGCTGCTGCTGCAACAACAAAAACAACAACAAAACCAGCACCAGCGGCTGCAACAACAAAGACAACAACAAACCAGCACCAGCGGCTGCAACAACAACAACAACAACAACAACGACAACAACAACAATTACTACAACAATAATAACGAATTTGACAGCACCGGCTGTGGCTGTCTGTATGCGGGTGGATCGACGGCGGTTTGTAAATGAAGCGCCCGTCCGACGGCGACTGGCCGCTCCATGGCCGGCTTGATGTCAAACCACCGGCTCGGCACTGAGCAGTTCTGGTAGCATTGCTACTCGGACTGAAGCATATCTTCAGTGCGACTTCAGACCACGACGACCAGTGTTGCTGTAGCTAGCGTTTGCACGTCATGCTACTGCTGCTGCTGCTGCTGCTTCTGCCATTGCTTCTGCTATTACTACTACAATGACTATTAAATAGTAGTAGTAGAAGTACTACTATTTAATACAATGAGATACCATTAAACGATGACGGTGACTCAAGTGCTTACCCTTGTACTCTTGGGGTACTTCAGAACGACTCATCCTACGGCCGTCTTCGCTGTATGCGTGCCGAAGTCCGCCACCCACGCCGAACAGACAACTCGATCGACCACAGAAGAGCGAGAGGCGGGGGAGGGGGGTGGTGGGTACGGCAACACGGACGACGAAGACGACAATGAAGCATACTCACTTACGTCACTCACGTTAGCCCGGCTCACTTCATTCTTCATTCGGGGAGATGGTGCGGCGCAACGCTATTGCGCAACACAGCAGATTGCTCGCTTTTGATTCGCTTGGCAAACAGATACAATCTTGTCTCGTCTGGCCTCGTTCGCTACTAAAAACAACTGCATGTTGGCCGAAACTGCAATGGCCGCTGCAAGCTGCTGCATCGGTTTATCGTTAGAGGTTGTCGCTGCCGCGCTCGTTGGCGTCCTCGAGATGACTGTGGATGGACGACTAGAGAACTTGAGAATCAGACAGTAGAGCAACAGATACGCAAACAGACAACAGCAACATCGTACAACATCGAGCAGGTAGGTGTACTGGACTACAGCGTTCACTGGACTGAGCTTCGCCCTTGGACAACATCCGAAGACTTCACAAACCACAACGACGATGACGAAAGAAAATCGAAACGGCATGAGCATGCTTGACTACGTGGCACCGGTGCAAGCCACGATGAGTGACTGCCGCTTGAGAGTCTTCTCCTCTATGTGAAGTTAACTCTGAGCGCGTCTCAGCGTCTCTGGACCACATATTTGCCCGATTATCTACTCTGTCCGCGACACCGCTATCATATGACTGTTCGCTATCATGTGACTCAATTTTCCTGACTGGAAACATGGGGTTCTATAAATAAATATGTATATATATGGAACCCCACTTGGTACATTTACAACATAGTGTATTATAAAGACATCTTAATTTATTTTGTTCCCTTTAAAACTACAATATGGTTTTATTTCATTTTGAAGTTACAAGACATCTTAATTATACATAAAAATAAGTGGTATACATTAGTTTATCATGGGACGTGAGTGCGTGATGTTGTGATGACATAAACAATTTATAGGCATATATATAAGGTTGTTTATTCGTCAATTACTGAAGAAGGACAATTTCGACGGCCAGTGAACGTGTACACTCTTTCGCGACAGCCTTCAATATTCCTCGGATATCTTCTCCTGTGCTGAAGGAGAGTGCCCTTCCAAAGTCTTTAATCCATTAGGCGGTATTATGGGCCCTCCGAAACGTAGGCCAGCTGCGATGCGGACACGGGAATCGGCGAGCAAGCCCTTGTTGGAGACCGCCTTAAGCGTAACTCTGCCCGTAGCTCTGTCGGTAAGCCAATCGAGGCGAGCTACATGTAGAGGCCCACTGTCTGTGGGGTTATATCGTTGTAAGAACTGCCGCATTCATTGAGTTCTTGATCTGAACTTGATCTGCTTCGTGGTGACATATTGGAGTGTCGAGTCAAATTTGGCCTAGGCAGTTGTGTCCAGAAGTCGACATACGTGGTCTACAACTAGGCTCATATAGGCGGTAATTTCTGCCCGCGGTCAAAGCAGCCTCCGGTCGGCCTGGGCCTGGGTTTTTTACAGAGGGCCAGGAACAAAAAATGCACACCCTTTGGTCTGGGTAGTGTGCGATCTAGTAGTTGTACTCTCTTATTACCGATTATGTATGTTTCCATCGCCGACGGCCTGCCGTCCTCCGCGACTGAAGCACTTAGTTATTGCGACGTTTAGAGTGAGGCTTGCGCCTCGCGACTGGAGGAGACACATAAGTGCCCGGGTTCAAGCCCCACAGTTGCACATTTGTATTTATGGGATCCGCCTCACGAAGCAATGCAAAAAGCAGTACTGAGCAGGTAGAGCTGCTGTAGATGGGGCCTAGATTCAGCCATACTCACAAAACCTTCGGCCTAAAATATATGCTCTGCTCTGACATTCTTTAGCGCTTGGTTGAGTCCAGCCACGTCTAACACAGACAAGAAAATGACTTGCAATGTCTCCTTGGGCCACACAGTCGGTTTGTTGGATATCTTGGTGTCAATGAAGTGGTCTCAATTTTGTGCTGATATATAATTATATAATAGAGGCTGCGTAGAAGGTTATACGTTTTGCCTCACACATACAAATATTTAGAGATTGTCTTTAGCCGTCGGTCCTGGAGGACACAGTCAAATGCTGTTTGAAAATCTATAATAGCTGCATGGGTCATCTTATTGCCCCTAAATCTTTTCTCAATGTAATGCATTGTCTCTGTTAAAGCTGTTTCTGCTGACTTCTCTGGAAGGACACTATTTGTATCCTTTAAGAAGCTTACATTATTCTTACTTTAAGTCGGCTTACTATTAGCGTCGGCAGTATTTTATACATTATACTACTGCCCACGACAATACCTCTGTAGTCGCGAGGGACCGTAGCAGCTCCATATGCCTTTATACATTGATTTCGTCATCAATTTTTGCCTCGTTCAAGCAGCTGTCAAAAAGCGTTGTTGAGACTGGTGTTATCTCTAGTGTGGCATGTGTTGAGGTGTTTGTATACGATTATGTCTGGGCCGGCGTTTTGTGTTGTAGATGTAGGTAAATGGTCTGGTCCCTCTGGGTAGAAGAAACTACGGTCTTTTAAAACTCTCTTAATTTTTTGCTTTTCTGGTAAATATGATCGACTGGCTTTTTTTCTTGAGCGCGTCTTTGAATTGCCAGTTGAATGCTGCTAATCGTGCTAAGTCGCTTTTGTTTTGGTGTTTGTGATGGCACATAATGCTCTTTAAGGCTCTACACTCCTTATCAAACCTCGATTATGAGTGGTCATCCATCTTGTTGCGTAGCTGCGGACGTTTGTACTGTCCGCTGCAGGACCATAGCTATTAATCCAATTGCCGGAGGCATACGCTCTAAAGCCTGCCGCAGTGTCTATATATTCTACGCGTTAAGTTACTTGGTAGGTCATACCCAGTAAATTCGGTTATGTCTTGTTTTTTAAAATAAGCAAAACTGTCAGGTGCTTTTAAGTGGTGATATTCCCGCCTTCATATCCTGCGCCGCACATTGAAGTGTAGTGCTATTCACGTGCTTTACTGAACTTTTCTCATTGCAGGACACGAATGTAACGTCTGTGCTATGAATATATATATATATATATATATATATACTGTCCAATTTCCTTTACTCCCACTTAATGTGCCATTCACGTGGTTTACTGAACTCTGAACTTTTCTCATCGCAGGACACGAATGTAACGTCTATATATATATATACAGTGCAATTTTCTTTACTCCCACTTAGTGTGCCTGAACTTGGTTGCTTTCTTTTCGTGAGGTCATCATTTGTGTCTCTTGCAAAGACTAGGTCTAGTTTTGACTTATCCGTGTACTACTCGAGGGATTCTTCGATGTCTTGAGGCAGAGCGGTTACACATCAATAGGTGGGCTATATAGGAAACCAGTATAGAAATTTCTTATCTCTACTATTGCTCGTATGGAGATTGCTTTTACTAATTTTGACCAATCATTGCTACGTACTGCAATGGCCATTCCCAATTCAAGTCTGTCCCCGTTTTCGGGTATGACTCCGTGTATCGTCTGTGGGATGCGAACATAATAGTCGTAGGAGCAGTCACAAATGTTTGATTTAAAAAAGCAACGCCATACTGGCCAAATCCTTTCCTTCCATAGTCTTGTGTAATTGTTTGCAGATCTTCCACGCTCCTTAACAGACATGTATATTTGGGTCGCAGGCTTTTGTTTCTATTTACGTTTCAAGGTTTTTGTTTCTATTTACGGTCAGAGTTTATCTAGGTTATCGGGCTGCATTTAGTTGTTGTTATTTACTGCCCCCTGTCAATGATTGCTGTGTGGTGTATAGGCGATGTGATTTCAGGCCCTCGGTATAGCCTGAGACGAGTCACCTCGGATCATACAGTGTAGTCTAACAGGTGCGGTGAAACATTCTTCGTTCGTTTGCATATGAAAACGCATACTAAACCTGTTTTTTCCCCAACAATTATAGTCACTTTTACGTCTTTGTTTCTGCCTACCATTTTGTTGACTGCTTCAGTAATTTTTATCTCTGCATGTGAGAGGTCAGAACGACTTACGAGAGTGCTTTGTGGCGAGGTCGCCGAGGAACGTCGTCGTCGTCTAGCACGACTTTCAGATGTGTCATATATATAAATATATATATATATATATATATATATATATACATGTCACCCCACCATCAGCAGCACTCTAAGTGGCAGCATAAGCGAACATATTGAGACCCCCAACAGTCATTGTGGCAGCATAGTTGCTGACTTCCAGCGATGTGGTTTATCATCTATTCTCAATGAGCATCGCTTAAGAAAAATTCGATCAAAAACAGGGATCAAACCGGCGACACTAAGGTAGGTAGGTGCTAACCATGACTAGCTCACGAGCCCTCTAGATCATGCTGCCAAACATAGAGACGCATGAATGTGTATGTAAGGTAAGGAGTATTTAAACCTACTAAAGCTCAGGATCAACGCACTATCAACGCGTGCCAGATTGGCCAGGGGACGCCCGGGCTACAACAAACGTTGTAGGCACGGGTGTCATGCGCCTGAGACGTTGGCTCATGTCGCTCAGATGTGCGATACAACATACAAACAAACCATAAAGAGACATGACGACGCCTGTGATCGCGTGGCGCGTCTTCTCCGCGAAAGGGGTCATGAGGTGGTTCGTGAGCGAGTATTCCGTGGACCGGGCGCACCGGGTCTAAAGCCCGACCTCGTAATAACAACACCTACTGAGTTCTGGGTTTTTGATGCCTAGGTTTGCGGCTCGAACCAGGACAAGATCACCAAATATGACGTCGAGTTCCTAAGAGCGGCGCTCCCCGACTCGCAAAAACCTCGCAGATTCGGATCCATCATTATCTCTATGAGTGGTGTATGGGACTCCGAATCTGCGAGGACGCTCTCGGGGCTCGGCGTCACGAAGAGGAATCTTATGGATCTCACCGTTTTAACTTTGCAAGGAACCTTGAGGATATACCGCTTGCATCGGGTCCATAAGAGCGGGGGCTACCATCAAGCAAGGACACGGACAACTGATTCTTAACTTCACGTGACACCTTTTTACCACCATTTTTATTAAGGCGAGCACTGCCGAGTGTGCAAACGTATTGTAAATGATTAATAAATCATCACAATATATTCTATATATATATATATATATATATATACATTGTCCTGTGTCTTGCTGTTTTCCGCGTCGATTCTCGCTTACATGGGTTTACTTGTTAGAGTGGTAACTACTTCCTGCAATATGTATGTTTGTGTACACACACATACACAAACCATATATATATATATATATATATATATATGTACAAAAATAACAGTTTATCTTACCACACTAGTAGTCCTTGTGCCGGAACTACAGAAGCAAGCATCAATTTGGTCAGTGGCGCCAGAAACAGCGGCAACAACAGCAGCAGCAGCAGCCGCCGAATCACCATACCTTAATACACGACCATCGATTCGAAACCCCACCGGGGCTTGCCGATCTTCGCAACGACCGCTGCCGCTCGATGCGCTTTTACGCCGCCGCCGCCGCTGCTGCTGCGATGTTGATCCTCGTGCAAGTGGGAAATGTGGTTCTTGATGTCGGTCGGTCGATCCATGCAAAGGAGGAAGAAAGAAAAAAGCGATCAGCGTTCACCCATTGATAGATTGATCGCTTGCTAGCTCGATCGATCGTCATAGACGTCGACCCACCGCAGCCCGTACGCGCGGCCAAGAAAAAGGGGCGCGCTGATGATTGCAGCTGC
Source organism: Dermanyssus gallinae (assembly GCA_003439945.1). Lineage (NCBI taxonomy): Eukaryota > Metazoa > Arthropoda > Arachnida > Mesostigmata > Dermanyssidae > Dermanyssus > Dermanyssus gallinae. The sequence goes on along the minus strand of QVRM01005564.1, from coordinate 55,009 downwards.
GTTACGGCAATCGGTCCGTGCGTGTACCCTTTGTTTTCCGCTTTTTCCGTCACAATCTTCTTCTTTTTTGTCTGATTCTTCTGCGTGACGTGCGTGACGACGTAGCGTAGCGTGTTACGCGCGTTACTGCGCTATGTCTACCGGTGTGTGTGTGTGCTGTTTGTGTTGAACATAGTTGTACATACGCGTGTAAATGCGTAGCTATCTTTACAGCTGCGGTTGTCGATGCCCTTCTATCTCTCTCTCTCTTTCTTTTTATTTCCTTCCCCTGTCTTTTCTTGCCGGGGGGGGGGGGGGTTCCTTTTCCGCATATCAGAAGGAGGAGGATCCCGCAGACATAAGGGCGCGATAAACAGCGCGAGAAGGGAAACGACGAGATCTGCCGATTCGACGGCACAACAATCGCCTCAGCTGCACGCATTGAGTGACCGAGTCTCTCTCTCGCTCTCTCCCTTTCTGTCTTTCTTGCTGACGGATGGATGAGACGTTACCGGCGTCACCGAAGATCTAGCACGGTCCAAAGACGTACTGCAGTCGGGCGGGCGGGGAAAAGGAAGCGAAGAAACGGAAAACAACAATAGCAAAAAACAAGAAAAGATGATGCAAAGCAGAAACCAGCTAGCCAGCCAGCCAGTCCGCGAAGGCAGACACGAGAGCTGGCCGGCTGCTCAGCTGGAATTGAAGTCCAAATCGTCTAACGGTGAATTTCTGCGGTTTTCGAAGTACTGCTGCTGGCAGCTATCGTGCTGGTGGTAAAAGGCTACTGGCCGGTGGCCAGTCATGTCCTGTCGTCGTCTTCGTCTTTCATCACGATCATCAGCTCTATGGTGTTCAGGATCATCAACATCACCATCACTGTCATCATTTTCTTCTGCTCGTTCTTCCTCATTCAATCATTATCACGTTCAGCATCGCCGCTGCGATCACCGTCAACGTACCGAGTCGCGAGGCACTCACAATTCACCAGGAGGAAAAGAGGGAGAGAGAGAGAGAGATAAAGGGAGGGCCGGAGGGAAGAAAGGAAGTAATCCCAAAACACACCTTTATCTTGCGGAAATTCGCCCCACAGACGGCAAAGCGACTCCCATAGGAGCCAACACCGCAGCAGCATCAGCAGCAACAACAACAGCAGAAGTAGAGATCTGGGGCCCGTTCGCCCGACAACGAGGAACAGCTGACGATGACCATGATAGTGATAATCAGATAGCGACCAGTTCGTGGCGGGGCGTGCAACAGCTCTAGGGTTTTGACACGCCGCCAGAATTATGTTGGCGGGGGTCCGTTGTCTAACCCCTCCACCCCCCTTCCCGGGCCTCGCGCCTTGTTCGCCTTTTGCTTGCTCGCTTGCGATATAGTCACATGATCGTCACGGTTATGATGACACGGTGTTACCAACGTACGTATGCACGCGTGTGTGTCTCTATGTTTGTCTGTCTGTCTGTCTAGATGGGCCAAGACCGCCTCGCCCTGAATTATGGTGGTGTGGCGGTGGAACGTGGCCATCATCACCACCAGATTGATGGTGGTGGTGACGATGGATGGTAAAATGATGACGGGCTGCTTGGCCCGTCAATATGTCTCGCTGTGCCCCCTTCCCCCCTCCCGCCTGCCGGTACTTGTCGTTGACGTCGACACGGATCCGGTGATGGACAACAACAACGAAAACAACCACAACAACAACAACAACAAAAAGAACCACAACAAGAGTGATAACAACAACACCGACTCTGCCGCGCAGTGCAATCGTGACTTCATCTACTTCATGCTGTGGCTACTGTAGATGATGCTGTTGCTGGTGTTGTTGTTGTTGTTGCTGCTGATGTCGTCTTGATTGCGCCTCACTACCACTTAAGGCGACGACACACGACAAAGCGGGGCGGGCGTGTGACGTGAATGAGAACGAACAAGCAGATACCTGATACAACAGATATCGAGGCGGGCAGGCGGCAACAGGTATGAACGGTAGAAGGCAACAAAGTTGAATCGATAGACGCGACGCGACACGACGACGACACGTAGATCGCATGCTACGTAGTGGACAACAGTGACAGGCGTAGCCAATCGTGTGGCCGTTGCGACCGACAACTGCAACAGGATTGAGTGAGTGAGTGAGTAGGTGAGCTGCATGACGAACGAAGCAAGGCGAGGCAGTCGTCGGCGACGACGCAACGACTACTATTATTATTATCATCGTTCGGGCTGTTTGGTCGAGCAACAATTTCACAGGCCGGCGTCCTGCATCGGCAGCGTCAACCGGCCCCCACCGGCTTCCGTCATCTGTTCAGCTTGCTGCTGCTGCTGCTGAGGGGACAGCAAGCCCTCGAACATAGATAGCCTGAACGCGCATGTAATTCGAAATTATAGACACACAGACGCCGCTCGTCGAAATGGGCTCGTACGCACACGCGCATGCCCGATAGCACACACTCACAAGCACACAACAAATAAACGCCGATCCCATTTCCGCAGGTTCGTCTGGAATATTGATGTTGTTGTTGCTGCTGTTGTTGTTGCTGTTGTTGTTGTTGATGTTGTTGTTGTTGTCGATAGTGCTGTGGTTGTTGATGGTGCTGTGATTGTTGACGGTGCTGTTGTCAGGGCTGCTGATTTCTGATGCTACTAGTCCTGCTGGCCCTGCTAGACGGTACCGACGGAAAAATACGGGCTGAAAAAAAAAAATTTCAACCACGAACAGTTAGTTATCGGTCTACCGGGGCTATTTCGGGAAGCACAGCGTGCAGCACCAACACCCGATCAGCCGGTACTGTGAAGTCGCTCTGTGAAGTTTCTTCTCTTCTTCAATCCCGACGATCCCGACCACGGTGCTTCTGCTGCAATTAACGTGAACTAATAATAATAATAATAATAATTTGAAGCGTTAACTATTAAATAATATAATAGGTACAAATAGCAAACACACTTTACTACCAGCCGAACTAGTTTGGCACTTGCATACATTACAAACCAGCTGTATAAATGTATCTGTGACCATTTAAAATGCTTGAGTCATTGTTTCATTAATCGAACAGTGACATATCAATTAAACATTGAAATAATAAAGTTTCGACGAGGTAGGCAACTTGTGCGATGATGATTAAATCAAAAACATATTTTAGCAACAATATGTGCTTAAGCACTGACGCCGTGTGTGAGGCGTGATATTCATGTTGAAGGCGAAGCCCAGAAAGCAGTATTAACAGCAGCATGAAACTATAGGAAGCTTCCTAAGGTCCTAATAGAATAGATTAAAGCATGAGTCAAGTTGCTAAAGAAACACAGAGTTAAAAAACTACGATGTTAAACTAACTCTTGAAGCATAAGATTTGAGCATCAAAGCAAACCTTCTAACCGTTTTTTTAACATAATGATATGCTCGGCCAAGGTGGCAATGCAGTCGCAAGCATCTTGTGGAGGAACGGCGAAGACTGTGGGACAACGGTCCGAGCTGCAGTAAGAAAATAAAAGAAAAGAAAACAAAGAAAGCATGACATGCTAAATGGGACTATTCCTCATGAAACACCTCATGGGTACACAGTCCGATCCCTTAGCCTAGACATAAAAAAAATGCATAGGCTAGGGGAAGATCTGAAGTATTTCGTCAAGCAGATCGTCCAGAGCATGCGGTCCTTCAGAGCTTCCTTGAATTGGGAAAACTCCCTTAGCAACCTGAATTTACTGCCAGGCGGAGGCCCGATTCACATTCTTCTAAATTGCCAATTACAGACTAGAGCCACAGCAGTTGCAAAGGTCAGTTACAAATAAGCTCATGAGGGAGACGAAAGAGGAGCAAATATCCCAGACCCCAAGAGGAACCCTTAAAAAGTTCGGTGCAGCAAAAGAGTTTGTTTTGAATTTTGCCGCCATACCAAACTGGCGGCAGTTGACGCTGACGGCAGGCTGTTTGGAAACATCGTCGTCTTATGCCACATTATTCTCAGAGAGTAGAACTTGTTGTAAGAAATGGTGTATCTCGTATTGACAATGCCGAAAAAACCCTGGGCGGTCATCTTCCTGACCAGATGTTTCAGACATAACGGCATGCAAGGTATTTTCTCCATATTTTTTGTCCATACCTCGTCTACATTGTCTTTTGGGACGGACAATGACTGGAATTGTGAAGAGCGTTTTCTAAAGGTTCGACACGTCTCTAAGATGTCTGCTGTATTCACAAAACAGATATTTATGTGACCGCAGAAGGCCGTAGAATCTGTAGAAAAAAAATATATATATGTGCACCCTCACAACTCTTACCTTCATCTACGTCGGTCGAGGATGTTCGCTATGCGGTTGGATCATTTTCAAAGAGCTCGAGCGCCGGCCTGGATTTTATAAGACCTCGGCTCCTACAGGACCTCCTCTCACCGATTCTTGGCTGCTCATCCGATGGACTTTGCAAGGCCCTGGCAAAGGTAATCGACCTACTGCGATGGGGAGTTCCACATCCAAAGTGGTGCCCCCTCATCTTCGGAGCGAGGCTGTTCGCATTGAAGAAGAAAGACGGCTCGTTCAGACCTATCGCTTGTTCTTCAGTACTACGCAGGGTCGCGGCAAAATTGGCAGTGAGGGACTCTAGGGGTACTATTAACCTAGCGATTGGACCGCACCAGCTGGGTTTCTCCACCAAGGGAGGTGCTGAAATAATGATTCACGCTACCAGGGCTTTTATTGATTCTCGGCTCGATTCATCCGTGCTAGTCAAACTTGACTTTAAGAACGCGTTCAACACCGTCAGGAGGGATCACTTGTTGAAGGTGGTTGGAGATGAGACCCCTGCAATTTATCACCAAGTAAAATTGGCCTACGGCGATCCATCGCACTTGGTCTTGCCCTCGGCACTGCTCACTTCGGCTGTAGGGGTTCAACAGGGAGATCCCCTTGCGCCCCCTCTGTTTTGTCTTGCCGTTAAGGACTTGGTTAACTCACTTGAAAGTCCTCTCAATCTTTGGTACTTGGACGACGGGGTAATTGTAGGTAACATCAGTACGGTCTGTGAAGACTTAAAGAAGATACTTAGTTTCTCCACATGCAGCGGTTTGGAGCTGAACCCAATCAAGTGTGAGGTTCACATAATCAACTCAGGTACAGCTGAAATCTCCGCTATACAGAACCTACTTCCAGGTTGCCGCGTAACAGGCGACGACCTGGATCTTCTTGGTGTTCCCCTGTTCTCTCGCCACCTTGGACCGACAATCGAACGTGGGATGGAAAAACTGGAGGTTGGTTTTAATCGTCTTCCCCAGCTGGGCGCCCACCGGGGGTTGTACCTCCTGCGTTCATGCTTCTCTGCGTCGAGGCTGAACTACCTGTTCAGGGGAATCAACAGTTCAGCCTTCTCGGCCCAGTTGGAGGAAATAAACTCGAAGATGGGCTTTGCGTTGGAATCTATACTCAACCTGCGGCTGCGAGACGATTCCCTAGTTCAGGCCTTCTTACCGGTTGCCAGAGGCGGACTGGGCCTGCCTGAAGCTGTTTCTCTTTCAGTCGCAGCACACATCGCCTCTTTACATTCGGCGACTAGTGGTGTCGAGTCTATCCTGGACACCCGGGCGATTGCAAACTTCCAGGCCACGCTTGAACAGACTCACGATGACGCCATCGCATTCCGCGGGTCTCTACCGGAGACTCCTTCTCTTCAGCGCGCGTGGTCAGAACTGGCAAACGACGGCCGATGGAACGGCCTGTGGGACCGAACAACTACGGCCGCTAGCAAAGCGAGGTTACAGGCAGTTTCGTCGCCCGGTGCAGGTGCATAGCTACACGCTCTCCCGAGCCCTCAGCTGGGTACCCTGCTCGACGATGAGTCTACACGAATACTAGTCGGGTTGAGGTTAGGAGTTGAGCTAGTCTCCCCACACCGATGCAGATGCGGTGACGAGGTCGACTCCCTAGGTCACCATGGACTCTCCTGTCTCCAGAGTTCAGGCAGAATCGCACGCCACTCGGCGTTGAACGAGACATTTAGCAGAGGGCTTCGATCGGCAGGCTACCCATGCATTTTGGAGCCGTCTGGCTTAGTCAGAGACGATGGAAGGAGACCTGATGGAATGACCCTGACTCCCTTCGAGCGGGGCCAAATGCTGGTGTGGGACGCGACCGTAACCGACTCTTTAGCCCCCTCAATGGTCGGTACGGGCGCAGCCCGCCCTGGACACGCGGTAGCCCTAGCGGAAGCAGCCAAGTGCAGAAAATATTCAAGCATCAGTTACCCACACTTGTTCTCACCGCTTGCATTCGAGACATTGGGGGGGCCTGGGTCGCTCACGACGAAACTGCTCGAGGATGTCGGGAAAAGATTGGCGCTTGCTACAGGAGACAAGAGGGCGGGCGAGTATTTACTGCAACGTCTGTCATTAGATGTTCAGAGGGGGAATGCCGCTTCGGTGAGAGGTACCATGGCTAGGTGGACCAGCCCAGGCCTGGACCTAGTGCCTTGAGTTATGCCCCAGCGGGCTGTGCACACGTTCTTACATCACAAATGTATATTTTGCTACACTTAAATAAATGATGATATGTGCACATATACATACACTATATACGAGGACCGGCAAGTTCTAATTCTTTGCATTTTATAAATTCAACCGAAACCACCAAGGTATTCCGGTTTGTTTTGTTTAGAAGTGTCATTCATCAGCTATACACAGCCCAAATTTCGCGCTAATCGGTGGCAGGGTTTGTTGTTTGATTTTTGTTTAAAGAATTGAAGAAAACGAGGTCCGTCGATTTTTAAGGAACTGAAAATGGAGGAGCAACGTATCTAAATCAAATTATCGGTTCTAAAATGGTGGAAGTGTCACGAACTGCCTATTGTTATCAAGCAGTGTTTTGAATTACTGTACTGTGTAAACGTGGTACGACGGACGTGAGGAGACCGAGGGTGATCCCCATCCGGGAAGGCCTTCGACGTCAATCAAAGATCTGTGCAGCTGTTGTAGCCTGGCGTCACGGTAACCTGTCCGGCTCTAACCTCACTCAGGACGAGACTTCGTGTTGGCGTTGATATCGCATTTACAGACGACGCGGAACGCAAAGACCTTTCGGGGCTGACTCTCAGCCAAGATTTAACGTCCATGGGACTGCTTATTGCATTGCTTCATAGACGGACCCCCTTAAATACAAATGTGCAACGGTGGGGCTCGAACCTGCGCACCTATGTGTCTCCTCCGGTCGCGAGGCGGAGACGCATGCCACCACGCCACCGGGCTCGACACGCAAAGACCTAGCAGGTTGTGGTGTGGTGTACGCTCGACGCTTATTCCGCACAGGTCACGTTTGTAAGACTTCAGTCAGCAAGGTGATTCTGAGGTTTGACCGCCAACTGCCTGTATCTGCCTTCTTGGAATACAAAACCCACTCCGTCGTTCTGGAGTCAGATCAACCAAAGTTATGCTAAAATTGTCAACGAGTGGGGCATCTAGCGGGCAGGTGCATTTTTCGCAAGGCCTGCAAGAAAAGTGGAGGCTCTGATCATTTGGCGTCCAATTGCGCGAAACAGTCGAAGTGTGTAAACTGTGGTGGTTCCTACGCGGCCGGATCTCCTTTTTGTTCGCGTATGGCTTATCTCCGTTAGCGTAACAGGATTATTGAACATGGAGGCGAGAGTTCTTTAGCAAGTTAAGACAGCTCACCCGACTGCATCGATTACGGAGGGATGGCACAGCCACTGTTGTAGAAAACCTACAACCTGGTTTTTCTAACTACGGCAAAGCTTTCGATGCAATAGTTCTTAGGGGCATATCTGACACGCAACAAAGCACCTCGCCTCAGCTGCTCCTTCCTAATCCGCGGCCATTACCAAAGCCCAAACAATAGCGGGCCAATGCATACAGGAGTCGTGAAGCTCGGCCGCGGCGCGCTTCTGGATCTATCACAAAAGGAAAAATCCGTGCCAAGACGTCACGCAGAGATGTTGGAGGCGCCTTGGCAGACGTCGCTCGGATGTTAGAGGGCATCAGTCCTGGTTTGGCGGCAACCTTGAAGACGATTGCAGAGACCCTAAAAAATCTCTCTTGGCTTTGCTTTCACTTGCATAGAAGCTCAAAGCTTTTACATCAGAATGCCAGAAAACGAGAACTCGAGCAGAAGTGAGGCCGCTCATACTTCTCTAGTTGGGGCTTTAGAGGTATTTTCACAAGAGAGGTCTCGTTATAAAGTGCGTTGCAAAAAATTGCAACTCATGTTTTTCGTGATAATTTCGGCTTGATTTATTTGAATGGCTAACATTTTAAGGGCATGATGTACATGACGAGCCACGAGTATGGTGTTAATTTCATTGCAGTCTCACAATCGGTTCATACGAAAAAATAAAGAAGTTTGAATAAACAGTGTTGCAACATATTGGCAACAATAACGTGCTAACAACACAGCTCTTGTTTGTAAAGGATAGTCGATACTACAGCTGATATACGATGCCGGGGATCAAATGTCAGGAATATTGTCTAGCGAAATCAATCGTTCTATAGCTGCAAAATATTCTGCAGCTCAGTCGTTGTTCCGAACTTACGACGAAGCTTATGTTTAAACCATGGGTCGTACAAATGATCTCTCGGATAACGAAAAGATAAGAATTGAGGCATATGCTGAGCTCGGTCGTACAGTAACTGCTATAGCAACCAGATTAGGACGGCATAAGAGCACCATCAGCAGGTTCTTACACCTTTGAGTAAACCGAAGGTGCATATCTAACAGTGGGCGTAAGCCAGTTTTGACTATTCGAGATCGGCGTAGGATTATACAGTTGGCTACTCATGACCAAATGTCTTCTTCCCGGATCAGGACCACTTTGGGGTGCCAGTACACCGATCCACAGTGTACCGAGTGTTAAGTTCTGAAAATCGTGCGATACGCGAAAAGGAAGCTTATGCCGCGACTGCGACTAAAGAACATTATCGCACGGCGTGAATTTTCACAAAGATACCAAACTTGGGATAACGAGTGAAAAAACATCGTCTTCTCGGATGAAAAGAAATTTAATCTCGATGGCCCTGACGGCTGTCAGTACTATTGGCATGACTTACGGAAGGAAACTTGTTCTCGAAACGTGTGGCCGGTGGTGATGCTGTAAAATATTAGGGCGCGTTTGGATACAATGGGAAGTCTGATCTAGTCGCTATTATGGGCCAAAACAATTCCAACAAGTACCAGCGTATCGTCGGTTTCCAGTTAGAAGCCCATTTCAGAAGAATTGGGGGACTTGACGCAGTTTTCCAACAAGACAACGCCACGTTTCATACCTCGGCTAGCACTATAGCCTCTTTTAAGAACAAGGAATGCCACACTCATTAACTCCATGAAAGACCGAGTTTACTATTTGATTCAGAAGAAGGGACGAAAACGTGTTTCTAGAATAGAATATGTAATATCAAATTAGTCATACAGCTCTGCTAAGAATCGAATACTCCGTAAGGCGTTATTGTTGCTAATATTTTGCAACACTGTTTTTCACATTGTTTTTTTATTTTTTGTATGAACCAATTGTGAGATTGCAACAAAATTAACACCATGCTCGTGGTTCGTTATGTACATGATGCCCATTTCAAGTCATTCAAATAAATCAAGCTGAAATTATCACCAAGAAACATGAGTTGCCAATTTTTTGCGACGCACTGTATATCGGCTAGACACGCCAATGCCGCCAATGGATCGTCCACAATACACTGGGCTTTGGCAGAAGAAATTGATATTTACACTACTCATTGATATTTAGGCAAACATGCGCCTTATCAAACTGCCGCGCCTACTGAGGGCTTCTTAAACGTCGCCAAGTACATCGATCTTTACGCCTGGTATTTTTTGTTCTCATTCGCTTCAGAAGAACCTACGCGATTTTTTAACGATTAATTACAACTCAGGGATCTGACGCACGGTGTGAGGGATGAAGACCCAAAGTGATGGCCCATCTCGACAACGACCATTCCAGACGAGTGAGAGTCAAGGTGTCGGAAGGTGTTATGTCCGGTGCTGCTAGATTGGTTAGCTCCAAGAATATGCTAGCGCCAGTCAACAAACATTAGGAAGTTCTACGCTCTAAACATCTAGATGCGCCTCTGGATCTTTCCATGCCCACAACCCCGGCGGTCAAACTGCCTTCTTCAGCCTCGCGTAAAGAGATACTGAAATCTACGAAGACCTTTAACAGAAGTTCAGCTGCCTGTCTTAACTTCATGGGCCACGTTACTTGCAGGACTTGTTACCTGGTGCACTGGGCAGCAAGGTCGGACGGTTAGCTGAGGCCATCGATAGAGCGGTTGGTGTGCGCAATTGTCGCTTATTTTACAATGTCAGACTTCAAAAGCGTAGATAAATTAATATATTGTAACGAAGTTACTGTGTACGCATCATAGCGCAATTCAAATAAGTTCTAACTGACCACGTCCAACGGCTACAGCGCCCGCGCCAGAATCTCAACGTACACAACGTTCACCGAATGATGCATGTCTCAACCGAACAAGACATGTCTCAACCAGCCAGCCGAGAACAGCCACAGCCTTTCGCGCCGAAACCCCAACGTCCTCCGCCGTCCAAACGATCATCGGCCGACATCGGGAGAGGGTCGACTTATGATCGGCAGTCCAAGTCAAACAGTCACTTAACCTGTATTCCTGTACGAAACAAACACAAACCACTGTAAATTTCAACCGATTTGAGAGCGGGTTCTGAGACTCTTTTGGGTGTCAGCACGCCGCGGTGTCTCGTGAGTCAATAAATAGACCGAGCAGCCTGGCTAAAAAAACCATCCGTTGCTCGGCCGTGCTTTGCATTAGACGCAATGCTACGTGTCGTCATTCATTGTTCCTGAGTCCCTCGGGCTGCAGTACCTGTCCGGATGAGTCTACATCCCCAAGCTGACTTAGCGTAAAGGTGGACCGCATGACTCGACAGGGTATCGTCCGGCCGTCCTCCAGTCCTTGGTGCAGTCCAGTAGTGCTCGTGAAGAAGAAGACCGGCGAATACCGCTTCTGCGTCGACTACCGCGAACTCAACAAGGACTGGAGGACGGCCGGACGATACCCTGTCGAGTCATGCGGTCCACCTTTACGCTAAGCTTGGGGATGTAGACTCATCCGGACAGGTACTGCAGCCCGAGGGACTCAGGAACAATGAATGACGACACGTAGCATTGAGTCTAATGCAAAGCACGACCGAGCAACGGATGGTTTTTTTAGCCAGGCTGCTCGGTCTATTTATTGACTCACGAGACACCGCGGCGTGCTGACACCCAAAAGAGTCTCAGAACCCGCTCTCAAATCGGTCGAAATTTACAGTGGTTTGTGTTTGTTTCGTACAGGAATACAGGTTAAGTGACTGTTTGACTTGGACTGCCGATCATAGGTCGACCCTCTCCCGATGTCAGCCGATGATCGTTTGGACGGCGGAGGACGTTGGGGTTTCGGCGTGAAAGGCTGTGGCTGTTCTCGGCTGGCTGGTTGAGACATGTCTTGTTCGGTTGAGACATGCATCATTCGGTGAACGTTGTGTACGTTGAGATTCTGGCGCGGGCGCTGTAGCCGTTGGACGTGGTCGGTTAGAACTTATTTGAATTGCGCTATGATGCGTACACAGTAACTTCGTTACAATATTATTTCATAAAGCGCACGTTGGGCTTGCCAAAGAACGCATCAGCAACGCTCGCACTAGAACTATGTCACGAACGCACACTGGTATAAAATTTCGTCCTGGACAAAATACCGTTCATTACACAAATCTTATAAGCCTACCGAGAGTTTAGGGAAAACCGCAACATGGCATTTGTAATGGGTTTCTATGTCGAGGGTCCTGCTTTTCGCAGCAATAAATGGAAACTGTCATCAATGGAAAACAGATCTATAATATGCAGAACAACAAGGCATGGTTACCACCATCTTATATGCTTGAGAGGGAAATGTTATAAAATTAGCAAGTGCGTATGTAGATATTGTGAAGTGTACTATCGGACGTAACCACATACTCACCTGCTCGTTTATAGAAACATCGTCATTATAATCACGTGTCAACTACATTCTTAACCTACAAAATGATATGTAAACTATTGTACTATATTACCAGTTCAAGGCGAATAAACCTAAAATAATTTCAGCAACTCTTGATAGCAGTCCACTGTGCTCGTGTATTTTTACACTTACTCAAAGCGCCGACTGTGATGGTTAAACTAGATTTCCTAAAGGCACCATTATTGTTTTACCAGACAAACTTGGCAAATGGTTCAGAACTATTGCATCTGGTCATGCTTCATAACGCTATGTTATCGCAGACAGGTTTTCAATAGATATTTCAATAGACTTTTCTCCTTATGTGTCAATAATTTGGTCGATTCACTGCAGCCCCCCCTTAATTTCCAGTACTTGAATGACGGGGTTCTGGGCGAAAATTTTCCAAACCTACTTGACGAAATCTGGAAAGTCTTTGCCTTTCGTGTGATTAGCGGTTTGATCTTGAACCCGGTCAAATGTGAAGTATATGTCACAGCCTTTAGTGAGTTTGAGCCATTAGATTTAACTGACCTTTTTGCTTACTTTTGGGCTGTTGCGTAGTACACAAAGTTAACCTTAAGCTGCGAGGTGTGCCCTTATTACCGGACGGCATTGTAAATGCATTAGCCAGTCGAAAAGACAAACTTGATTTCGCCACAGGCAGACTACCCCAATTGGGGGCCCACTGCGGCCTATTCCTTCTTAGGTCTTACATTTCAGTTACGAGGTTAGCACACTTACTCAGATGTTGCAACCTGTTCTTATCTCTTAAACTCTGACAGCCATTTAGTGCATTTAGCTTAGACACCCTAGAAAACATACTTGATCTGTGGCAAGATACTGCTGTGGCAAGGAATCAAGTAATGCTCCCGGTCTCTTTAGACGGCCTGCGGTCATTATGGCTGGACCCGCAACCGTGTCATCATTGACCAAGGCTACGGACAGAGTTACCGCATTGAATTGAAAAACATAGTTTTGTTCATGAGTACTTGCAAATTTACTCGAAAGTATACAGCCTCTGTACTGCAGAGGTTGCCCAGGGGCTAGAACGAATAGTGTTGGATAGGGATGGGTGAGAAACTTTTATACTAGGCAGCCCCTCTGCAAGAAAAGCGACTAGCAAGCCTGATTAATAGAGCACCTTCCGTTGCTAATAGAGCCAACCTTCGAGCTGTAATCAACTAAATTACACGCCCTACACTGTCCGCAAACTGTCTTTTGGACGACGAGACGACGTGCATAAGCGTAGGCTGCAGCTTTGTGTTGGCTTAGTCCTGCCCTACCGATGTCGTTGTACTGATTTTGTAGAGGCGTTGACCCGTCATGCCTGTCATGCTCCTTGAGTGCAGGCCAACGAGCTTTAAATAAAAAAAATCTGCTTTAAATTATACGTCTAGTTGTGAACTGAGATCAGTCGGTTTTCTTTGTGTATTGGAATCCCCAGGTTTATTCAGAGAGGATGGAAAAAGGTCTGACTCTAACACCTTTTGAACGTGGCCGCATGCTTGTTTGAGACGCAACTGTAACCTTGTATTAGGATCTTTCAATATATATATATATATATATATATATATATATACAAATTTTGCAGTTTTATTAAGGGTTTTATTACTTTTGTTATATATATTATACATATTATGAGAACTGTTCAAATGAAAAAGTACAAAACAATACTGTGAGTTTTTCTGGAAATGGAATTTATTAATTTTTTCAAAGTCTTCACCAGAGGCCTGAGCAAAACTATCCTACTGTTGCACGAGCCGAAGATTATCCGTTTCTGGGACTGCGACAAAACCCAGTCTTTCACTGTGTCCTTTAATTCACCGTCCGAGTTGAAGCACCTCCCTTTGAGATGTTTTTAGCGGACCAAACTGATAAAAGCTGCTGAGCGACCGTGCGGGCTGTAGGGCGTATGCTCAAGCTGCAATGACTGGACCGTTGGTTATTACACCTCGAGACGTGTGTACGCGCGTTATCCTAAAGAATATCGTAGAGTCACTTTTTCCGCGAACAGCTCAGACCCTTTGCACTTGATGAAGTTTCGTAGACTACAGAGTGCCTTCCAGTACACGTCACCCGTTAATGGTGTTTCCGTGGAATTCGAAAAAGACGGTGAGCATCACCTTGCTGGCCAACCTGTCATGCGCAATTGTCCACACCGTTCTAACGCTGGCCTCCGCCATCACTGCCAACACTGGCATAGTGACACGCCCATCACTTTCCACCAGGTAGTTTATGTTGTCGATGAGTTCGACCGTGATTACAGGTCTGCATGGCCTGGGTTCGGGTCATCGCTCAAACACTCCCGGCGTTCACGACGCCGGTCACTCCACTTTGTCACTGATTTGTCGGACACACAGCCATTCCCGTATACGGCCGTCATCCGGCGATAAATATTGGCCGGTTGAGCACCTTCCGCAGTCTAAAGTCTGATAACACCTCGTTGCTTCTCAATCGTCGAATTTTGAAATGGAACGCTACGATATCCTCACACGCATTGCCGCGTCAATTGGACGGAACACACTAGCCTGTTTCTCTTCTCCGTTATGCGCATACTCACTCTGGATACTCCATCTCGTCTCTAGATGTCTCACTACGTTATGCCAAAGCGGCATATTCAAATTTCAACCAGTTTGGTTGTTACGACGTTTCGTGCCTTTTTAATTGTATAGCTTTTAATATATATATATATATATATATATATATATATATATATATGCCCCTCATTTAAAAGAGTAGCATGTGCGTTAGGCATGTATATAAATATAGTTTTCGATAAGCGTTTTTTATTGATAGCTAAAAATGTTTTTCGTACGATTAAACGATAAACATGTTTTAAATATAACGTGAGGCCAAAGCCCGTGCACGGCCTGGCACCGATACATCCAAACATCATCGACACACAAAAGATATATATATATATAATGTGTGCTTAACAACGGTCTCTTACCATGGTTTACCATTTTCAGCAGGCTTATTTTTTTGCTAACCAAAACAATAACATGTCTCATTTTAAGTTGTTTTTAATGGGCAACATCTGACGTCAATACCCATGCTATGCTAGTAGTAGCGCTGTTAACACAACAACGGCTATATCTAGTTTCTCTTTTCATCTATATATATTTGTTTTATTTGCGCACTGCTAATACCGCACACTTAAACAGTCTGTGGGACATTGTGGCGTTTATATAGCTTATGTATAGTTAGTAATCGGAGCCCCGCATTACGTGCAATGGGTAGATATATAGCCAGAACATTTGAAATATATATATATATATAATATATATATATATATATAAATAGTATATTATATATATATATATATATATATATCTATATAGTATGGTCAAACTCGGTGAAAATCATTTTTGCCAATGGGTGGAAGCCGGGAAAACGTTTTGTTTAGGAGTGAGGATGAAATTTATAAAAGCTGTTATTCTGTCTTTTTTCTCCTACATAGTTGTGCAAAATCTACGTTTGCGGGAGAACCAGTCAGCGCACAAAGGAACCGATCATACCGGCGTGTTTGGCGGAAAATTTTGCACAATAAGGTATACATTACTAGCTTGCGTAGCAAAAAGCGAATAGCCAGATTAAGGAAAGTCATAAAAAGTCAAAATGTTACGTTAACGCTTTTTTGTGCAACATCGTAATTTTTTCCATTACGACCAAAAATGCACGTTACGTAGTTGCCAAGTGACTAAGCTTTTTCGACAGTCATATCGAAAGCGAAGGCATGCATACTTGCATAGGGTGTATGAGAAAGTTAGGTACATATTTTGAGGTTTGGTAGAACTCAGCAAGAGAATAATTTTTTCTAATGGAAAGAGGGGGCGGAAACGTCTTGGCAAAATGCTACGGTTCTGGACGTGAAAACTTCAACGTGAAACATAACAACTATGACTGTCGAAAAAGCTTAGTCACTTGGCAACTACGTAACGCAGCACCATCACTTTGGTACGAATGTAGTGGGCATTAAATCTGCTATTGCCTGAGAGTAGTCTTTTGGACGTGCATTTTTGGTCGTAATGGAAAAAATTACGATGTTGCACAAAAGCGTTAACGTAACATTTGACTTTTTATGACTTTCCTTAATCTGGCTATTCGCTTTTTGCCGAAGCTATATATATAGTATATATTAGCTCTTTGCTTCCATACCGGCTGCCACACATATTCTATAAAAGGACGAACATTTCTAAACATTGGCTTGACAGAATCTTGGGATCACGTGCCTCGTTCGAGCCGTCATCATCACTCAACAGCGACTAAACCGAAATGCCACGCAAGTCCACCTCGAGGCAAAACTGATTACTATCAGAGAGACGACACCTAGCACGTTTGCCGTCGCATTCCTCCTCCTCTTCTTCGCCTTCTTCTTAGTTTACGCCATGATTGACTTCGAGAAAGAATCGTTTTCCCCGATCCGTCCGATCGGGTTCCATCCTAGCCAAACGTCGGCGTATTCAGACGCAGAAGGTTCGCTTTGCTAAGAAGACCTATTCTCCCCCATGTGTCTGCGTATGGCTGTGTGTGATTAAGCCACAGCGTGGTCATAACGGGGGCGGCAACGACGGCGTCTATTCTATTAAGAGCCATGACGCCATGTGTATGAGGTGGGGCCCCGGGCCCCCAAGTGACTACAGGTGCTGTGCGCCATACGATACAGGCATGAATCAATATGACCAACACCATGGCCAACGGATGGAGATGTCGGTGGCTACTTCCACGACGGGATGCCTATGTGGTCCTTCGCAGCGGCGTGCGATAAATACTCCATATTCGAGAGATCGTCGTGACAGCCAGCCTGGCAGACCAAGCGGAGGAGGTACAGAGAGAGAGAGAGAGAAAAACTCTACTACATGTAACGTCAACCATTAATAACGATGGGCATTGATTATTACCAGCCACGATAGCTGCGCGGTGTCACTGTACAAATACAGAGACATCGCAGATATCATGGTTGGTAATAATTATATATACATATATATATATATGCTCACAAGTGACCCGTAATGTGTGTAGGTTGTTTTATTAGTATCCATATTTTCCACGATGTAGTGCCACAATGATCTTTCGTTTCATACAAAGGTAACGTTTAAATCACGTGCGGCCGATAAACTGAGCACGTCAGCACTGATCGGAGACTGGAAAAAAAGAAACAAATTCCTTAACGTGATTAAACATTTTTATTTAAAAAAAGTGGACAGCTGTGTAAATTGAAGCCAGGTTAGGCGAAGTTTGCGGCGGCTTTGTACTAGTGTTTATTCACAGAATAGTTCAGTTTATTAGAATACACTAATTACCACCATGCCTTATTATAAACTGCTACATACAGTAGATCGAGTTGTAGCGTTTCTAGAAGCGAACAAATTCTTTAAATTTACTTGTCGTAGGGTACAAAGGCACTTTGTACTTGGCTGTGCACTGTGGCACAGTGCAAACTGTGGCTATGCACAGACTGTCTTAAACAAAATGCACCGGATTAGTACAGAATGACTTTGACGTACGAGCTAACAATTCGGGCGCTGGTGTTTTGATTCCCCGCCAGTTGTTTGGTAAACAGATAGTGGAGAAATATAGTATTGTTTATCGGGTGCTTTTGGTATCGGGTGTAAGTAGTCAGTGAGTAGTGTTGGTATAGGGTGTTGAAGTAGTATTAAATAATTGTTCCAGCTCCTCGCCCCTTCCTAAGGCCATTTAGGTGCGAGGTTTTAGTGGGTATTATGCCAACAACATCGGCATCGAGTCCCACACTACCCGCTTTGGGTGTGCGTAAAAGCATTTTTCCCTCTCGCCAAAAAAAAGTGTTGGTGTAGGGTGTTTTTCGATAAAAAGCTTTTACAAAAACGGCTGTTCACTAGCGGCAGTAGCCATAAAATCTTCTTTCCCGATGAAGGCAAAATTCACTAAAAACTTCGCATTTGGGATTCAGAAAATTCATTGAATTGTCTTCGAAAAAAACACATAATATAAAAAATGTTTGAAGCGGTAGCCGATAACTACGGATAGCGGTAGTTATCGGCCCTTACTTCATCGAAACCGACCGTGGAGAGACTGTAACCACCAAAGCAAGCAATAGCGGGAACATAATAGCAATTTTTTAGACGGGTATTATGTATTACGTTCTTGCGTAACGTTTGTTCCTACATATGTAGGAAGAGAGAAAGACAGATGTGTATATATGCAATGGCCTTCTACTATTCTACTACAAAATCTATAATTTAATGCATTTTGTTTTCTCACTAGATAGGGTAAAATGTACCCAACAGCCTCGTAATTATATTAAAATTAAAAATCGCTCAGTGCCAGCCTTAGCGAGAACACTGCATTGCACTCATTGCTGTCAACATATCTTACACTAGCTATACACATATATTTACAAACACGTGTCACAGGGTTCATGATAAGGGTCTTTCTGGAAACGGAGGTGGTGAAAACCCAGCACAGCAAAACGGGCAGTTATGTACCTATTTGTCCTGCCCTTTCCATTCCATTCTGATTTAACCATTGCAAAAAAATGTGGGTCTCTCTTCAAATTGCGGTATGAACTTGCTGCATGCGGGGGATCAAACTGTTTTTTGACCTGCTCCACGAACAGTGGAGTATCTCTCGTGGAATCTCTCTTATATGTGTACAGCGAAGGTCTTGGGCTCACTGTAATACCGAGATTTATGAACCTATTCACATTGTTCAGGTCTTGTCTATGTAACTTTTTTTTTTAACGCTCTGGCAATTACATTTTTAGACGCTCGTAATGGGCTAAGTTGCCTGTGGCACGATAGCGTCTAAATGCATCTATCGTCATCGCGTTCTCGTACTGGAATTATATAGGCTTTCTCCAGCAGAGGTATGTAGCAGCAAGGCAATGACAACCACGTCCAACAAATTCTACCAGCACGGCCAGGGCTCGAACTAGCGATGTTTTGCTAACAGTGGTTGGCAACGCCCCGTTTCGAACGGTGCGTTAGCCGCCTAAGCCACCGCCGCTACCTAACTAAAGTGTATAATATATATATATATATATATATATATATATATATATATATATATATGTATATATATAGAAACATGTATAATGTAATAGTATAGACAAACTAGCGATATGGGCACCCATCGGATCGTGTATCACCAGATGTACTTGTGTCTCATCAAATCGACCTGGTTCTCG
Source organism: Dermanyssus gallinae (assembly GCA_003439945.1). Taxonomy (NCBI): domain Eukaryota; kingdom Metazoa; phylum Arthropoda; class Arachnida; order Mesostigmata; family Dermanyssidae; genus Dermanyssus; species Dermanyssus gallinae. The sequence continues at coordinate 35,875 of QVRM01005564.1, read as the reverse complement.
TTGCGCTAACATCGAGAGCGTATGCCTGATGTTTGGCCTCGAATGAGTGCCAGCCTAAGATACAGCTCTATCACTATGGCTAACTTATGTACAACAGCGGACTGACCACTATTCCGGGTTCAAGACCGGTCACAAGCGCAGGGACTGCAATGCTCCGGTTACTTGGCGTGCGTGGTAATACGAGTCCCGGAGTGCCTGCTTCCGTTGTCGTTGCTTGCTGGAAATGCCCATATGGACGACACCAGTTAAATTGGCCGCACACAACCTGACAGAAACCTACGACGAGTCGATCAGCTTCAACACCGTCTAGATAATGGCCCACTTCATACGGTATTGCGCTATCAATGGCTCAGTCATTCTGCTCTGTGCTACCCGTATTGTTGCTAACCATCGTTAAACGACCAGCGGAAAGACTAACCAATCTACCAAACTAAATACGTCTACTAATGGGGCTGATCTCGCTAGCCCGCTGTCTTCAATCGCTAATAATTAACCCTAATATATATCCCTGATGCTTATTTGGCCGAGGCAGATCATGGGCTAGCCAGCCTGCTATTAATATCTTGTGTCGTAACTAACGTGGTCGGAACATAGATCGTAGCGACTTTCTCTACGCTGTGTTGTTCGTTTGCAGCAATAGGTGGAAAGACCAAAAAACTGAACTGGATTGAATTAGAGACTACGCAGCACAGCTTGGAATATTTGTCTCGTGCTTGTATGTTTTGTCTATCTACTGATCACTTTAGCCCACCGAAGCGTTTTTCTGTTCTTCCAATTATGTCCAACATAGTGTTTTCATGCACCGCGCTCTATAATCATTGGCGTTCACAAGAATGATATTGCGTTTGTTGCCATCGCGTTAACCTAACGTAGACATTACTCATATCCCCTTTCATTGGCGTTTTAGATGTGGTAGGATGAAAATCTAATAAAAGCCGATTGCGCTTCTTAGAACAATTAAACCTGCTCAATGTTAGTTGATGTAAAACGTAAGGTATAAGAAGGTGAGGTTACGATTGTTGACGGTGACCAACATACGGTATGTTTCCAAACGGCTGACGACAAACATAGATCCTTTGCACTATTATTCTCCACACTTCGCCTTACAACCCACATTGCTAAACTTCGGCAAATGATCTAGCACAAGCTAGGCATCGAGTGAACTAAAATATACCTCACTGACATAAAGACCCCAAAACCCAACTGAGACCGTTCTACTTTGTATCATTCAAAAAAGGGTCGGCCCCTGCGACTGCCTCTAACAACCTCTTCGCTCAGCCTCTCGACCACGATACGTTGTTACTTCAGAACAAAGAAAGCTACTCAAATATTTTGCCGTAGGCCTTCTTGTCGGTAGCTTTCGAGACGCCCGGCGAACCTGGTCCCCTCATAAGTTGACTTTTGCAGAATGTGGCCGAGCGATTTATATTCACACAGTCACAGGGACGCAAGGTCCCGCGCTATTCTGCTCCAGGGTCTTTCGCTGGATTGGATCGCGGGAGAATGCCGCGGCCATGGGGACCACTGGACCCGAACAGGACTAATGAGCTTAGTTAGGCTATGGCCTGAGAAGAGGTGCAATAAACTGGAGTACATGTTCACTGAAGCCAATTGTATGTCCCATTTTCATGAAATATATAAAAACAAAGCTAAACCGGCATTATATTTCAAGATAGGTTGTTAAAAAACGTCTTGATTTCAATAGGACACATATTAGCCTGCATGTTGCCAAAGGCATGGAACGGGCTATTGCAGGACCTCCGAAATACGGAGCGGGTCGGTGTTTTCAAGATACGTTTGACCATGGAACTAAACGTAGAAAACGATTGTTCTTAGTTTTTAAATCTGTGAACTGTTAACATCGTATAAGATGAAATTATCCTATGATATGGGTATACAGCAAAAAAACTTTGTGTAATATAGGTTTCTGTGTGTGTATTTTATTGTGGATTTACTTCATAGATGCAGGTGCTACAACGATAGGGATTTTAAAATGAAATATGACGTCGACATAAATTGAGACAGATTGACTGTAAAAGAGCATGTCAATAAAACAACTGATGATGACTTAAGACCGCTGCGTGATATTTTGGAGGAATTTGGCCTCAATCGCAGAAGCCAGCCTTCGATTATACTCATCTATCAGCTATGGCATTTTATTTCATCTTGCTCTTTCTTTTACCTTTTCTGTAGTCAATACAAGATGAAATGTTATAGCAAGGTTCGTATTTATTGAACATTTTCACAACCTAATAATAAACGAGATCGATATGCTTCTGATGAGGCTTGTTCTGCTAAGTGACGCTTTTCAAGTAGGATAAAGGTCGGTTTTATACATTTGCTAGAACATTTAAAATATACATAACATCGCGCAATCATGCGCTCTCGTTCGAAACATTTGGCGGCCCGGGTTGCACAAATACAGGAATAATTACCACATTATACGTGGGGTCAAATTTTCTATTTCAAATAACTAGTGTAAGCAAAACAGCTAGTGCGGGTAATACTCACACATTATCTGATTAAAGGATGGGAGTATCCGAGCGCGGACTCGGATTAAGACTTGAGCCCTACAGGTGCTCCGCCCACTCTTCCCACTTATCCCCACTCTTCTCACTTATCTCTCTCTCTCTTCACGTATTCCCACTCTCTCCAATTATCTCCACTCTCCCTACTTATCTCCACTCTCCCTAATTATCCTCACTCTCTTCACTTAGCCCCACTCTCCTCACTTAATCTCCACTCTCTTCACTTATCCCCACTCTCCCCTTTACCCCCACTCTCCCCTCCTCCACCACACTCATCTCATTTTACGCCCCCCAACCGCCCCCTCGCATATACTGAACCCAGGGTACACTTTTACACATGGCAGACTCAGATCAACATTAGTCTTGACATTTGCATCAGGGGGTCAATTTCATCGAATAACCGACTGGAGGATCTACAAGGAGCAAGAAAACCTATCTAATAATCTCTACGCAACCTTCTTCGTTAATCCAGCTTCTTTTCAACCTATTTTTTCTATAAAAAGGCAACGTTTTCCCAGAGTCTAAATTATACCAGTCTACAGAAGGCATTAAGAAGTAAAGTATCCCATTTCATTCGAAGCTTAGCAGTGGAAATCTCCGCACTACTAGAGGAAGGCCTGCCGAAAGTCCATACATCCTAGGATAGCCAGTCGCCCATCGTGCTACTGGTGGAATAGATTTCCAAAAAGCGGAAGACCTGCCATCGCCTACGATGAGTATGTACGCGCCGCAGATCAAGGCACCGGCCAAAATTCTACTGTTTATAGGAAGCATACAGAGAAGAATTAAGAGCCCTACATAGGGCCATTAAAAATAGTAAAATAAGACCACTAGAACTTTTTGTGTGAATAGGTCGAAGAAAGCCCCTGGGGCAAGGGGTACAAGATTGTGCGTAACAAAATGCGCCACGCACAGCTTCCCCTACCGGTAGAAATGACCCGACCGACTATAACTGCGCTCTTTCACAAAGACCCCCGGTACTCTTTGAACAAACTTTACGCTCCCCCCCGCAAGCAGTACGCCTACATCCAAAGACCCATTCAAAGGTATACAAATGCATGGCGGACACAATTCTTATCAGCCGGGATTATCCTAAGACTTACAAAAAAGCACGCCTGGCCTCCTCTATCCTTAAACGCGGTAAACCACCAGGAGACCACTTAGCGGCCACCCTATGAGTATCCTCTCCTGTCTATAAAAGGCAGCTAAGCACATTATCAATTGGCGACTACTTACAGGAGCCCTGTCGGATGTCGGACAACGCCTCTATACGCTAGGTCTTGAAATGGCTTTACATGAAACGAAAGCTATTCTTTTAAAGGGCCTGAAGCGTCCTTCACAGAATCTAAACTCAGACACACCCACGCCCATGGCCAAGTACCTGGGCGTGATCCTGGATATGGCTCTCATAGGAACGCCTCATGTGCGCTATGCAGCAAAAAAGCAGCCAAAGCTTCAGCAGAGCTACGAATAATCCTCATACGAACCAGAGGAGCAGCCGACTCTCGGCGCCACCTCTTAGCATCAGTTTTAGATAGCGTCATGTTGGGAATCACTGGGAGAGCACGACTACCAGAGCATCAACACGCCGCCTCCTCAGCAAGACCCAAAGTTCTGCGGCGCCTAACATAGCACGGGCAAGTTGCACGGCTTCTACAGCAGCAGCCATATAGGTCCTCTCCAGACAAATAATCTGGGACATAAGAGTTAAAGAACTTATTAAAAACCCCCTTAATTAACGGCCGGGCGGAGGGAAAACTAATCAGCAGAACAGACACTATGCAAATAGAGCCAATAATGGGAAGCAATCCAGCTGGGCCATCCTGGATACTAAACAAGAATCGATACTCCCTGATCTCAAAAAAATTTACAGCCCCAAACACGGCTTGCTTACCTACCCACTCGAGCCATTGCTAGCCGTATTGGTAAAACTGACTCTTCTATATGCCGCATGTGCAACTCAGGGGAGGCTGACGATGTAAGACGCTGCTATGAACGCTGCGCCTTTTTCGACACTGAGCGAGTGCTACTGTCCCGGAACCTACGACTGAGAACCCCCTGACACACCAAGCCCTTGTAGAGGCGCTCCTCAGGGATCATAAAGCCTGGCTTATTGTAAAAAGATTTGCAGCAACTGTGTCCGAGGCAATAGTAACCGCCACACAAAGTGGAGCAGCCCAAATGGCAAGAAGAGTGGCCAGGTGATGTAATCTCGAGAAGACAGTACTGCGGCCACCCCTGGCAAGGAGCAAAAAGGACGACCTGATGATAGTGTGTTTGTGAGTCCCACACTACCGTGTCCTACCTTTAACAACGATGCCCAATGTGCATCACACATTTGACCAAAAACATCTACAAAAAATCTATATAAATGTATAATTTTAATTTGCATATAGTTTCTTCAATAAGTGTGCCATAGAACATATTTAACGTAGTTAGAAACACAGTTTCACTATATTTATATATATCCGCTATAACTTTGCTTGCATTTAAAATAAATAGGTGACTGTAATATCAAGATAACCATAGTTAAATGTAAAACATATAACCATATAAAAAATATATGAATATATTTTTTTGCTTATAAGCATCTTGTCTTAGATGTCAAAACTTGATTAGGGAGATTAAATAAGCAGAGACCTTAGTACCTAGTCATTACGGACCATTCTGAATATGATCGGGCCAGGAATCGCATGCGCCAAACTCAGGGCCACTTAGGCAAACTCGTTGCCGGGTGCCCCGGTGCACAGCATTTATTCCACATGACACATACAAGAAGTGCCGCCAACCGCCTCGGATCACTCCGCTAAGTGAACCAGAAAAGTGACTGCTAGAGTCACTTTTTCTTATAACTAAAAAGTTTCTAACTAATTAAAAAAGTTCAATTTAGGCAAGAAGTGAAGTGAAGGCATTTACTCAGATCATATTTCGGTTAGTATTTCCGCCGTAAGCGGGAGGATGCAAGCAAATTATGCTAGACAGAGATACGAGCCAATTCAAATGAGACCACCTCTTGCAACAACATATGTATCCGTAAGCACGTCAAATCGTTTGCTTACTCTAAGAGCCGTTAGTTTGCTGTATGTTTTATATACTCAATTGTTTCGACGATTACACATGAAATTGATACACATACACTGTACGCTACACCTTTGCATAGAGTATTAGGTGAGAAAGCGCGCCTACCGTTGTCACAGCATGGACATTCTAGGAACCCGGTCAACTTCTCGAACGGTCGTTTCTACTTCGTGAGGTGCTGGTCTGCCTCCAGCTCAGTAGCATACACGTTTTTATAACGTTATTAACTCTATAATGTCATGGGTATTGGTCCATATATATATATATACAAAGATATATATATATATATATATAGATGCGTCAAATTGACTTTGGAGGGAGTGTGGAGTCCACTTTACAAATTACCACAGCAATTTATGCAGGCACTTTATTTAGGCAATTTATACAGCGCGCATTTAGCTCCTTGCTACAGACTTTTGTCTGGAGGATTGTGTACTCGACGCGCCGTCGATCTGACGGCGTCTCTTCGTTTATTGTTCATTCCGAAATTAGGTAAAGTCAATAAATTACGCGTAATTTTCTGTAGTAGCACATAAGCCAAGCATTTGGGATGCAATTAAAAAGAACATCCCAATGTCTTGCAAGAGGTTTATCGTAAGGCAACGAAAAAGAGGTTGCTATAGGGTCCGACACGTCCGCGATCCTAATCCAATGCCATTCAAGTTGAAACGGTTGCCTGTCCATTCCACACAGGAAACATACGGGTGCTTACTGATGTCTTGTTAAGCCTTGTGCATTTCCGCCTTTAGTTTCGAGACCCGGTATTAATCCTGCCCAGATAGAGCGTTAGCGTAATTATTGGCAAATAAAAAAAAGCGCAACCGGCATATCGGCGAGCAGCAGTATATGCTTCCAAATATTGACAAAGTCGTGTTCTACAACACAAAATCTCGTTAAATCTAGTAGTCGTCTGTGGGTCCCCGTCTGTGTTTTCTGAACAACCTTGATTTGTCATTTGCGTGAACTATTCGATCGAATGTTATTTTGCTGGTATTACTTGTTTCGTCAAGATTTTTGTTTTGTGTGTTTGTGGCAAGCTTTCTTCGTTAGACCGAAACTAACTGGGTTAGCAGTGTGAAACGAGGCTACGACACATCACAACGAGGGCGACTTGCAGAACCAGGATGACAATGACGACGACAACAGCATCCAATCTTGTCTCGGAATTGAAACGGTACAGCGCTGAAACGCGGACGATAAGCTGCGTACGCAGGGGGCACCCTTTAACTGCCGCTTCTGTGACCTGTTGGCAATTATGGCAAACAACAGCAGCAGCAACAGCTTATATGGTATCGCATTTTTATCTGTATCTGTAGACGGATCGTGTGTTTATTTCTTTATTTATGGTAACCTTGCCTAAAAGAAAGACCACCAAGACATGTGTCGTGCCGGCATCAAACGCCCTATTCTTAATGCTAGAGTTGCCAGCCATCTCGGTTAACTCACATTAGTCTCCGAGTCCGCTGTGTGTCTCATTCGACATCCTGCTGGCCATGATCTCGCTTACAGCAAAACAGGTTGGAAACGGCAGCGGCGTTAACGGAGCCGTTCGTGTAGTCCCTCGATTATCTCGCAAGCTGGCGCTGGCCAACCGCGGCGGTGGGCTATCGGTGTCGACCGAGCAACGGCATGTATGTTCGAGCTCAACCTCTGCTGTCTCGGACTCGGCTAGGTGCCGCGACACGTACACCGCAATGCGTGATATGTGGCGATACGCACGAATCTAAACGTTGGAAACATTAGGATCCCTGTAAGAATTATTTATGCATACGCATCATTAATATAATGAACATGATGATGAATGAAGAACATATATTTATATATATAGGTTAAATAATAAGTTACCGCGGATTTCTTGACTGCTCACTAATTCCTTCCTTTTCTTATTTGTGGCTAATGCATCCATCCGTTCGGTTCCTCTGTACTCAGACACCAAAACCGCGTGTTTGTCCGTTTTCAGAGTTAGGCGTGTAGCACGGGATCCGTCCAAAGATGTATGTAACAGGTTGCCGGAACGTGCATTTTCGACTTCTGCTCTACAAGATCCGGCGAGATCAACACGGCGCCCACGCGGCCCGGGATATTTCTGCCGTGTACGGAAAGGGCGCATTGGCTGAGCGGACAGCTCAGGGGCAAACTGCAACGTTCAAGGACGGCAAGTGCAGCTTGACAATGTTCCTTGCTCCAGAAGACCATCCACCACAAGGACCACCTACAGATTTTTTTCAAGGAAAACGGCCCTCAAGCTAGGAACGGGACGTGCAGATAGACTAAAACCAACACACGATTCTTCAGCATCTTCACTGAATTGACTTTACTCACAAGTAAACGTTCGGGTTCCCTACCAGCTGTCTGAACTGTGCCAAGAAAATCGGTTGGTTATTGCGGCTCAATACCTCAACAGCGGCCACAGTAAACGATTTTTATATAAACATCTCTAGAGACGACATGTGATGCTTTTATGTTAACATGAAGGACAGAGTAGGTGGCTCCAAGAGCTACACCCCAATCCAGACCCTCATGCAATGCTAGAAGCCCCTTCCAACACAGCTTTGCTTTTGTCGATCGTGTCTGATATTGCAGAGCTAAATCGCTTAAATGACCTTGTACAAGGTCATTGTACAAGGACTCCTACCTGAACCCAATCAATGATGCGGCTCTACATAGGCATACGGAAAGCCCGCTAGTATTTGTGTCTGTATATTAATTATATTCAGTAGCGCCTCGCGGCAAACTGCCCTGTCTTCCTATATTATGCCATTTATCAGTTAGGTGACTTCAAGTGCCTAGATATGTTAAAGGCGTGCTAGAATTTAAAACATTTTTTATGAAAGCTGTTTTTATTTTAGATCATCCTCCGTCCCCTACGGGCTTGGAACTCATCGTGAGGTATATCTTCAATGCACTGAGGGCCGGACATGTGAAGATATCTATGGTTTCCCCAACAGTCCTTGTGGCAGTACGGCCGCTGATTCTCAGCGGTATGGTTTATCATCTATTCTCAATGAGCATCGCTCTAAGAGAATTCGATCAGCAATAGGGATCGATGCGCAAAATCGGTGCCACTGCGCGTATTCTAGCTTGCTTGTCGCAAAAAGAGATCATGCCCTGTAACAAGGCCACACTTGGGCTAGAGTGGCATGTAACATTATTACATGGCTGCAGTGGGGTACTCGTGCCGTCATCCAATTATTTCTGCACACCTATCATCCATTTATTCGTGAAGCTGTTACTTTATTTTTTGAGCGCCAGGGTACCAATTTCAACAAAAAAACGCAATTCATCATTTGCCTGGTCGACAAATAAGTCTGCTATTGGTTTGTCTTCTAAGGGAGGTATTTTGAATTGGTAGCAGTATGCAATCTTTGCCCAGGGTACTCGTTATGGATGCAGCACTCTTCCTTCACACAGTTAGTACGAATGTACAATTTCTTGCCAATGTGGTCTTTTTACCGATCCTTTCGGAAGAAATCCCTGCGTCTGCCCTCGCAACTTTGCAAAGTATGTAAATGCTAACATCTTGATTATAAATGTGGTTCAAACGAAAGCTATCAAGTTCAGAGGAGCCGCAAAACTGGCTAGCGATGATGGGCTTCATCTTCAGAGGAACCCTGTCAAGTACGTAAAGCGCTTCCTCTACCTCGGTGTCGAACTAACAGCCATTAGGTTGCGTTTTACGCGACATGTCAAGGGAGAGAAAGAATCCGTAAGGGTCTTATGTGATTTCACAAGTATTTCAGCACCAGTGCGGCTGTCGCTACAGCAGTTCTGCAGCTATTTGATATTAAGATAGGCCTTACAGCTAGGTGTGGGACACAAGTGATATGGCCGTACCTCAACCCAGCGAACTTTCGCTAATTTCTATAGACTCAACGCTGCATACCTCGAACGTAATCTGGGCGTCTACAGAACGAGCCGCAACCGGCTCGTTTATCTGACAGCTGGAACAACTCTCTTCACAGAGCCTTTGCGGCGATGCTACAACCTGCCTCGCACTGAGGCGTTTAAGCAGCACATTCCGTATTGGAAGGCGTAACTGAACAGTGCCGATCAAGTCTTTTTTATGACGTCTGCCCACACCTCGTCTCCGTGGGAACACACGTATACGCGCACGTTCTCGTTGACCGGTTACTGGAAGCAGCTTCCTGTCGTCGTCGACATCTTGGATTTGGGAACCCGGGCGGGAGTCTGGGCTGCACATTTCCTGTCGATCGTTCGCGCTCTGTCATGACCCGGGCCGCGACTGGCCGCGGTCTTGCATACGGAAAAGCGTCATTTACTCGTTGATTTGCTGTGCATGGGTCTCACTATAAAATTTGTGCAGGACCTAGCCACCATAAAGCTGACGTATCATGTACATGCCAATGTTGCGGTCAGCAGTGCACGACATATCGTTTACTTGAATGCTCCCGGTTTCTGTAAATTGTCTAATATAAAAAAATATAATACCTGTCTTTTGGCATTACACTACCTATATCTGTGCGTCTGCTCATCGACTCTAGCCGCCGTTAAGCGCGCCTTATCTTCCGGTATATCATGCTGCTTTTTCCAGATGTGTGGCTTCCACTTTGCAATATTGCTGTCTGTTATGAAATCAGCACAACTTAGCCACGAAAATCACCGTAGGTTCAACATAATAATAATAATAATAATAATAATAATACAAGCCACCGCAAAGCAGTTGCCCTGTGCGGCCACGAGCCCGCCGAGGCTAGACACCAGAGAGAATGGTCAGCAAGTCTTTATGAGCAAAGAGTCGAAAACCTCATTGCGGAATGCGCCACGGACGCCGATAAGGTCAGGCTGCGCGCCGTCTCCTCCAAGGGGGCGGGCGCACGGCTCCATGCCATACCCTGTGCTCAGATCGGGACTCTGTTAAATCATGAGTCGGTGAGGATCGCGGTCGAACTTCGTTTAGGGACAGACCTTGTGTACACTCATGCCTGCGTCTGCGAAGACGTCGTCCAGCCAGATGGACGCCACGAGCTGTCCTGTATTGTCAGCGCAGGTAGGCGAGCAAGACACCAAGCCTTGAACAAACCTTTAGCAATGCTCTACTGTCCATTGGCCTACCGTGTGTCCTGGAGCCCGTCGGACTAGACAGAGAGGGCGGGAAGAGACCTGACGGTCTGACCTTAACTCCGTTCGAGCGCGGATGCATGCTGGTTTGGGACGCGACAGTTACTGACTCATTAGCCCTTTACAATGGTCAGTGCTGGCGCGGCTCGGGCTGGTCATGCATCGGCTCTCGCCGAGGCAGGCAAGGTTAGAAAGTACCAGAACATCGGTTACGTACGAGTTTCACCCACTTGCCTTCGAGACCCTTGGCTGGTCCCTATACTGGACCCCCCGTAGTGGTGCACACGTTCGCAGGGACCCAAATGTCATGGTCCGACCGTGAATGATTGATTACATTGAATAAATAATAATAATAATAATAATAATAATAATAATAATAATAATAATAATAATAATAATAATAATGTCCTATCGAGGACACGTACTTCCATCAGCCTTGTACGAAGGTGATGATGTGGAAATAAAACGTTTGTGTGCGCGCTGCTTTATTTCATAAGCATTAAAGACGCGGACAACGCCGTGATCATGTGTATCGGTTAATAAGGACGAGCATGCCAGCAGTGGCGACTCTCCTCTTAAAACGTCGGAGGCGAGGAGTGGACTATGAATAATAATAATAATAATCCGAGCCCAGCGTTTTGTCTGCAATTCGCACGCTAGCCTTTGTTGGAATCAATTGGGACGCGCTTGAGGCTCCCTACGGCCCTAGGTTAGAGCAGCCCAACTCCATATCTTTAACAGACACCTCTTTGAGGGCGTCATTAACCAGCGGCCTCGGCAAATAAAGGTAATGCAGCATTCTCTTACAACTCTCTAGATAGAAAATATGTTGTCTAATACACCATATTTGTACCCCGTGAATAATCAATAAGTTCGTTTCGATACAATAATATTTCTCATAGATTTCCTTCGCATAATTCAGTGGAAATGAATCAAATTTTGTGACTCACCTAACGCCTCAACTTAAACGCTACTCTAAATAAGAATGCATGTTAAATCCTTCTATTTATTTTGACTTCATGTGACATTTATGTACGGCTTTAGGATGTAAACTTACAAACTGCAATATCAAGATGCGTACGTGGATATTTAAATTGTATGAAGCAGTAAAAAATAGTACAGTGGGTCTATAAGCAGACACCTAAAAAATATGTATACGAAACTAGAAGCAGCCCAGGTAAAAGATATATTTTTATTTTTTTAATTAAATATGTGTAAACATTAATGTCCTTTGAACTGCAAAGGTACAGGTGGCTGATAATCGAAGACTAATATACACAGTTACGTTAGTAATTGGCTAGGTAATACAGTAATGTCCTGTGTGCACACATACATTTAGTGTACAGACTCAATAACGCCTATAAAGGAAAATCACGCGGGTTACAAGCCACAGCGTCATGGCAAATACGTTGTCTAGAAAAATCTGAAAAGTTGCAACAAAGCATGTAGCCCAAACGCCCTTTAGGGCACATGCTTGAAGCGGCGGCTAAAGAGGATATTCATCATTCTACCTGCGTAGAAATGTGAATGTTGACTAGCTGGTATCTTTATGGTAAGAAGACGGGACCCACGATCGAAAATTGAAAGTGAGCACAAGAGTGTTAGACTTGCGAACACCCTGAACTGCCCGAAAACCTGTAAAAACATCCGGGAAGACTTTGCCGATGATTTTGAAAGCACTCGAAGGGAATTCAAAAATATTGTGGTACGCAATTGCTTAAACACTTCCTCGATATATATATATATATATATATATATATATATATATATAATATAAATCAAAACTGCCTCCAAACATTTATCCTCAGACTCCGCCTCCCCCGTCTGACAACACTCCACGCACCCTGGGGTCCAATGCATGCTAACCACCGAGCACTTCAGAAAAGACCTTGCAAAAACAAGACTTCTTTGCGAGCGCTTGGGAACCTCCATTGAGACCGCTACACAAGAGACCGATTACTGGTCTCAACAAGTAGGGGCACATTTTAAAAAGCACACAGAACGCTCTTTGTACATCACTGGATTAAGGGTATGCCCCACCTATCTGGTAAGGAGTATTTAAACCTCGAATTAAAAACATTGTTTAACATTTTTTTAAGGAGGTTGTTTTTAATTCTAGACTATCATCCGTCCCCTACGGGCTTGGCACTTAACCTGAGGTATATCTTCAATGCACCGAGGGCCGGACATGTTAAGATATCTAGGGTTTCCCCAACAGTCCTTGTGGCAGCATGGCCGCTGACTCTCAGCGGTATGGTTTATCATCTATTCTCAATGAGCATCGCTCAAAGAAAATTCGACCAACAACAGGGATCGAACCGGCGACACCCCAATAAATGACAACCATGACTAGAGCACTAGTCCCCTAGACCACGCCGCCACATTTAAAGCTCAGGATCAACGCACTACCAACGCGTGCCAGATTGGCCAGGGGACGCCCGGGCTACAACAAACGTTGTAAGCACGGGTGTCATGCGCCTGAGACGTTGGCTCATGTCGCTTAGATGTGCGATACAACACACAAACAAACTATAAAGAGACATGACGACACCTACCGAGGTCTGGGTTTTAGATGCCAAGGTTTGCGGCTCGGACAGGGACCTCGCAAAAGCGCGGCAGGACAAAATCACCAATATGACGTCGAGTTCCTATGAGCGGCGCTCCCCGACCCGCAAAAACCTCGCAGATTCGGATCCATCACTATCTCTACGAGTGTTGTATGGGACTCAATCTGCGAGTACGCTCTTGGGGCTCGGCGTCACGAAGAGGAATCTCATGGATCTTACCGTCTTAACGTTGCCAGGAACCTTGAGGATATACCGCTTGCACCGGGTCCATAAGAGCGGGAGCTACCATCAAGCAAGAACACGGACAGCTGATTCTTAACACCACGTGACACCTTTTTAGCACCATTTTTATTAAGGCGAGCACTGCCGAGTGTGCAAAGACATTTTACAAAAATAACGTCTTGCCCTACTCCTTCAAACGATTTCAAACTCAAGATCACATCTGTTCGCCAGGACGATCCTAAAATTTCTTAGAAAACACTGTTATAAAAATAGTACTTGGCCAAAAAGTGTATTACTAATCAACACGCTACCCCCTGTACATCACAGATCTGCGTCATGTCGTTTTACACGCTCACACTTTTTAAAGATGGTGCATGGGCCGATTTCGACTAGATAAGTGACTTTTGCAGGATTGGTCGTGTCCTTTTGTGTAAAAAAATTTCGTCTAGTTACTCACCCCTGCGCACTGCATTGTGTCAAAGCAACTTTAAATAATCTCCCTTTATAGGGAATATGCGTTACGTGCTAGGCAGTTGTTTCCCGTTTTGTTTGGTGCACTTAAAGATGGTTGCTTTTTACCGCTGGCAAATACGACTTAAGTATTTGACATAAACAAATGCCTCCCCCGACTGTCAAATATATTGTCTACTCCATTGTTTAATGTTACTCTAAGGAGGAACTTTAAAAGATTTGGCCGTGTCGAAGAAACACACGAGCTACCATATGTCAAACGGGCCAACAACACCGTGTTCATTTTCGACAACTCTATTGTTGATCCGCTACGCTCTGAATTCAGAACATTTCTTTCTTAAAAGTTATTGTCGTTCACTTCACGCTACCAGATGATAATTCAAGTTTTGAATTGGTGAGCAAAGTTACTATTTTGCAAACGCCAGATATTCAAAGCACCGACCACCAAATGCCCCTGCTCATTGTAGAGATTTTCAATACGCGTTTGGGTTATCCAACCACGTCCCACACGATAGCCCTTCTGCTGGAGCAAGAAGGCCATGGCCAATCGACGACTCGGTCACACTGCTCGCTGTAATGCATGATGCTTCATCACAAATGCTCGCCCACATATATATATATATATATATATATATATATATATCGTTCGTTAGATAGGTAGGTAGAAACATATTTATAACAGAAACACTAAATACACAAGCAGGCGCGTTTCTTGTTTTTATACAGCATAGAAGTTCCAACAAATATATTATTATATGGCAGTCGAATTACAAAGTCTTACCCGGTGTGTGCAGGAACAGGTCAGCGTTCAGCCAGGAAAAACCAAGCAGGCGATAGGTATATTACGACAGGTAACGCAACTGACAGATATAGAGCCCGGAATTGAAGAGAGACAACGGGCAAAAACGAATGGTCCCATTTTGCCCTTTAAGTCAGGTCTTAGATCCTCATACGTTCCTTCTCCTGGCTCCTTTTCTTGTGCTTTTCACACGCAAACACTAAGCACGCACAGGGACACGTGGCCAGACAGACATTCACACAGATACACACAAACATACACATAGTCTTAATTCACACACGACGAGGTGGTGGGCGCCCTGCTAAAGACGCCCACAGTGTCCCCTCCAGACAGGGGACGACGATGTTGTCCTTATTACTATCATCATTATCATCAAGGCGGGTCTTGCGGGTCTCTACGGGGGTTCTTTGCTCCCTTGCAGGTCACCCTGCGTTGATGGGTTTCAGCGGTTGAAGGGGCGCCCTTTTGGCGATTTTTGGCGCCTCGACGATCGACGCGCCGTGACCCTTTCTTTGCTCGATTTGCCTTACGCGCGATGAGTCTGTTCAGGTTCTCCATCTGGATGAATGGATGGATAACAGTCATGGGACAATCTAGTTAAGTGATGAATTGATTGCAGATTGAAGGTATGGTACATTGTCTCACTGCCATGGTTTGGTGCCAAGGTTTAGATGTCTCTCTTTCTCTATCTCTTTCACTTTCTATATATATATATATATATATATACACACATACTATATATGGCGTGTCTACCATTCAAGACCACCGTGAGCTATACGTATAAGTCAATTATATATATATATATATATATATATATAGAATTGGCTGTTAATGCGTGGAGGAATAGGCTCATTTTATCACGTGGCGTGATGTACTCAACACTTGTGCAGCAATCAATCAAATAACCTTCAAGAATAAATCAATAATGAGACATCAGCCAGGTCACCCCTTCCACATGTAATACGCTGACACAAGAGGGTCATGACGCGGCCGACGAAAAGTCAACAACTAACAACAACAACAACAAACAACAAACAACAACAACAGCAACAACTAACAACAACAACAACAACAACAACAACAGCAACAACTAACAACAACAACAAACAACAGCAAACAACAACAACAAACAACATCAATAGCAACAACAACAGCAACAACAACAGTAGAGCTAACAAGGGCTCTAGACCTGCAGTCCACTTTCGTGCGGCGACATTTTCTCCTACCTGTGGAATGAGGAACGACAACTCCTGAATGTCGGATTCTTGCAACTTGGCCTCTTCGCCTTGTAGCAGCTGCTGCTGTTGCTGCTGCTGCTGTTGCTGTTTCTTTTTGTCGCTGAGCGGAGCGGACGGCGTGATGCAGGATTCGCTGGCGCCAGCCACGGTCCTCGTGACGGGATCGCATGTCCGCTGAGAGACGTTGGTCTTCGGGCCCAGGGCCAGCAGGCCGTCGTCACCATCCAAAATCGCCTCGGTGGGGCCAAAACTTCGGCCAGCGGGAGCGGCGTGGTCACGAGTGCCGGTCAAGGCGCTGGCGGAACTCGGCGCCGCCGCAGTTGCAGCCGCCGCCTCAAGCTGCCTTCGGCGCTCCTGCTTGCGCAGCTCGATGATGTAGCGGCGCTCGTCGATGACCTTGATCGTCGTCACCGTCATGTCTTCCGAACAGTCGAGCGTCGTCGACAGGCCCTTCGCCACGGTCTGCGATCGACCGCCTTTTGGCCGGACTTCCGGAGCGGCCAGATAGCTAAGTTTGGCTGTGGGCGTTTCGCGGTTCGCCGCCTCCCGATCGACGTTGCGGTTCGAAGCGGCCGTTGTGGTTGCGGCAGCGGCAGCGGCGGCGTGAACAACAGTGGTGGTGATGGTGGTGGCGGCAGCAGCGTTAACAGCAGCAGTGGTGGCAGCAGCAGCGGGATTCACAGTGACCGCGTCAGCCACCCCCGTTGTCGCTGCTGCTGCAGGGTTGGCCGCCGTGGAAGTGCCGCCACCACCAATGCCGACGCGATTCGCGGTCGTCGCTGGGGCGTTGTTGCCGTGGTTGGCCTTCGGCGGGTCCGGATCGTCCTGAGTCGATTTCGGGGGGCCGGCTTTGTCGGCCGCCGTGCCGCGAGCTCGTTTTCCCAGCATCGTTTTTGGCCAGCTATGGCGACATTCGTCGTCGACGCTTCGCCACCTATAGTCACCGAGTCGAGAAGCGTGCGCATATCGTGTGCGTGCTGCTGCTGCCACATGACGTGCCAGACGACTCTACTACGCAACACTCGACGCAAGCTAGCAACAACAACAACAATCAATTTGGCATTTAGCCTGAACTTGAAGCTTGAGCAGCAGCACGATTGGATTTGCTGCCCACTGCGCCAGTGGGCTGTTAGGCCGCTCGGCACATGCTTTCTGCTGCTGTTGCTGCTGGTCTGTCGCTTGATCTACATAGATCAGATGACAGGTTGAAAAACAAAGTGTATGGAATGACTAAAACGTGCATATACGTAATATTGGATAAGTTCGGTTAGATGCCGTATGAAAGGCCTGAAATGGAAGATGCACAAAAAACAAGACTCAACATCGAAATAAGTGAGAAACTTTGACGACTTATGTAAACAAATAATACACACTCTCTGTTTTTTTTTACTGCTGAAACCTCTCAGCATTACTTTGAGGAATTACGGGAATCCAGACGACAATGCGCCACCCCAGTCATGGTGACTAGTCTGGGACTCGCAAACCCAGTAAACCCGCTTCCCCCCCACCCCCAGGGATCGGTAACTGCGTATCCATGGGAGTGGTGTTGCACCAACTCCTACATTCTACTCCAATCTGGCATCATCCATCGTCTCATGTCTGCCTTGGTGCAGCTCAGACGCGTCACAGCTCCGCCACCTGGGGATGCGTCGAGAGTCATCGCCTGGAGCGTCCCTGGCTGTCCCTGCCTAATCCCAAGGCTGGTTCGCCTTTGCTGCCAATTTCCCCTTCTTTCCCTGTCACCTACGGGCGCTCCCTCTCGACTGGATCGGGGGCTATTGTTGAAACGAGCTCTCCTGGCAGTTTCCTTGGCCACCTTTAAGGACATGATAGTCTCGAAGAAGGCACAGGACTCCCTCCACGCCTTCGCCGAAGTCTGCATGTGTGCTACAACCTTCTTGATCGGCTTTCCTCTCACGGATGGTCGCACCCGCGTCTCTGGCTTCTTGGAGGGCCGGACACCGCAGAACTGTGTGCTCGACATCGTCCGTCTCACCCGATCTGCATAACGCGCAGATGTCGACACTCGCCTTGTTAATTTTTACCATGTACGTTTGGAACTGGCCATGCCCGGTCAGCACCTGTGTCGTACCATAAGACAACTCACCGTGGTTGCAGTCGTACCACGCCTTCAGGTCAGGGATGAGGTCTCTGGTCCAGCTCCCCGCGGGCGACCTCCGAGGGTCTCCCGGATGCACTGCGGCCCACTCTTCATGCCACCAGGCGATTGTCCTCTATCTAGCCGTTGTTAAGCCTAGATCGCTATCCCTCCATCTTTCGGCCCGTTCACTTGCCAGCAGATCCCATGGCAGCATCTTAGACAGGACCAAGAGGGCCGCGGTCGACACCGTGCGGTAAGCCCGGCAGACACGAATGGCTACCGGCCGCTGTGACGATCGAAGCGCTCTCCTGTTTCTTTGTGTCCTCAGCGCCATGTCTGCCCACACTGGAGCCGCGTATAGCGCTACCGACTCTGCTACACTGGCCAGCAGGCGCCGCCTGCCTTCTGTGCAGCCGCCGACTCTGGGCATTAACCGCGCCAGGCCGGCCGCGACCTTGTGGGCTTTACCAGCCACATGCTGGATATGCGCCGATCCATTGAGACCTTTGTCAAGCACCACTCCGATATACTTTGCTGTCCGAGCAAGCTTGACAGGATGACCGTTTAGACGCAGGCGGATGTTCCGGGTTTTCTTCCTGCCTGTAAGGTACATTGCTTCCGTCTTGTGCGGGGCCAGTCTTAGAGAATGGTCTTCCATCCACTCTGCCACCTGCTCCAAGGCTTCATTAGCGGTATACTCCAGGGCTTCAGTTTCCCGTGCCGTGATAACCAGCGCCAAGTCATCGGCATAGGCCACCATCTCAACACCCGCCGGTAGGTCCGGCAGCTCGAGGACTCCGTCATAGGCTAGGTTCCACAGAATCGGCCCTAAGACCGACCTTTGAGGAACCCCCGCAGAGAATCTCATACTCCTGACCGCCGGCCGACAGCCTTCTTTCCGATAGGTAGGACGAAATTATCCGGCGAATGTATGGCGAAATGCCCTTGCGCCTCATTGCGTCCATGGCCACCTCCCAGCTCATCGACTTGAAGGCATTCTTGACGTCCAGGAGGACGAGCACAACGAAGTCTCTTGTTTTCGGGGTCCTTGTTAACTGTTCGGTCGCCCGTTCCAAAACCCGTGTAAAGGCGCCAAGCGTGGACTTTCCCTTACGGAAACCGTACTGGGCGTCTGACAGGGCCCCTTTGAGCTCAATCTCAGCGTTGAGCCTCTCAACGATAACATTCTCTAAGATCTTACCCATTGTGTCAAGAAGACATATAGGCCGGTAAGCAGAACTACTTGCTAAGGCATTGCTCTCTCCCGTTGGTTTGGGGATTAGGACCAGGTCAGCGTTTTTCCACAGCCGCGGAAATCGCCCTTCTCTTAGAAGACGCATCACCAGTGCTTGAAACAGCTTCGGCCATCGCTGAACCAGTAGCTTCGCCGCTCCAGGAGGTCCAACCGGGCCGGGTGCTTTACCGGGTGTCAATCGCTGCCATGCTCGCTCGACTTCATCCAACGTCACCTCGAGAATATCTTCTTCAGCAACCAGAGGCTCCTCCCCGTCGCCTCTCCACGGGTGAACCGGGAACAAGCTATGGACCTGATCCTTTAGAACATCCGGCGGGAGTTTCGGAGAAGGCGTCCAAAGCTTGTCCATAACGATTCGATACGCTAACCCCCACACGTCTCTCTCCACGTCCTCTGCCAGCTGTTTCCACGCCTGTACCTTACCCTTCCAGATAAGGCCTTGAAGGTCCTCGCGAGCAGCTCTGTAACTTTCCAGGAGTGTGACCGATTGCTCGTCAACGTCTAGCCCCTTCTCCCCTCGGTTCAACCTTCCACTCAGCCAGCTGCGTTGCCTAGTATACGCCCTGTTTAGCCTTGTGCATCGCTTTCTCGCTTCCCCGATCTCTTTGCTCCACCAGTAAACGGACCGGTGCCGTCGGGCACCTCCGCCGTTCGGGTGGGGCGGGCCAGCCTTTGTACATGCGACAATGAGTGTTTCAATGAGTCGATTTTCGTCCACCGTTCCCACTCCCATTGTCCGACACCTCGCGTCAATCTCCTTTACTAGCGCTTCCTTTTCTAGCTGTCTCATCTGCCACCGTCTGCCCCGGGTAGGTGATGCTGGAAGCGTCGCGATTGGGGCTCGTACCTCGAAGCAGATGTAGCGGTGGTCGCTGTGGTTATGGACCGTATCGACCCTCCACCCGGTTATCGCCGTGAATGCCCGTTCGTTGGCAAGGTTAGATCTACGTGATATTTCCCTTCCTGCCCGTGAGAACGTCGGAACGTCCCCGTCGTTGGCAGCCATAAGCCCCTGCTCTGCCATCCATTCCAGTAAGATTTGTCCTCTTTCCGAAGTGTTACGACTACCCCATGCAGTACTGGCCGAGTTGAAGTCCCCGGTAACAATCAGTGGTTTTCCCTCGTGCGTGCCTAAGCTACGGCCTAGTTGACCCAGGAAAACCTGAAAATCCTGTATCTCACTATTAGGTGAAAAATAGCACGAGTAGAGAACACCCACCCCGTCTAATTCCACCCACGCAAAGCCACTTTCGCCACTCTCTTGAGCCCGTACTGCCCATTTGGCGTTGTCCTCTCCTGTCCACCAGGTTGCCGCATCGATGCGTTCATCGGTATTTATAGAGCTCTTCTTTCTCATTCGGTTCTTGTTCGGTTCCGAAAGGAGGCATAATGCTATGCCCCTCTCCCGGACCGTCTCCTCAAGCAGGTCGTGCGCAGCTCTGCACCGGTTGAGGTTCACCTGAAGTATTCTAATCATTAGAAGTATTATTGACTTCCCCTCCCTTGGCTGCGGCACCAGCGACAGCGGCGCTGATGGCAGCACGCCCTCTCCTGCTGTAACCCTCGCTGTCCGTAGTCAATTGTTTAGCTTCATTGCGCTGTCGCTTCTTTTCGGCCGCTTCCTGGCGCGCCCTAGCCTTTTGCTCGGATGCTTCTCTCCGCTTCCTTTCACCCTCGAACTTCTCGAGGTTACTCTTACGAGCAGCCTCTTTCAGCTCCTCAAGTTTTTTTTTGCCAGCACTGGGCATTTGCTTGACGAAGCCGAGTGCCCGTCGACTTTGCAGATATAGCAATGCCCGGTTTCGCTAGTGCACGCACTTAGGAGGTGCCCGACGTCGCCGCACCGGTAACAGCGTCGGCCTTGCGCTTTCTCCTCCTGATAGTCTTTAGCCATGTGGCCTTGCTTCTGGCAGTTGAAGCATGTTGGTACGCTAAACCAATCCTCTGCCCGGCACGTGGTGTTACCGATCTGCAGGTGCTTCATGTCTTTTTGCCGCCGCAGACGGGAGAACGACAAGACACTGGTATCGCCCTGTCCTGCCGGACCGCGGATCTTCTGTGCGCATGTGCATATCTGCTGGCATGCTCAACTTTCGCCTGATCGTTTTTCGATGTTGTCGCTGTCCGCAAACGGGTCCACGTCTCGCAGTACGATCGTCTTTGGCGGTCCCCCAGAGTCTCGGCAAACGTGCCTGTTGATGCCTTTGTGCCGGTCACTCTAACGAGAACGTCCCCACTTTCGGTCGTGGCTAGTCCTCCGCGCGCGGCCAATACCACGCCCGCCGCTCTGAGGTCTGCATTTTTTCGCACGCTCATGAGCGTTTCTGCTGCAGTTTTACCCTCAATCTTCCTTACCCGGACAGTTGTATGGGTCGCCCACGTCTGGTCTGAGACGTTTGTCTCTTTTGGTAAGCTTCGATCCGCGGGCGGTGTTCTAACAGTGAGTTCGACATCACAGTCGAGTACCCGACAGCCCGCCTCAAGGATCTGAGGGATCGTGTAGTCTCCCAGCTCCTCGGTCACAGCCACAGCTGGTGCCTCCCCCGCCTATCTGCATTAAGGGTATGTAGGAGTCTACCAAAAAGCCTAATTAAGTCGGCCGAGGTCGCCCCCAAGGGGACCATTCCCGGCCACTAGCGTTCGTGACGCCCCCGGGGGACTTTGGTGTCGAAGTCGCTTTTGTATCTAAGTGCCGCCACCTTTCCTGGTTTAAGGTCGGCCAGCGCTGCCGCACCGGGAAACTGAGGAAGCACATGTTCGATGAGTCCTCTGTCTCTCTCCGATCCCTTCATCAGAATGAGTCCTCGCGCTTCTCTAGGGCTCCGAATCCCC
This sequence comes from Dermanyssus gallinae, assembly GCA_003439945.1. NCBI lineage: Eukaryota > Metazoa > Arthropoda > Arachnida > Mesostigmata > Dermanyssidae > Dermanyssus > Dermanyssus gallinae. Next base: position 13,705 of record QVRM01005564.1, on the reverse strand, counting down.
CTATGGGTTAGCTTCACCCTTTTGAAGCATCTCTCTGGCCATTTCTTTAACACTATGCGTGCCGTCTCCTCTACGTCGTTCTTTCGGGTTGCCGCTTCCAAGGCCGTGTCGATCGTTGCAGCCGTCTCGGCCTCTCTCGCCTCGATCTGCTCCTTATCGAGCTTCTGATTACATTTCGAACATAGTGAGTTTCCGTGCAGCTCGAGCACCCTGTTCACCCCAGCAAGCTTTCGGACTTCTTCCTCGAGCTCGGCCTTAGCCTTTAGTAAGGCGTCTGCCTCATTGTTGCCCGAAGCCTGCGTGAATGTCCGCCTGAGTTCTGATAGCCCGATCTCGAGTGACTCTACCCGCTTTTTTTTCGGCTTCGAGCTTTCTCATCCACTCACGGTCTCTCTGTTTGGAAAGACGCTTGTATTTTAGGGAAAACTTACCTACCTCCCCAACGGCGTCCTTGATGAACATCTGGGTATGCGGGTATCGCACGATTAGTTGACTCAACACCTTGGACCAGGTGCGCATCTGCTCGGCAGCTCCGTCTGCGTCATTAGGCTCAATTCTTCTCATTGGCCAAGCCTTTACATGCAACTCAGGCACGGTTTTGACCCCGCACTTAGTCTTTGACTGAAGATAATCCAGCCATGGTCCGTTATCCTCTAAGCCCCCATCGTTCTCGTTACCCTCATCATCACTCGCGTCTGCAGGTGTTTCAGTCTTTTGTCTTCGGTTCGGGGTTTGTTTTGACGTCTTTTCCGTGATCTTCCCGCTCTTCCCTTTTTCCTCCTCGTTTTCTCTTTCGTTGTCCATTGCCTGTTTTCCCGCACAGTTTTGGTCTCCCTTCACCACTACCTGCGTATTCACATCCTCCGCGCCGTCATCCTCTGCGCTGGAGGTGTGTATGAACACTCCCCCCAGAGCTCTCTTCGGTTGGCTCTCTTCCATTCTTCCCTCGCTCATCACTGTCGTTCCCGTTCTTTCGCCTCCATTCCCTTGCGTTGGCGTCCTTTGCGTCAGCCCCGAGGGGGCGAATATCGCCGGCATTTTTCGCCTATTGTCCCACCCTGGGAACTCCTCGTATTTGAGCTTGACACAATGTCAAGGTCGCTCAAACTCTACGCCCTAATGCGCCGTCCGTATCTCCCGACCAAGTCCCTCTCCCCGTAGACCAAGCAGGAAACTTCCTAGAACGTCTGGTCCAACGGGTACCTATATAAGGTGGGACTCGTTCTCGTGTTGCAGTCTCAACACTGGTCGCAGGAGGCCAGAAGAGGGCGCGATCAATTCCTGGAAGCACCGCCCATTGGGTGAGGGCACTCACCGACTGAAGCGCCACCTAGTGGCCGAAATCCCAACTTGCCTGCGTCACTCGTCTCTCAGCCTCGGAGGTCGGCGAACGCACAGACGACACCGTTCTTTAGTTGTGCAGCCGTTAGAAATCGAAATTTGAATCCGCGGCGGACCGTTCCGAGTCCTCCAACCGCTGCGCGGGTGGTTTCGTTTGCTTCACTCTACCGAAAAGGTTTTGTTTAAACTTCACAAAACACTAGCTCCTTACCACTTCGTTTCACGGCCACGCACAACACACCAAAATGGTCACTGAGTTTCACACATCACTATGGTATGCCACTCTCTAGGTTTACCGGCCTGTATTCACCCAAGCAAGCGTAAACCCTCGGAGCTCCGTCGACACACGTCCGCACTCTTTGGCGTCAAACTAGCAACTACACACTCTCTAAGTACGAGCAGACGACCAGCCGTCATCGAGCGGAATAAAATACCGACTAAGAGATGGGGGGATGAAACCAACGGCTTTGAAGAGTTCTACGTGACGATGGATATACGCATCAAGAGGGCGGATAGATCTATTTTCGTTGCAGTGAGGTCGGAAGCGCACGTTTGTGTCTTAGGCTTGAGTGCGCAGCTAGGTACAACTATAAAGTGTAACATCGTATAATTTAAAAAGTGGATAGTGATGTTGGTTTGCAGATAGCGAGCGGACGTAGGTTTGCTCGACACCTTGCTCGTTTCGCGCCAAACATGCAAATAGGTCTATCATACGGAATGGCAGATTGTATCAAACGTAGCAGATCGATCGTACGAAACTAGAACCGTAGAGAGAATTCGGAACAGTGCCATCAACGTACAGTTGCAGAGTATCTAGTATGATACACAGACAAAGATCAGATATATATATATATAATATATATATTGTGACAAGTCCACCCACTGTATACGTATCACAGCGCAATTCAAATAAATTCTTACCGACCACCTCCAACGGCTACAGCGCCCGCGCCAAAATCTCAACGTACACAACGTTCACCGACCGATACATGTCTCAACCAGCCAGCAGAGCACAGCCACAGCCTTTTGCGCCGAAACCCCAACGTCCTTCGCCGTCCAAACGATCATCGGCCGACATCGGGAGAGGGTCGATCTATGATCGGCAGTCTAAGTCAAACAGTCACTTAACCTGTATTCCTATACGAAACAAACACAAACCGCTGCAATGTTCGACCGATTTGAGAGCGGGTTCTAACACCTTTTGGCGTGTCAGCACGCCACGGTGCCTCGTGAACTAATAATTAGACCGAGCAGCATGGCTTAAGAATCATTCGTTGCTCGGTTGTGCTTTGCATTAGACTATATGCCGCGTGTCGTCATTCATCGTTCCTGCGTCGCTCGGGCTGCAGAACCCGTCCGGATGAGTCTCCATCCCCAAGCTGACTTAGCGTAGCACACCAACGTTACAATATATAGTGCAGAGCGTCTAATCTATGTATAATAGTATACAGATAAATAGCACAGCGTTGACCCAGTGGATGATAGTATTACAGATGAAATAGTGCTAGCAGCGCAGCATCGTAAGTTGGGAGAAGGTCCGCCAACTCCCAGATAAAGCCAGGCAATGAGAGGGTATACCGAAAATGAACGTAGTCTCAGCGTAGCAGGCGAAGGTTGCGGACGCATGTGAGATCGGTCCCGGAAGATATCTTCGGATACTAGTACGGGAGACCCTTTCGTCCGTTTCTTTGTGGGGAACAGATAGAATTAGTCATTAGGAGTACACTATGCACAAAACGGGAACTGTTGGTGAATTTTAGTGAATTGTGTGACAACCGGAAGGCTTGCCACGAGGACAGACTGAGGTGAGCTGTAGTCGCATGTGCAGTGCAATCACCAGGAAGCTGCAGAAGGGACCTCGCGGCTGAGTGGGTGAGTTACATGGTTTCCCGTTTCTGTGGAGTTTTCGTGCACTCGTGCGCCTGCCACGGACTACCACTGGATCGCGCGGTCGCCGTCTTCTTGGTTCGCCACGTCTAAGAGTGCAGGCTTAGCTCATAGTGGCTTACCGGCCCAGCCTAGCGCTGTGTGCCTGAGAAAACGAAGTTATCGTATCTCCGCACGCAGTTCGACAAACAGGCAGGCAAGCGCCAAGTAACGCGTTAAGATCTTTATATACGTTATAACAACATCTGAATATATTGATATAACGAACAAAAGCAGGTAAAGTGTAGTACAGGACGCATTAGGCTGGCCGATTGGGCCAACAGAGGCATGTACCGATCGCCATCCCGCAAAGGCCCTAAGGGGCAGGGGGGGGGGCGTAACCTGGACATGGAGCCTGCCAAAGTTAATGATACTTAAGGATCGTCTAGGGAGACAGATCCTACAGACCCGACGAAGAAACTTGAGAAGGATAAGAAGCAAGGTACAGAAAGGGAACATGGCTATTCGGATAGCATCACAGCTGAGGAATACACCGGCCCGTTTGCTACAACCATAGACCTGGTAACGGCTCTTCACGAATACACGCAGGGAACACAAGGCGTTCATCTTAAGGTAAAGAACGGCGTGAAATCCCTACTCCTGGAAGTGAAGAAGGCTAAAAGACAGGAGCTGAAGGCAATAAACGAAAGGACTCTTGAATTGCAATTGCAAGCTGAGGAAATAAAGGAAGCCCAAAACAAAAAGTAATCGATGCTTTGCGAGAAGATAACCGTAAGCTACTAGCGGAAATAGAAGAAATAATGGCCAATGATGGGCAGGTGCCACAAACAAAGAAGGCCTGTTGTCGCTGCCAACTTAGTCAGGCAGATAACATTAATGCCATGATAGAGGCTTGTGAAGACGAGCAGGACCTTACAACTTTGTTGGCCACCGATTGGCCAGTTGGGGTATACACACACACTAAACTGACCAAAACGAGCATCGTTAAAGAGAGCCCAGTAAGACTTATGATTGTCAGGGAAGACTCAAGGGATGATAGTGTGACATGGGACAACATGTCAACTCAGTTCAGCGGGCTTAAAGGAGAGTCGGCTAAGAGACTAGGAGAGGTAATCTCCCGCCACGTCCAAGAAACAGGAGACAGTGGAGAACCCATAAGTAAGGCAGTAATCGCCATGCGTCTGCCTAAAAATAGTGGCATTCTTTAGGAAAGTGAATTATTGGAGAAAACCATTGGGAAGGCAAAGGACATCATAGAGACGAGCAAGCACCATGACCGCAAAAGCGCCATATCGTGCTATATGAGTAGCCAAGGGGATCAGCAGGGCGCCCGAAAGCTTCTTGAGTGTCTTTCCCGTAAGTTTAATCTAAAGCTCGCGATAACAACATGTAAAAGCGGCAGGAAAAAGATGGGCGAGAAAGAACCCAAGAAAAACCCAAAAAAAGTAGGACTCAGTATCGCCCATCAACTACAGCCATCATTCTGAAGAAACGGGACACGGCAACATATGCCGACAGGCGGCTCTCGATGCGGCTAATATTCAAGAAAAGAGGATAATTGTCCGAGGACTACCAGAGGATGCCTCTGAAAAGGAAATAGGAGAAGCAGTCGCGTCGCTTCTAGGAGAAGGTGAATGTTTCACCCTGGAGAAGCCCAGAAAAGGACACACAGGGTCTCTATCAGTGATGGTTAAAGCCAGAGAGGGCGTCGCACGCAAGCTGTTAGCTATCGGACATATCCAGCTTGGCTGGATTCGGTGCCACATTTCCGAGTGGGTCACGATTCCCTGCTGCCCACGCTGCCAAAAAATCGGGCACAGTGCACACGAGTGCGAAAACCAGATAGCCCAAGGGTTCATATGTCATAACTGTGGCCGATCGGGACATATAGCTCGAGATTGCCAAGAGTCATCAGCATGTTATAATTGTAACGTGCCGGGACACGCTGCTAACTCCATAACATGCCCAATCTACAGAGAGAAAATGCTAGGAATGAGAAGAAAAAAGACCTGGACCGCTTCAAAGATTAAGGAATTCCTACCGGTCGACCCCAGGTTCTCCCTGTTCCACCGAAGAGTGAGGAGAGAAATAGCACAGAACGAGAACCAGAGGCCACGCTGACCGATCCAGGAAACGAGACGGATATGGACGCTGACATAGATGAGCAAGGCTTTCGGAAGGTCACCAACAAGAGAAGGCGCAGGCGAAGTCTGGGATCACCACCCGATGGAACTCCTAAGGTAGCTAAACAAAGAGACGGAGAACCGGGCAGCAGTACTACACAACAGCAATAATGACCAGCAATAGTATTAATTTGCTGCAGTTAAACTGCAACAGAAGCAGGCAGGTTCATCACATGCTAGACGTAATTGCTGTGAGGCATAAAGCTTCGCTGTATGTGGTAAGCGAGCCCAACAAATCCCTGGTTGCGATCAAAGAATGGATTACGGATGTTGTCGCACGTATGTTGTAATCTTGAAAACAGTGAAACAGCCTTGCGTGCGTAATAGCAGGGATCATGATGGTTAAGGATGAGGCTGTACGACGACGCGCCGCCGACTTCATTGTAAACGATGCGGTTGGCGAAGTTATTGGCGTGATGGTGGATGTGGTCTCTAATCTAACGGATGGCGCCCTGATATGAGCTTTGTGAGGGCTTGATTTGCAAGAAAAACTAATTTACAGAGTTTTAAACAAGAACCGGTGCGGATAGATACAAGATAGGTTGTGATAGCATTAGAGACTCCTCCCCCTTAACTGTGAGCAATATTAGTTTCACCTATAGGACCCGGTTACGGGGGATGACAGGAGGTATGAGGGTTTTAGCAGGTAATACAAAGGCTTTGGTAGTCATCGAGCTACCAGCCGGCGTGTAGTCCTGCACAACGTGCCTAAAAGCATTTCCCCCTCCTGTATAAAAAAAAAAAAAGATTATGAACGTAGGATAGAAAAAGGGAAAACAAGGACGAGAGCGGGGGCGCAGACGTGTCTCCTGCGATGACTGACGAGCAGTCAGAAGCTAGAAATGGAGCCAACTGTAGATCACAAAAGGCTCACAAAAGATCCTAGACGATATGGAATGTGGACACGTATCCTATAATTAAAACATGTTTAAGGTTGTTTTTAATTCTAGACTAGCCTCCGTCCTCAACGGGCTTGGAACTCGCCGTGAGGTATATCCTCAATGCACCGCGGGTCGGACATGTTGAGATACATAAAAAACACTTTTTGGGCTGGCCCCCGGCCAAGATTTAATGTCCACGGGACTGCCTTTTGCATTGCTTCATAGACGGACTCCCATATTTTTTTAGCAGTGGCGGTGGCATAGGCGGCTAACGCATCGTTCGAAACGGGGCGTTGCCATGGCAACCACGGTTAGCAAAACAATCGCTAGTTCGAGCCCCGACCGTGCTGGTTGTATTTGTTGGACGTGGTTGTCATTGCCCTGCTGCTAAGCCTATATAAATCCAGTACGAGAACGCGACGACCATAGATGCATTTAGACGATATCGTGCCACAGGCAGCTTAGCCCATTACGAGCGTCTAACATGTGGTTGTCAAAGCGTTAAAAAAATAAAATAAAAAAATACGAATGTGCAACGGTCTCGAACGGGCCTCGAACCCGCGCACCTCTGTGTCTTCTCCGGTCGCGAGGCGCAGGCGAATGCGAATGTTGAGATATCTAGGGTTTCCCCAACAGCCTTTGTAGCAGCATGGCCGCTGACTCTCAGCGGTATGGTTTATCATCTATTCTCAATGAGCATCGCTCAAAGAAAATTCGATCAGCGACACGGATCGATCCGGCGACACCCCGGTAGATGACAACCATGACTAGCGCACTCTCTCTCCTAGACCACGCCACCACTGGGGTCACGTGTTCTAGATTATATGGAATCCCTATGGAACATCAACTCCAGAACGCCACCCTCGCGTTAAAGCGACGAATATGTAACTTGGTGAAATTATTCAAAGCAGACGCTCTCTCAAAGAAGGAGATTAAAAAAACACGAAGCACCCTAATCTACTAATTAGACCAGTACCGTAAATAGAGGTTGGACGAAGAGTGTAGTGTCTACCACTCCCCACGGCTGGCCGGCGACCGTTACGAGATCGCCATTCTCTCGTTCAAACAACGACCACTAACTCATTTATTCTCGTGCCGCCTCATATACTCAGACGCCCCGCGCATTTAGTGACTTCTCGCGTCTTCGCTAGTATAGTGGCGGCATCTCCTATTTGGCGCCATGTATTTAGCTTGTTTCGGCATTGCCGCCAACCGACGCTGTCTACGCCCTCGCTGCTTAACGGACACTGCTATCCTACAAAGAGCTACGCGGGACGCAAAGTTAGAGGACGAAGGCATCACCGAAGACCTCGAAGAGAAAATCAGACGCCTCAATACAAAGGAAACAAGACCGGAACAGATAAGCAAACTCAAAACGGATTGATACGTGTCCCAATTTCAATTACTCTCGGCGGTACATGGATTAGACGCCGGAAAGACCACAGTGCTTAAAAACTAGAACCCATCGAGGCTTGGAGGTTTGCGGGAGACATTAGTGGTACACGTCACTGAGGAGAGACGAACAAAATCCTTCTTAAGGTTCTAGAGATCTGCTGCAGGAAGACCGACATTAGTGACGGAGGACAGCTTCAGCAATCTTAGCAATCCTGCAACCACAACCCTCCAGGAGGCCTTAGTGGATTTTATCTCTCTCTGTACTCAGGCGTACTCACTGGCACAAAGAGAATGACAAATCTCTCTGAAACCAGGCAGCCACCAGAGGCAGTTGAACATTTTCCCTGGCTTGGAGAACCTTTATTGTATTGGATCCTACCGTAGCAAAATGATAGTTTAGTTCCGTTACAATCTCCATTGGTCCAGTCAGAAGCCCAGAACTGACTTCCAGAGTACTGGGAACTTCTACCGGCTTCCTGACTCTGCCACACGAACCGTTAGTAAAGCTCCGAAGCTTGGAAGTATCACCCTGGAATTGCCTGAAGCTTGTCTTATAATAATTAGCCTTGGCCTTACGAAGTTACCGCTTGTAGTGTAGAAAACTACGATAATAAGCTGACTTTGATTCTACCGATTGAACTTTTAGGTGCTTGACGGTAAAGCTTGTTAACGCTTTGCCGCAGGCGCTTCAACCTCGCAGAAAACTTAAACTTTGGACGCTGTTTTAATTACTCTGAAAAAAAAACTCTTAAGCATCTATTGTATTTATTGACTAGCAAGTTACTGGAAGCTTCAAGAGTTACTTCCGTACCATTAGCGTCGTATACAGGTACAGGAAGCAGTGCGAGCCATTTGCTTTACAACGTGAAATTATAGTTAGCTTTCCCTGTCTGTAATAGCCAGTAAATTCAGGTTCGAGTAATCCATTACCATACATAGGAAAGCTAAAAGCAAGAAAAGTACCTCTTCCAACAAATCCAGCAGGATCTCCTTATGCGAAACTCGACTGAAATACAAACCGATAATAAACCCTTTAAAACCGTGCTTCTTTAGGTGTACCTGGAGAACCTGTACGTTACGGTCATCACTACGTTTAGCAAGCTTAGAGAGTGTAAGGTAGTTAGAGTATGTACCAACCCATTTTCCCTGTTTACTAGTTTTACGTCCTGATCTAATCAGAGTGAAACCGGGGATGCCATCTTCGTTGTGGTTGCCTAATTTAACCATGTTTCGCTTATAGCTACAACGTCTAGCCCAGAACCCTCTTGCTTCAATAGGTCACTCCAATAGGCGGGAGTAACTATGACTCTCTGAATGTTAACCCTTAAAGGTAGCTAGTAATGGCAAGGCTGTCTGGGGCATTGCACGCCCTTTAATTCACAAGTGGCGCAAAGGAAGACGTAAGGCGGTGACTTTTTCAGACGGTAGCCAGATAGGCCACCCAATTGGGATGGCTGCGAAGCTGGCGCTCGAGATAAGGTGTACGCAGTCTTTCTCAACCTTGCCAGACTCTCTTATGGTTGCCAAATGCCTCGTCGATGGATCAAACAATAACGACGCCCCCAGGGTTCAGAGACGAGAGGATTAGTTGCAGGGTTGGACGCCTCCACGTGGCGACCGCTAATAACGGAAAGGTAACCCATGGGGTTCTCCGGAGAGGATCCGATCCACCTAAGAGCCAACCCAAAATACGGGAGTACCTATGACTCTCTTTCCGGCGTCGGTCCGCTGGTGCGCGACTTTTAAGCGCTGCGGGGACCTTCACGCGCTCACATGAACGTTGGTCAGACGGTGTTAACTCCCAATAGTAACTCTCTCGGGGCCACTTAATGGTGGTAAGGGGGGCAAGGCATACGATATCGGTTGGATGGCAACGAATTCATATTGTCATTCTGTCGTTACCCATTCGAGGGCTGTTAAGGCTAGTAAGAAATACGGGAAATATGTGCTGCATATGAAACCCGGGCCGGACGGTTAATGCCCTGGGAGGTTAGCGCCCCGGTGGTACCGTCTGGGACGCCTGCTGCCTTGGCTTAATAGGCAAATACCTAGGCAGCATTCGTGCATCGGCACTGGCATATTATACGTAGCCATGGATAGCTAGGTGCGAATCAACTGTTACATGCTATGCCCTCAATATGCTAAAAGTGCGGTCTCGTCTACTGTAAAAATGGCATTACATTCAACCAGATTAGTTATTCAATCCATCGTAGTCACCGTAGACGGTCAACCATTCGATCTTTGTATCGATGTGATTGGTCTCTTATATCATGTTTCCATGATTGTACAAAGCAATTGCAGGTGGCAATATCGATCAATCGCGCACAGTTTTATGCCCCTCGAGGCGGCACGACGTTTTTCTTTTTACGGCAATCATGAGGCGAGCTCTTTGTAGGCACGATTTTTTATTTATTTTTATTTACAGAGAGCATGAGAGTATGTATTGAACCGAAATACGTTTAGCAGAGATACATTCGTTAAATAACAAACTACACGACTAGAGGACAATCCTAGTTTTCAACACACGCCTATCCCGTCAGGATTGGCTGAGTAACGTATACGCCCACTAGCCGACAGAACTTGAAAATAGAGCTTGAATGTTATTGTTTGCATGTGCCGCTAAAGACATTCCTTACAGACGTGTTTATTCAACGTAATCTCCGTTCTCTCGGAGCACTATTTGAATTTGCATCCTAAACCACTCACATGCTTTCGTCTGCTCTATGATGCTCGCGAATGCCTGAGAATGCGCCAATAACAGCAAACACCTGCATACAACACAGAAACATTAGGCAACGCAGTGCTGTTCTGTAGGTATACGAGCATGCTAAGCCTCTGCTCAGTCACGGCCCATATATGGCAATCCAACTAGTTTAAACTTTGGCTATTAAGGGCATGTTCGCATGTTTCACTAGCCACATCGACGGTAAATGGTTGTATAGATCACGACGTTCCCACAGTTTGTAGTTGAAATGTTGCTTTTAGTTCTAATTGGGTTGGGTGTTCATAATGTAACAAATATACAAACATATTCTTCAATATGTTTATGAATATTAAGTTGTATTCGTATAGTGTGAGGATGAGTATTATTAGCAGAATTAAATTGAATTCATTTTGAGTTTGTTGAAGGTGAATCTGAATTAGTATCGGAGTATAATATTGAATGAGGTTGTATATGTTTTGCGAAATACATATATAGATAACCTCTTCGTTCGCGGTTTCACTTCTCTAAACTAACGTAGTGACACAACTTTCTTTAACCAGACACAACACTCAGAACATGCAGATCGACTGAAAATATGTTTTCTCCTACAAACAGTATCTCCAGCAGCCAAAGACATCAAACGACTTTTTAATTTTACTGTCAGAGAGATGCTGTCTAACCATTGTGGCGTGTGACTAGCACATAAGGTATTCGTAACGCTCCTAGTAATGATAACTCGTGGATAAATGAAACTTTGCCTGCGCCGAGCTTATCGAAATCCGAGGTTCGTTCAAAGTACACATTTATGATGCTTCAAATCATAACTGAATTTATATGTAAGCTTCGTGGATATTGCTCTCTGCTGTATAGGAACTTGGCTCGCATCAAATGGCTCTTTTATTATAAATCACCAGGAATCTTAGCAGGGCTACCGAACATGAATAAAACTTTATGTATATTTTAGAAAACAATGAAAAGCGCATGCCGCAAGCTTTGCCGTACTAAAACAGGCACTAACATCCATCTGGCTTAATATACAAACATTGTTGTTGAGTATCAGTTCACGTTCTACTCAACCATAGCTATAATAACTTTACGTCGCAGCTCAACTTTTTTCTCAAACTTCGGTGGAAACAAAGACCAACACGCAGTGAGGCTGTACATAAATATAGATTTTAGAAAAGCTGCAAAAGGCTAAGTATTTATACCTAACGCAAGTTCCAATAATGACTTCGGCTCTACTGGTTATTATTCTCATTATTTTGGCTCCTTCTCTCTGACACATTTTTTACTGTTTCGCTCTATTCCCGCAGTGATTTGAAATATCATTTTTGCCGTGAAGAATTGCCGATAGTTACGAAGATGCTGTCGAGATTGAGATATGGGAATGTAGATACGTATGTAAGGTATCTGCGTAAATGGTAGTCCAGGAGTTGGCTGAAACAGGCATCTGCTCGGCTCAGCGCAAAACTAGACATGAACACTAGAACGAGATTATGTGTTGTTCTCGATGCTGGTTAGTTGCCTCACACATTTACCTGTTTTTAGGTTTCCGAAACACATTATTCTAACAATACTGTCTCTGTTTTCCCTTCACCTAGCTTTTTTTTTAAAAGTATGTCTTTCTATATAGTATTGGAAATAATAATCTTCATTGCGAGAGCTTTTTCTCAGCAATGTAAGTGGCGGGATGTCTTACAAACACCGACATGACGGTCTCGATCAATCCACAAGTTACAATTATTTTTTTTATTAAACGCACCCCGAAACGGGGGAATATTTATTTTCCAGATAAGTTGTTACAGTTGCGCGCTTGGCGGCTACTGCGCCATGCAAAAAGGCTGTAACCCCGCATAGACCGCAATGCCGATGCAAATGCCAAAAATCTAGGGTAAAATCGAAAACGTTTATATTGATCGCATGCTGGCATTAAAGCACACCAGGAAATTAAAAGCGGAGAACAATTAGCAGGAGGAATTAAAAGTTGTAAGCCAACATATAAATAGTCGAAATAACCTAAACTAGTGCTGCAGTAATAATAATAACTACAAACCAATCGCCAAGTAAGGTGCTGTTTAAGTTTTAGTAAGCGAGATACGTCTAGTAAGCACTAAAGGTTTACCTTAAAAGATATAAGTTACGCAAAACGTAGGAAAACGATCCTCTTTGCCCACATATTTTAATGTTGCCATATTACATATTTTAGGGACAATTTTGCTAAGCAGCTTCTGACTTCTATTTTGACAAACGAAACTGCATTGCGTCGCAGAGGTTGATCACAGAGTTGGCTTCAGGTTTAAAGTATTGGGCGGAAGTCATTCCTAATGGAGCGGCATTTCACGCAATGTTCATAACCAGAAGAGGGTGAAAAGTACTGCACAGCAGAGCAACTAACCGTTAACCGCATTTTCAAGCCCGGGGGAAATACTGTTGTAAAAATCATGCGTTCGGAAACCTATGAAAAGAACATATTTACTATATTAATTTTATTTTCAAGCAAACTGTATAATATTTAAGATTTAAAAAAATACTTTATTAATATTTGGGTATACATTTGCATTTGTGATAATAAAGTATTATCATATGAGTTGCAATTTGACTCAGCGATCTGATTTGCCTAGATCGTTCAGCGTGCTATTTATAGCATTTAGTACTTTTTTGTGGTGAGAGGGAAAATGCTTTTACGCTCACCCGAAGCGGGTAGTGTGGGACTCGATGCCGATGTTGTTGGCATAATACCTCTAAAAACCTCTCACCTAAATGGCCTCAGGAAGAGGCGAGGAGCTGGAACCGTTTTTTAATACTACTTCAACTTTAATACTTCTTCAACTGCTGTTAGTACTGTAGAGCAAGATACCGAGCAAGATGGCTTAGTGGCAAAGCCTCGGACTGCCTGAACGTATGCTGTTTGCGTTCATGGGTCGTGTCTAGTATCCAACGAGTTTTGTCTGATTGAAGTAGGAATGTGGTGAAACACCAGTTATGTATGACCGACCGAGCAACATAATTTATTATTTTTATAATAAAATTATAACGTTCCATCGGTTCCCGAAAACGAGACTTTACATGATTGCGCCTAGGTATGCGGCTGCAGAAGAAGCAAAGCTGGCTCCCACAGAGCAGAGCCGAATTTCCACAAAATTCACTGCGCTGTGCATTCCAGAACTAAGTACATGTTTGTATGCTCGTTTTGCAAATGTGTGAGAATTTTGAAAGGCAGGGTTACACCTCTAACGTAGAGTGATGTGATGCCCAACGTAGGCCTCTCATAGTACGTGTCTACCTAGAGCTAATGACGGCACACACTCGAAACG
>QVRM01005563.1:0-40084 GCA_003439945.1 Dermanyssus gallinae | reverse complement strand
GGGGCCGACTCTGCTGATCTCCGTGACTGGTGTGGTGAAATCCTAGCAGAAGAAGCTAGCAGCAGCTGGTGCCATTATCATCATCTCCATCATCTCCACCACCACCACACATCATCGTCATCATTAGACAACGTACAGACATAACTTGACGCTCTGATATCTGAAACATAACTGCTGCTACAGATATGTGTAATATTAACGAAACAAAACTAATCTAATCACATTGATTATCATCATCTCATCTCCATCAAAACTTCTATTATAGAAGGAATATAGTCAATTGGTAGGCGTTTGCTCATACACGTTCGCCTAGTTTCATTAAAAAAATTACGAGAAAAAAAAACCAACAAAACGAGTTGATTGGTTCAGTCAGCTGGCTAGCTGCCTTGATATTAATGTTTTTTGTTGTTGGACTGTTATTGTTATTATTGTTGTTGTTGTTGTCACCTGTTGTATTTTGTGTTTCTCAGCGACACGGGGCGAATTTTTGCGTGACCTGACAACGTCATCGACCGACCGACTAGCCAAACCAATATGTTCCGGCCAGCCAAAGGAACCAAAGCAAGAAACCAACTCGTTCTACAAGCAAATATCCTGCCTCAATTAAGTTAGAGGAGTGAGAATAGTCTCAATAGAATAATGTCTCAACGCTTCATTGCTCATATTCTTCAGTTCAGAACAAACACAACGCTTCGCACGGAGTGGTAAAATTGCGCGATTATACCATAACAGACAGCGACGACGGCACCAGTGCTTCCGCTGCTCCACCGCTGCTCGACGACGTATCGAAGTGTCGCGTACTATCTTCGAACTAAACCGTACTACGAAAATGGCTGCGCCCCCGCGAAAGATACTGCTCAAGGGGACCAGACAGCCAATACAGACCAAACGGGCGTAGGGTAAGGGGGGTGGGGGTGGTCGGGGTGGGAGGATGGGGTGGTAAGTCACCCCAAAACCTGCGACAAATTCGCAGCGATCAGCTGTAATAATGTGTGAAAAAGGCCTCAGCGAACATGACGTACTCACACGCGCAGGCATGTACACACGAAGGCACGCAATCATACGCGCACACACGATAGCGTCAAAGTGAAATCTCGGCCAAGAAGACATGAAAAATAAATAATAATAATAATAACAGTAATAATAATTTGTCTTAATGTTAGTAGCAGTTGTTGTTGTTGTTGTCGTAGGAGTGGTAGTAGAAGTAATACTATTGATATTTATGCAAACATCACTTTGTAATAATAATTATCTTCTTATGTCTTCTGACTAATCTTACTGGCATAACGTACGTCGTAAATGCTCCACGTATGCTTCACCCACTCAAATATATATATATATACTATGCAATGTTCTTTTCCCCGTTTGTAGTATAAATCTCTATAGACGGATATATATATATATATATATATATTCATTCTGGCTCTGGCGTCATTCGTTTAATGTCTCCCACACGTTTCGTCTTCCACAACACGGCCCATTTTGCGGTTTATTTCTCGGTGTTAACGTAAATTTCGATTTCCTGCCTTGACCTGGATGGTAGGTAAGCCTTCGTCCAGCTCGCGACCACCAGTCGTCAATGAATGGCTCGCTGATGTGTCGTCTACTGGAGACTGCTCGATGCCAGAGCTTGAATTTGGCTCGGTGACGCGCGACCGAGCGCGGCGATGCACACAGGCTCAACCAAAGACGCAATCGTAGTTTGCGTTCTTACGTAGATTTTGAGAGTGAGGAGCATGATGTGAAGAGCGAGAAAGAAGAAGATGACAAGGAGAATGGGATGAGGTGGTGGTGGTGGTGGAGATGGAGATGGAAGCCAAGCCGGAAGAAGAGCTGAAGCAATTCGAAGACCGCCACCAACCCTTGTCTCTACTCGTTTCTCGTCTTCATCATCTTCGTCGTCGTCGTCGCCTTTGTCGCTCTCGCTGAACACGACGTCCCACAACGCATGCAAAGAAGGCGACTGGTGACAATCTTAAGGCTACTTCTACTATTTTCATTATCATCATTGTCGTCTCATCGTTCGTCGTCCGTCGTGGCAATCAGAACAATAGTGGTGTGGTCGTCGTGGTGGTGGTGGTGATGATCTGGGTGGTGGTAGTCGTGGGGGTGATTGATGATGCTGCTGCTGCTGCTCGTGATCGCGTTGGTCACAGTGATGATGATGATCACGATGATGCAGCACCATCAATCATCGATGGATCGACCAATCGTCAATGCGTCGTCGATGATCGCATGCAATAATGCATGCGATCTGCCTGGCTGTGCGTCGTCCATCCGTCCGTCCGTCCGTCCGTGCGCGCCCGCCCGCCCGCTCGCGAGCTCCGACTCACTGCGATTGCAGCAGCCTTTCGATGGCTCCGTTGACGTCGCCGAATGAGGCTATGAGCGCGCGAATGTTCGCCTCCCGGTTGACGAAGCCCATCGCGGCCAGCTGCTCGAGCTGCGTCCGGAATCGCTCCTCGGGCGGCTGTTGTTGAGCGCCGGCGCCGCCGCCGCGACGCCGCCACCGCCGAGACCACCCATTCCGCCGAGGCCGCTCTGCAGGAGGTTAGCCATCAAACTGCCGAGAGCGTCCGGATCAGCCATGTTGGCACCAGTGCCGCCGCTGTTGCTGTTTGTTGTTGGAGCCCGGTGTGCCCGTTCGGCCGCCAGCCGCGTTCGTTGTCGTCGATGACGTTGTCGTCGTTGACGAACTCGTAGTCGTAGAGGCGGGCGCCACCGCGACCCCGCCTCCGGCCAGCGTCTGGCCGGTCGCAGGAATCGGTTGGCCGCCGAACACGTTCGGCGCGATACGGCTCAGCTGCGACATGCCGTCCTGAATGCGCTGGATGGCCATCAACGCCTGCGGATTGGTCAGCAGCTCGCGCATTTCCGGGTTTGCGCATCCGCTCGAAGAACTGCGGCATCATCTGCCGCATCTGCGCCTGCATCGCGGGGTTGTTGGCCAGAAGCGGGGTTGCGGGCGATCCACTGTTCGGCGAGCGCGGGATTGCTCGACAGCGACTGCATCATCGCCTCCATGTACGGCGACGACATCATGTTCTGGAGCATGTCGGGGTTGGCCTGCATCTGCGACATCAGCGACTGGATGCCGGGCTGGTTCATCATCTCCAGGCGAAGCCGGAGCGAGTCCATGTCGCCAGGCGACCCCGGTGTAGCTCCGCCGTCGACGTCGTTGTCGTGCCGCCACCTCCCCGCTGCCGCCTCCACCTCCGCTGCCAGTCGATGCCCACGGATTGGGCAACGGATCACGGTTCTCGGTCGTCGCGGGCGCAGATCGCGATGTTGTGTCACTCTCCGAGTTCGTCGCGGCGCCGCTCAGCGCGGCGAACGGATTGCCTCCGAACTGTTCCTGGGCGGCATTGAGCATCGGCTCCTGTAGGTCGGTGTACATGCGGCGCAGCTGATTGTAGCCGCCCGGGATCGACTCGAGGTTGGACAGCGCACGATCCTGGTTGCGCATCATCTCCTGAAAGGCGGCCGGATTGCGGGCCATCTGCATCGTCTGCCGCAGCACTTCGGGATTGTTGAGCACGTGACCAATTTCGGGATTGCGCTCGATGATTTCGCGCATCTGCGGGTTGGCGTTGATGATCGTCCGAAGGTACTCGGGGGTTCGACATGACCGACTGAATGAACGGGTTGTCCATCAGCTGCCGCATGAGGTCGGGGTTGGCGAGCACTTCCTCCTGCATACGCTTGCTGCATCTCCTGTAGCGACGCGGGCATCGAGCCGCCGAGTCCGCCGAGTCCACCGAGTCCGCCAAGACCGCCAAGTCCACCGAGTCCCGCCCGACCCACCGAGGCCGCCGAGTCCACCGAGACCGCCGAGTCCCACCCAGACCGCCGAGGCCAGCCATGCCTCCAGCCCGAACAGATTCGCGCCACCACTGCCACCACCTCCAGCGTTGTCGGAGCCTGTCGCCGTTGTGGTCGATCCAGTAGTGCCTTGCGTAGTCGCCGAACCACCGGTTGGTGTGGTGGCCGAGCCCGTCGTGGTGCTCGAGCCAGCCGCCGGCTTGTTGTTGCCGCCACCACGAAAAACGAGGTGGCACTGTCAGTCCATCCTTGAGGCCGTGCGACTCGAGCGTCTCACCGTCTTTGAGAATCTTGCCGGCGAATATGAGGCAGACCTGGTCGCGGGACGTCGCCTTCGTCTCGTCGGCCACCTTGTCGCGAAGCGTCTTGACATCGGCCCCGTCGTCGACCTCGACCGTGTATTTGTCTTTGGTCGTCTTCACGGTGAGCTTCATCGTGGACGCGCCAGGCTTTGTTGGCTCACGTTCGCTGCCAGCCCGAACAATGTACACTTTGCACTTCGATGATCGAATGAACGCAGCAGCCACCAAACTCTCGACCACTTGACCAACCAACCAACCGACCAACCGACCAACCGATCGACCGTCCGACCATCCGACGAAACGAACAACAACTACAGCCACAGGGCAGGATCGAACGCGAAGTCACTCCACTCCACTCTACACACACTCAGCACTTTCTAAATCGCCTAATAATCGTCGACTAGATGCAGCTCGGCGCAGCGCAATTTCCCCGTCCGGCGGCCGCTGTTTCGGCGGTGTCGGCCGTCTACCCTCGCCGCGGGCTCCCGTAGGCCGGCCGCGCATCAGCGTGGAGAAGCTTCGTTTTCCCCGCTAGTTTGGCGGGCTCATCGTGTGGCCGTCGCGCGCCATCTAGTCGCCGACAGGTAACGTCTGACGTGAAAATGTCGGTCAGCCGCTCGCTGGGCGCAGGAAGTGACGTCAGGCAGTCAGCCAGTCAGTGGATGGCCGGCCGAACCGCGAATCCTACGTCTGTCTGTATATGTATGAATGTGTCCCTTTGCGCGTGCCTCAAGTGTCTGTGTGTTGACTGGGTGTCTGTCTCTGCGACTGAAGGATGATGCATCAGCTGTTTAGGTGGCGGTGGTGGTGGTGAGTAGTGTTGTTGTTGTTGATGCTGTTGTTATTGTTGTTGTCGTTGTTGTTGTGTTGTTGCTGTTATTGTTGTTGTCGTTGTTGTTGTTGTTGCTGTTATTGTTGATGCTGTTGTCGTTGTTGTTTGTTAATGCTGTTGTTGTTGTTGCTGTTGTCATTGTTGTTGTTGGGTCTGTTCGATTGTCGTGGGTCGCGTCACCTGCAAAGCAAGTAAAGCGGCGAAACTGACAAATTATTGGACACATTGTGTCGCCGCGATTTTCGGCGTCGCGTTCTTATTATTATAATGATGATGATGCTAGTGATGGCGGTGGTGCTGCACCTGCTGGTGGTGGTGGTGGCCGTGTCTTCTCGATAGATGAGTAGCCGTGGATTGGGTTCGTCCGTGGTGGCTGGAGAGGCCGGACGGAGGAGGTAACTGGCGGAACAGCAACCACTACTCTGCTCGAGAGGATGCCGTATGTCCCTCTTGCTGAAACAGCTCGGTGATTCGTTGCTGCTGTTGTTGTTGTTGTTATTATTGTTGTTGTGGCAATTGTTGTTGTTGTTGCTTTTGTTACTACTGCCGCTGCTGCTGCTACTGGATTATGCGATGCGACTTTCTTCCTCAGTTTATGGCGATGACTCTCACTATTGTCGGCGACGACGACGACAAGAACAACAACAACTAGAATGATGATTTCCTTCAGGAAGGAAAGCAGCAACGGGAACATGTGATGATACTTGATGTGGTGCCGTGACGCTACCACTGTATTTGTTGTTGTTAATGTTAATATTGCTGTTGTTGTTGTTATTGTTGTTGGTGTTGTTGTTGCTATTATTGCTGCGGCTGCGGCTGCTCTTGTTGTTGCTTCTGTTACTGCAGCTCTTTTTATGGTTATTGCTCGTTAAGCTAGCATTACGACAGCAAAAATGGATATCAATCTGCCCGTGCGTTTAAATACGCTCGAGGGTCCTTCACGTTTTTATTCTTGTCTCTGTTGATTTATTCCAATGAAAATAATAGTCATGATATATATATATATATATATATATACGCACTTCTGTACGTGAAGAATTCTAGCATGACGTCATTACCAAAATAAACTCGATGCGGCGCCTAATGTAATTGCGCTCTACAATATATCAGCTGTTCTGTACCTGGTCGTTGACATGTGATTTCTCCATCTGTTAGACGTCACACAAGTGCACTAATTATTATTATTATTATTATTGTTTTTATTTGTATCATGCTTATTATGATGTGAAAGTTGCTTCTGCGGAAACTGTAACTACAATCATTACTACGACTGTGTAGCAGGCAAAAGAGTTTGGCGCATTAGTTGGGTGTCGCATGCCGCATAATACGAAGACTGTAAATGCACTAGACAAAACTAAGAACTAGACTAGTTTGTTGATTTGTTTTTTTAACTAACTGATTCAACTATGAGACCGACGGGGTGATCTGGTTCATTCTTAGAGCAATCGTAGAGCCGGCGCGCAACTATTCAGAAGGGTCTCGCTATGCATGCGATTCGATCAGTTAGCATCGAACGTGGAAACAGCACCCGTCGTGTTATCGACCAATCTAGATGCCTTCGTGGTGAAAAAAAACATGTGCGGGTGTCGAGGGTCAGCGAGATAGACATCTATATATATATATTATATATATATATATATATATATATATATATATATATATATATATATATATATATATATGACCAAATATCATCACAATTGAATTTGCAACGTTTAAACGAATGCAGCCACCTGCTGTGGATTCGTTCGGACTGTTTATGCGGGCGCAGACCAACTGGTCGCTCTTAAGATAAGAATCACAGCAACCAATATGTTCGACTCCCATCGATAGGGTTGTAAGTTTGGCGATTCGAAGTTAAACAAGCATTGCCTCAAAAATCGTTACCGATTCCAATCTAGTGATGTCGTAATGAGTGATTAGCACATATATATATATATATATATATATATAACAATGTTTCAGCTTTATTTATCTCCATATATATATATATATATATATATATATATATTGCGATGATTTATTAATAGTTTACAATACATTTGCACACTCGGCATTGCTCGCCTCTTTAAATGCATCATACTTAGACAAACGGTGATCAAGCTTTCGTCCACTTGAAGACACTCTGTTATATATATATATATATATATTTATTTACTAAGGTATTTTCTATGCTTGTTCTTCTTCTGTGCCCTGCTATATGAACTACGTTGTAGGCTACTATAGGAGCAGGCCGCCGTATGTCCGGTTGGCGTAGTCTTCGTCGACGTAGTTACGATTCGTGTTGGTGGAGAAGAAAGGCCCCGCCGATCTTCACTGCACGCCCAGGCCACTGATGGCAGGCACATTTCGGTATTGGGTGTGGGATCCGCCCCTCATCATTTCGCAGATAATCACGCTGCAATGCGCCTTCTATGCGGGACTTGGCCTGATATTCTGGTTCATCGACGTGCTCTTCCAGCAGAGCCTGTCGCTCGAACAGCTCTTCTCGTACGGCGCAGTTCACCTCAAGAGTCCTGTCGGACTCTGCACAGTCATCGCCTATCTGGTAAATCCACGTTGCCGTTGGCATTATCATCATTCTCGTTCGCTGAGTGGCGTCACGCCTTACTCCACTAGCCGGCGACGTTGCCATTAACAGTTAATTCTCTCTCACTATAGGTATATATATATATATTTGCTTAATTGGTAACTATTAATTTTAAGTGTAAACATATACGTTTTGCATATGGTTACTTTATACGTTTAGCTTACACACATATTTTTATTTATAATATATAGTCAAAACGTTATTATATATATATATATATATATATTTTTTTTTTTTTTTTTTAATTCATTTTTTTCCAAAGAGTTTTTTTCAAAATATTCCTACCCGCTGCAATGCACTTGTGCTATTTTCTTTCTTACTCGTCGAAACATTTCGAAACGCATTTGAAATCGAGTTACTACCATGTTTTCTTTTTTCCTCGAAATTGTCTCGAATTGTTTCGAGATGTCTCGAAACGTTGTCCCTTCAGTTTTTCTAATCCTTTAGAACAGGAAAGTCATTTCGGAGCCAAATCCGATTTCTATATTTCCACAACGTCCCATCGTCCGAACAGGGACGTTGTGGAAATATAGAAATCGAACTTGTCATCCAATACTCAGTAACGATGTGTACGCCGGTGCGTTGTCATGATGGAGAATCCAGGAGTTGTTTGCCCAGAATTCAGGCCTCTTGCGTCGGACGTTCTCGCGCTTCTTCTTTTTTCGTAGTAGTAGTATCTCTTATTGAGCGTAGAACCAGATGGCAAAAAAAAAATTGTAAAAGATGGTTTCCTTGTAGAAGTAGTGAAAAAACAGTCAAAAGTACCTGTCAGTAATTCAGCGATTGTTGAGTACGCTATCAACTTTTGTGACGTTTTCTTCCGCTATTGTCGTCGAAGGGCTTCCCGAACGGGGATCATCTTTGGTTAGCCTTGAATTCGACAGTAGTGTTTCGAGACGCTACTTGATCACCATAAACAGTTCGTAACATTTCTACCACTTTAGAGCTGAGATATGATTTGGCTTTTAACACAGAACTTGATGTATGTTAGTTGCTTCTCTAATTTAGGCTCCTTAAAAATCGTCGAACCTGTTTTCTAGCTTTTCTAATCAAACTTAAATAAAAAATGCCGTTACCGATTGGCGCAAGATGTAACCTCTGTGTAGCTGATGAATGACACTTTTACGGATAATAAACCGGAAAACCTTGGTGATTGGTTTGGTTTTTAAAATTCAAAATACCAGAACTTGCCGATTTGCTCCCTATATATATATATATATATATATATATATATATACATACATATATATGTATATATATATTTACATATATACATATATATATACTTCTGATGATGGTTTGTCGTTCGTCACTCCAAAATAAGCTCTTCAACAAGCTAAATTAAAAATAACAATAAACAACGATAATAACGCATTGACAGAACACATTCGGCGTTAACCACGTTCTCGTGGTGAAGTGAAGGCGAATCATTCGCATTATTGTTTCTCCTGCCGTCCGCAGGTCTATCGACGGCGCCTGTGCTATCAAAATTACTATCGACTTTATGCTGAAGTTAACCGCCGTTCCGTCGGTTGTGTTAGTTATCGTGTGTACATATATGAACGCAGAATTACGCATATTATTTTGTAACTTATTTTTCCTTGGCTTATTAGCTTAGTTTTTTTGTATATGTCGCGATACTTTTGTCTCCGGGTTGTTCTTGTTGAGTTTGGCACCTCTGAGTCGTCTCGTGGCTGCTTGGATCTCTTACTCATTTTCCCTATTTTTGTCGGTGTCATTCTCGTTGTGCTTGCGTTGTACCGCCCTGTTTCCCTCTGGCGATGCCCTCGTTTTTTGCTTGCGGCGGCTTTCATCGTTGTTGGTATCAATTCGTTTGCCTGTGTTCTTGCCATCAGAGTCAATTTAAAGATGTCTTTTACTTTCCTTTATTCTTTCACGGCAACCACTTCGTCCTCACAGTGTTCTTACTTATGCTCAATGTCCGCCTCCTCTAATACAAAACAGTCAACAGTCAATTTCTAACGGACGAGCTTTCGTGACTTAACCAGTTGGGCAAATTATCTTCTTCAATCATGGTTTGAGTTCTCAGCTATGCTAGCCCACTTTAGTGATGCGTATGCCGATTACCTTGCTCTCCTGTTCCGCATGCGACTACTAAATTGTTTTCGGGCTTTTCCATTTAGAAACCTTTCGGTATCGGAAGTCTAGGCAGCACAAATTTCCGCGCTCTTGCCTGCTCCTTGACTTCAAATACATGTTCTCTTAATCTCCTTAACTAACGTGCTACTCTTTTGGGGGTTGGGACACTACTTTAACACTCAGTAGTTCTTTGAGTGTTACTGAATGAGGAGACCTGGCGGTGCGTTCTCAGTTACAAGTCTTCGCCCCCAGAGGTATTCATACGATTGTCAGAAGATGACTTCCAACCCGGTTATCAACGGCTAAAGACAATCAAGATTTCATCGACAAGGGCGACCAGCATGTCTCTGCAAGTTTAAGCCTTTGCCGCGTATAAATCAATATCTCCGTTTTATGCGAGTCTGTACATACGCACTAAGCACAGCAGCGTATTCCTTTGTAAAATCTAGTAAAGCACACTAAACTGTCCGGTAATACGAATATAAGTCAATTATTATTATTATTATTCGCGGCTGTAAAAAGACATTTAAGGTAAGCTAGTTATCGAGTTGGAGAGAATAATTGTGTCTGTTTTAACGTATGCAATACGATTCTATTGCAGTTGAATGCGTGCATATCGGCCAGTGCTGTGTGGTTCTTTGTGACCCGTACGAAACAATGTCTGGACTTCAGCTGCACAACTCACTTCTATCATCTGCTGGCATGTTGGTGTTATAATAGCCGTTTTCCAACGAGTCCCGGCTGGTGGCTACTCAACGTTTGCTCAGCGACGATTATGTGTGTCCTTGCCGAGTATCTCTGCATTCGCAGCGAGGTCAAGGCCATTCCTTTGCTCGGCAGTAAGG
This sequence comes from Dermanyssus gallinae, assembly GCA_003439945.1. Classification (NCBI taxonomy): domain Eukaryota; kingdom Metazoa; phylum Arthropoda; class Arachnida; order Mesostigmata; family Dermanyssidae; genus Dermanyssus; species Dermanyssus gallinae. The sequence continues at coordinate 29,593 of QVRM01005563.1, read as the reverse complement.
CCGACTTGTAATACGCCTAGGAAAAGCGGTAAAACGTATGAATGCCGAAAATTGGCACAATTAGATGGCGATTGCATCGCTTCAACAATGCATATCTTCGGTTTTGCAGTCTCAGAACGAGACATTTGCTGGGTTCCAAGCAGCCAATTAGCAGGTTCCCAATGAGATTCGGGTAACAAGCAAATAAGGTACTGGTTCTGCCAGGGGATTCAAGGCAAGGTTCGTTCTTGGTTGTTTCACCAGCCTCTTGATCGAGAGCGTGTTATTGTTCTCGGCAAAAACCATATGCGAGTGTTTAGTATCACAGAAATTCGCGAGGTTTCAACAACTCGGTCTCTAGGCCTCTCGTTCTGCACCGTCACGAGAGCCCTGATGAAGACCGGCTAGAGTGTGATCGACCGTCTCCTTCTACGGGCTGGCTTGGTCTAGGCTTCTGCGGGTAGGTTGAGCTGTTGATTGACATGAAAGGTTTTATCGCTCAAAATACTATTTGTGCCAACCCTGCAAAAATCGTTCTACCTCCAATTCAGGCGATGGATTCTCACAAGCACCCCAAATAACACGATATAATAAAACGATTAATTTCTTAATAGTACATATAGATATACTTTTATGAGACTTAAGGAAATGGGCTGGGAAATATTTTAGGGGGAAGATGTGGGAGAGCGTCCGTAAAAAGCGTCCTATATAGAAGGGCTGCTCTACCTATATGGTGGGCCGCGGATGGGACAATTTACGTATCTGCAACGCGTAAAGGACACGCGCACATTAAGAGCCACAAGCCGTAAGCTATGCGTGGCTTATAACCTGTCGCCACCCGTCGTGGCCATACAGGTTTCATGCGACATTACGCTTCGGTCAATGTTGATGTTTAGTGCCGAACATTGCACTACGTAACATTTTGCAGTCGGCAAAAAGGTATCTTTTTGTGTAGGGGAAGTACGTGCAATGCGTCCGCAGCTATGGCTGTGAATTTTCTGTAGAGCGACGTGAGTGATAAGGTAACGGTGCGCATGATGGAAGGAGACAGTTTCTTTGTAAATATAATGTTAATAAATTGGTTAATAAATTATATATTTTTTGAGTAAAAACGTTCTCTTGTTTAAAAGTATATATGCTTAATTTACAGGCATTCATCATCAATCTTATCATAGGGATGCTACCATTTTCACAAACTATTTCAACGCTCTATTATAATGAAACAATTACTAGCCACCTACAGGATTATCGTAGTGCTATTACACCGTAGTACTGCTTGAGTGTAAACTTCTCAAGAACAAAATTACTAATATAATTTAATTAATCAACGACCCTTGATTGGTGCCAAGCTTGTCTAGTTGGCAAGGAAACATGAAGCATTCGTCCGTCGTCTGTTTCAGGGTAAACTGAGTTAACCATGCACGGTGCAAAGGACGCTTCTTTTGCTGCGTCCCCTACACACTTTTTGTGACGATTTTAGTTCTTCAAAGGCTAACTAAAACCAAGGGCTTTTTCAGCTCAGGTGAGCACTTAACAAAATGTCGGCTTCTCAAGTACTACAATAGACGTATGTTGGTTGTATTGGTAGCCATCCCCTTTTCCCCTTACCCTGACATGATTAACACCGTTAAGACACTACCACCTCCCGTAAAGTGTGATCATTTAGACATAAACTTCCGCTCTCTTCAATCGATTTGACTTCATGGCGGAGTACTCCGCAGCATGGGCAAAGCTCATGCATACATCGAGCGAGTTGGGCCGAAGATGCTTAGCCGCAGGGGCCAAGGAGGCAACTTATTTATCCGCTTATATTGTGATTAAGAAGGAGCCCTTTGTCGCATCACTTCAGTTTCCACCTTCCTGGCCACTTACCATTGATAACATTGATATCTGGAACCTTAGAGTCAGTACAAACTGCCTATCTCGTTCGGTCTCAAAGTTGACGTCACCGAAGCAGTTCAATTGCTATGTAGGTTCAACTTTTAGCGAATGAACATCCAGATAATGGCCAGTTACTTCAGCCTAAACTTTTTCGGGCTGACCCTCAGCCAACATTTAACGTCCAAGGGTTTGCTTTCGCGTTGCTTTGTAAGAGAGACTCCATAAAGACACATGAGCAGGTAAGGTTCGAACCCGTGCACCTATGTGTCTCCTCCGGTCGCGAGGCGCACGCGAATGCACCCATCACGCCAGCGGGCTTCAACCTGTCGCAGTCACTTCAACCTGACCGATTGGAACCTGTTCTTTTTAGATTGCTATGATATTAACGACAATAAATTCAAGTGGTGCTGTCGCTTTCTGATCGAAGCCTTCGTTCCTAGTGTGGTCAACAAGAAGCGCGATATATTGCCCTCGTATGTAGCCCGCCTCAGACACCTATATATAAGAAAGGCACAACAGCGCACTAACAACTATCGCCATGTGTGTTCAATGTTCCGTTGCCGTAGATTTGTCGCTGACAAGATGACGACGCTGCTGGTCTATCCACAGACTATTATAAATAGTTTTGCCATTTATTTGCACCACCGGTTGTTCGGAGTGAAATGCGAGGAAGCCCTTAGTGAGCCACGACTATTTGGCGTCCCACAAGGGGCTGCGTCTCTCCAATGTCGACGAGTTTTAAATACCTTTTGTACGCTGACGACTAAAAATATACTCTCCTCTTGGAATCCCCGTTAGCTCGTACTGTGTTGCAGCACGTTGTTAACGGTGTTAGTTGCTGCTGCAGTGACAATGGGATTTAGTTCTTCGTCCCGAAATGTCTCGTTCTAAAACATGGTTCCCCAATCTGAATTATCAGCTCAATGGGTCAACAGTGCCTACCGCAAATGTTGCGCGGAAAACAGGTGTGCTAATATCGACGTTTCACATGTTACGTTATCTGCATTCATTAGAGATCTAGCGAAATTACATCTGTTTTTATAAACATATCTGTAAATAACTCTGTTGTTTCATCATTAAGGATTCAAATGTGCATATTCATATGTAAAAACAATTGTGTTACCTCGACTTTTATGTTGCTCACTCGTCTGGAACCCATATTTGTGCAAACACAGGTATGATAAAGGGCGTTCAGAGCCGGTTCCTACGAAGGCTCTGTAGAAGGTCTGGGATGCAGCCAAACACTGTTAACCTTCCGTCGCCATCAACTTTATTTAAGAACAACGACATTCGGGTACTATCTGAGCTTGTGAGCTCAAATCGTATTGACCGCTTCTTTGATGTGCGAAGGAATAATCGTAGGAGCAAATAATACTTATTCTTATTATTCTTTAACTTATTCTTGAATGCATTGCAATAAATCCATATAATCGATAATATGCTTGCCTGGAATGTAACCTTACAGTAGCATAGCAAAGCGCATTGAGCATTTTGCATTTGAATTTTCGTCCGGCAACGGACATTTCTCATGCGGAGGCGAAGCGCGTGTTGATACAGTACAGCTGATGCAGCGGTTTTGCAACTTTATCTTTCCTGAAGGTGCAATATGCAGATCACTATTAGTTAAGCTGTTCCGTAAAGTCTATAGCTAATAATGCATCGGGTATAGGAACGAAAACCAAATTATCTCTAAAAAATTCAATCTTCTTGCATAATCTCTAAATTGTCTACCTAGGCTACAAATTTCTGGGATCGGTGGGGTGAGTCTTTACTAAAGAATAATTTAATTAGGGCTAAGATCGACTGTGCGTTTAGCCCACTTAACCCTAGGATAAGATACACCGTCTATCTAAAGATTTATATATATATATATATATATATCTTAAAATGGTTTCCAATTTAGACAAGGTAAATGCAGGAGTGGATTAAAATTAGCCATGACATGAAAAAACCGTACACGGGCATTAAGTAGCCTTACGAAAACTATCCCGCATTTACTTTGTCTAAATTGGAAACCATGCAAACCATTTTATATATATATATATATATATATATATATATATCGATTAGAATAATCGAGCGTTTCTATTCCATTTTATTGTACAAACAAAATATGGCAAACCAGTCAATTCTTAAATAGGCTATTCCTTTCGGTATACGCATATACCTATCCTCGTGATATCGAGATTGATCCTCGATTGGTCTGAACAAAATACACGCAATCAGAAAAAAAATGTGGTCAGTATGTGATACACAATGGGCGTTCATTTATTGATGTCTAGAGCAAGCGTAAAAGTGTCATGGTTTTGCAATAACTTGTGTTTACATATGTATTCGTATCTGTTTGAGTCTGTTTTTTTTGTCACTTAGCAGTCCGCTGGTCCTCTGGAGGGCTTCCTTCTACATTCTACCAATAATCACTTTTCGAGTGTTATAAATACATCACAGCTCATTGGTTTCTAGCTCATATCACATAGAAGTGTCTGCCTGCGTGCGTCGTGCAGTGGTCGATCGAGCTCTGCTGATTTGTGAAGAAGAATGAAGTTCCGTTGCGACGAAGCGATGAAGCACGATGCACTAGTCTGGAGCTACAATAGTTTGCTACACACAGCTTCTGGGACCGCGGCATTACAATGAGCGCTCTCGTTGATTTAGCATCAGAGCGGGAGTCGCAGTTGATTCATTTGCAATCATCAATTGACTAGTCGCTGACGTCTGTTAGTAATACAATAGAATTTGTCCCGCTAGCTGGACGGACGCGCTGGAGAAGGGATATCATCATCATCATCATCACTATTACACTGTCACAACCGAACGCCGTAATCGCTCTGCGACTTTCACGCACTGAACCGAGAGCCTCTACGAGAGACACGAGGAACCGCGGTCTTTAAACTACGTTCTCTTAGGGTTCCTCTTGAGTCTCTCTCTTATCGAATAGCTGGCGGCGCTCCACGGCGCTCTTTCTCTCCACATGACGCGTTCGTCGTTTTTCTTAATAAATTATTAGTCGTTGCTGCTGAAGTACGTCGACCACGTTCGACCACGCGTGGAACACTTCTACAGTGTCGACCGAGTCGTGAGATTCGTAGTGTTGTTTCTCACGACTCAGTTCGTTCTCGTTTTCTCACCCAAGTTTCTCGCATGCAGTGTGCAAACCGATTGGTTTGCATGAAGTCGCTGTGTTTATGCGTCTGTATGTATGCGTGAATGTATGTGTGTGTGTGTGCGTTTGTGAGACAACATTACAGGAGTTTCATTCGATCACTTTAAGGGAGCGCAATCCGTGATGAGAGTAGCTTTGCAACGATCAGGCACGCAAGAATTGTGCTACTCGTGACGCCATCTAGACGCCAGGTAGACTCTGCTGCCGAGCAACCCCCGTCGCCGATCGGTAACTCGTTGCAGTATGGATGAACAAGTCGTGCGGTGGCCTTCGTGATGATGTCGTCCGCTAAATCAGCGGCCTCAGGTCCGCACCGTGCCTCGATCATGGCCCGCGTACAGCGAATGTGGTCACGGAACATACTGGAACGTCATAGGCAGAAAAAAAACACGGCACATATATCACACACATATTCAGATCACATTTCAGATCACATGGATTGTATGTTATGCTATGCAAGCATTGTGAATAGAATCCGGACTAAGGGGATCGAGGAGAGGATTTCCATTCCGCAGGTTACAAGGTCCTCGAGGCGTGGCCCAAGGAGCTATTGCCATAGGCTTGTTGGCAAGGTCCTCATCAGGAAATCAATCAAAGATATTGTTGAATTAGTTGCCCCACTGGCTGTGGTATTAAGGGGGTACCGAGGCTGCAGTACATGCTACCGCTGCGTATACTGAATCGCATGGGGCAAGTAAAATCATAAATTCGGTGAAGTTGGATTTCCACAATTCCTTTAACTTGATCCAAAAAGACCACATTGTAAATTATGTAAAACAGCGTACCGTTGGGATACATGCCGTTACCTACCAATTGCATCGTTTTCCGTCCAGCCTCTGTTCGCAAGAGAAGACTATACTGTCAAAGTGTGAGATGTAGCAGGCCCCTAGAAGGGTTCATACGGTTCGAATGGGGGGGGGGTTCTTTCATAAATGCCTTGTATGTCTCAAGTACTGCTTAACTGAACCGTAACCTGTCGAGTAAGTTTCTATCACAAGATTTAGCGCTCGGGTGGCTGAGGCATTTTAGACAATCCTAGGATATCGAGCCCGGTGGCATAGTGTATTCGCGTGCGCCTCACCACTGGAGGAGACACATATTTGCACGAGTTCGATCTCCACCGTTGCACATTTGTATTTATGGAATCCGTCTCACAAAGCAAAGCGAAAGCAATTCCGTGAACGTTAAATGTAGGCTGAAAGTCAGCCCAAAAAAAAGACAATTGCAGGATACGCTTCGTAAAGCAAACTTTACTCGATCCAAACTTTTGAAGTCACTGAAGGTCAAATGCGGCGAGATCAGAGGAAGGAAATACCCTACTACCGGAATTACCTTCACCTTCAAAATCTTTACTACTCTTTCCAGGTCGACGTCTCGGAGATCTGCCAGTAGCATAATAGCTGCAGTTCGCTTAGCTCGCAGTTCTTTTATGTGCGTATTAAGAGCCAAGCACGGGTTTAGGATCACACTTAGGTTCGAGAACTAACTTCGACATTGACGAGTTCAACGCTGGAATCGTTGATTCTGAGACGGCGGTGTAGGCGTCGCCGCGACTGAAGCGAAGAACTTTGTGTTGACGATGTTAAGATTCAGTCAATTCTCTATACACCATTTTGATCTCGTTCAATTCGTGTTGAAGATTGTCCCGGGATTTGGCATACAATTACAAGATCGTCGGCATAAAAGGCTGCTTTTACTTTGTGGAGAAGGTCTGCTTAGCCGGCGATATATCGCATATCAAAAAAGGGAATGGACTTGTCGAGTCGCCTTGTAATACATCAGTTTCCTGTGTAGACAGATTCTTTTATGTAATCGATTCCGTCTTTTATGATAATGAGGTTGTGACTTAGCATGTCTCGCAAAATTTAAGTTATTGGTCCTTGATCACGAACTTCTCTCGGCCGTCCCAAGTAGGCGAGTTCTTAGAATACTGTCGAACGCGGTTTGGAAATCGACAAAGGCAGTCACAGGGCATATTCTTATCTTGGTGAGGCTCGATTATATTCTATGTTAGTTACATAAGCTATACCGCGTCTGCAGTTGATCTTCCGCGGAGGAACCCGTACCGTTGTGGAGGTAAGTCGTAAACAGAATCTTGATATAACTCAGAGACAATAAGCCGTGTGAGCAGTTTAAACAAAGCACTGGTCAGCGCGATTCCCCGGCAGTTCTTTGGAATAGTTCGGACTTCTTTTCTCTTCTAGAAGGGCTTTAGCAGACTTTTCTCCACTCATTGAGTATTTTCTTTGGCGAGTACAGGCATTTTTAATGTCTAGTTAAGGCTTAGTTCAAAATGAGCATATGATATGTGCGTTCACCTTTAAGTGTTTATATACGATCCTAACTTATCCGGCCGATTTACCGTTTTTATTAAACTTGGGACTTCGACCTCTGCGAACCTAAGAGTTTGGCTCGAGGTTTCAAGATGAAGTTGTGAAAAATAATTGCCTAAAGGATTCTTAAAATGTTTGCTCATTCATCGTCGTTTATGGGTACGTTTCCTGGCCTATTTGATAGAAGTACTCAGGTTTTTCCACTAATCTGTATTAAGTGTAGTCGCTGGCATTATTCATAGAATTGCTTTTTCTCTTCGTCCGTTGTTTCGAGTGCACGCTTCATTGTTAGTGAAAGCTGATACATGCTAGGTAGACTATGTGGCTACAAATTTGGCGTGTTTCATCTCTTTATATACTTGGTCAAACCAAGCTTCGTGTCGGTGTGCTGCGAAGCTGTAATGTTTGGCAGCCGCATTTGAAGAAACACATTAATGCAATTCAAACAGTTCAGTCTAAATTCCTACGACGTGTTGAATTGAGATGTAAGGTACAGCGTACCAGTCTCGCCTTAGTACCTATCTCAGAACGGCACTCGAGAGCAGGTTTTAAAATGAACGCAAGATATTTAAGTTTAATCGACTTTCCATTTCTTTTATATTCGTAACAACAATCTGCGTATTGTTCAAACCATACCGTCAAAAATAGTTGTGCGATCTGACCGGATGGATAATGTTGAGAACCATGAATTCCTAATATAATCTTATAAACTGTACATTTGCATATATTTCGATTTCTATTATATGTCAAACTGTCCTCAAAGACTTTTATATTGTGCATAGTATATATTGAATACATGTATAATACAATATAAATATGTATATAATGTAACAATAAAGGATCACATGAATTTAATTGTTGTACAATACTAATTTTTTTTACACTTTTGCGGGGTTTAGCAATCGGCCTACCCTTAGGTGCGGTAGACGCGATGCTTGCCTATACGCGAGATAGTTAAAATACGACTTTGCAAGGCTTATATGTCTTTCACATGAACTATATATATATATATATATATATATATATATATATATATATATATATATATATATATATCTATATATATATATATATTGAATACATACGTACCAGCAAATTTTCTTGGTTCGTTGGTTGAAGCTCTCGTCTCCAATACCGAACGACTCATTTGCCGACGCGGACTGGTTGAGGCTTAACGCGGTGAGGTGACGTTGAGCGCATCGTTTGTAGTCATCCTGCACCGTCGAAAAGCAGCTTGAATGTTGAAGGTACGCTGTAAAACACACATCCAGTCATAGAGGACGAAATTAATACTTGTTTACGATACATTTACGTTGGTGTTACATGATTATGAATTAATGAACAAACAACACGATAGCAAAGTTGATCGTCGTGCTGTAGTATATTGTGCAGGATACAACACGTTAACCGCTCCCTGTTGTCGTCGTGTGTCGCTGCTCTTACCTTTTCGGAACGAAGACCTCTTGTCACAGAAGTCGGCAATCATCTGCATGGCTCCGTTGGTGAACCTCGAATAGCTCTGCTTTTGGCGTTCGTTGAAACATTTCCCGGCGAATCGGTTGACGCAGTCTACGGCAGTGTTCAGCTCGCTGCATCATCCATCGGTGGCGGCGACGTATGCATGAACAGCAAAAGTCACATAGAAACAACAATACATAACACAGGCGTTCGTTTATTGGCTGCTGGTAATTCATCCAAGGTCTTAATAGTTGTAAATTGTCAATACATTCATACGCATGTTCCACTGAATAATAAAAATAATAACAACAACAACAACAACTTCAGGATCGCTCCTATTGGCTGTAAGCTAGTGGGCTAGATTTTTGTCATTAATGTCACGCCGGGCGTTCTAGATCCATTTAGTTTTGATGCAGCTTTGTACGTATTATATGAATATTCCACAGCTATTTCTGAGCAACACTCAGCCGGTGATCATCACTAGTTTTACGATGATGATAATAATAATAATAAGACGCCATGGTGTAAAATCATTCTTTAAAAGAATTGCGAAAATACGTTCAGACCTCACAACTGTAACATTATTTAATAATAATAATAATTTTTTTGAACAAGGTTTTTTTGTCAATATATACATGTATCACAATTATTAATATACTACTTATATAATATTATCTATAATATTGCTCATCTTATTCTTATTGCTTGAGTGTCGGTGACCACTCAACATCATCTCGACGTTGCTTCTCTGTAGTTCCAATGACACTCTCTGTCACAGGAACGCGGCCGATCTTGGCTCCGCTGTGGCCTCGAAGAGCTTCTTCGCAAGCTCCTTTGTCAGTTTGAGTGCATTCTTGCTCCAAACGCCAAATGATTCGAGACCGAACGCCATTGCAACGTGGTCCTTAAGAAAATGCGCGTATAAGCGCTGTTTGTGCATCTCCCGTTGGTAGATAATGTGACCGACGCCCGTGTTGGCTAGTGCACAATAGCCAAGGGCGTACGTGTCGGGGAGGACAGTGACGCCCCACGTCAGCGGCCGATTATGGTTCCAGTCTCTGCTGGTAAGGCCATCCGTTAGACGCTTGTCGTCCCTCTGCGGTCCACCAGACACCAGCGTGACGCGATAGCGGGCTTGTCTGTAAGCGCGCCCGAGTATGTCATTGCTGGCATCGTGGCGGTTAGCCCTGCGTAAGCCCGGCCAATGTACAACAAAGCCGGTGTAGGCCAAGCTCATCCACCGTTCTACCACATGGCCATTCCTCCCTCTCAAACATGGCGATGCCAAGTCTGAGGCCTCTGGCGGCACAGAACTGGTCATCGGCCAGCTTACTGCCTACTAGCTCGGACAGAAACACGTCGGCGGCCTCGGATGAAACCGTTTTCAGTCTAATGCCGTCGTAAGCCGACAGAAGAGTTAAGCGGGTAGCCTGAGTGGCGATTTTGTCCCACCCCTTCTGCCTAGTGACCTGTTCCTCAAAAGGACGATCAGACTGACGCGCGTCTCAGATCCGAACGGCGTCTTGTTGATGGCTGATGAGTCCGCCGACAGTAGCGGCCACTGCAGAGGCGCAGCTATGTGATGAGGCAAGGAAAGCAGGCAAGGCAATGTGCGTGGCCGAGCGAATACATATTGCACCCAGCCAGACCGGTAGGCTTGCCTGCGTTCATGCCTTATCATCGAGCGTCAGGTCATGGATGTTTTCCAAGGCTCTCTTCACTTGGTCGGCGAGGTCCAAAGTCTCTGACGGCAGAAGGAAGGCATGTGAGATCAGTTGTACATACTCGTACATGACCTTTTGCATTCCCATTGCGTGTCGGAGCAGAAAGTAGGCTTCATGTCTACCGAGATGAAGATATTTTCTTAATTTCTCAAATAGGTTTGTGTATCAACGTCGATTTTCACCGCTGATGGCCCACCAAAAATCGGACATTTCCATCATTACCTTCATCAATCCTGGTCATCATCAGCATCATCATCAACGTCGTTATCAGCAGCAGCAGCACCAACAACAACTCTACTAAACTAACTACCACTTACAACAAGAACTCTACCATATCAACATCACTACCGTTACGCCCATAATCATAATTTTCGTCTTAACCTCAATCATCGGCTGTTATTAACTGATTATCGATTGACGAGTTCGACGACAACGTCGATAGGTATCCTTGATCATTACCGCTGTCCGCACCCACTCATTCGGTATTGGATGGATTCTGGAATCGGTCTGTTTCTCGCCGCTTTTCAGCGCCGAGACAGATCGCTCAAGGGGAACTTAATGAATGAATACCTGAAGGCCGCCTGCTGCCACAGTGCTGCTGCACCGCATTTGGTCGGACATTTGGGCGCCCCCAGGCGACTGGGCGGCCTGTCGGCAAGAAGACAAAAAACTCATCATGGTGATTATGATAATGGTGATGATGACAGCAGCGGCGGCGACGAAAACGGTCACGTTTTTTAGCTCGTCGTCGTTGTCGTCATCGATGAGTCAATCAATGAACCAATCGAATCTTGTTTTTAGAACTCCTACGTAGGTTAGCCTTAAGTCGGTCACAGTAACATCAGCAACAGCAACAACAGCAACAACAACAACAACAACAACAACAACAACAACAACAACAACAACGACAACAATAACAACAACAACAACGACATTGACAACGACAACAGCATGACTTGGCTGACTGATTGCAACAGAATCTAGATAGAAGCTCGCTGATCTGCGTGTCTGTATACGAGCACACGCAACGCTCTGCGTACATGTGGCATCATTATGTCGATGTACAATACAATACAAACTAGCAAGACACGCGATCTGGTTTGTACAAGCTTTTTGCTTCCGATGATTTTTATGTTGATAGTGATTATTATAATCATTAGCCTTCAACTAATACAATTGTGTTGAGCTCACGTTTTGACTGTTATCAGTAAATTTCGTGTTATTAAGGCTATTATGCCTATTATTATTACGTCGTTTTAAGTACGTCGTATTATTGGGCATTGACCACATCATTTACTAAAGGGAGATGCAGAAGGGGGGCTGTATGCGCATCTTTTTGAAGACAACGTTGAAATGGCGTTGGGTCTCGAGCTATCTGCTGTTTGCGGCAAAGGTGCACTCAAACTGACAAGAGGGCTTGGGAAGAAGCTCTTTGAGACAAAGATCGACAAACCGCGTTTTTCCAACAGAGAAAGAGTGTGATTGGAATTACAGAGAAGCGACGCCAAAATGATGATGATGTTGAGTGGTCACTGACACTCAAGCAATAAATCTAAGAAAAATATTGTGAATATTTATAATTAGTACATTAGTAATTGTGACACCTGTATATATTAATAAATCGTTTATATAATGTGTCACAAATATGTGACACCTGTACATATTAATAAACCCCTTCTATATAAATCTATCTTTACTTAAAATAAGAATGTTTAATCTTCATTCGTTTTTTTAATATAAATTAATAAGTATTAACTTTTAATTATGTTATTATTATAAATATTACTTTCTTGGCGTCTCAACTGTGATGTCTAAACGTGTTATTATTATTATTATTATTATTATTATTTATTTAATATGTCTTAGAGAAATACAGTTGTGAGGTGTGAATGTGTATCCTCATTATTTTATAGTTTCTTTCTTCTTCTTCTTATTATTATTATTATTATTACTATTATTATTATTATTATTATTATTATTATTATTATTATTATAACTATTATTCTTATTTTTATTATTATTTGTGTGGGTACTTGTGGCGTTTGTTGCTGCCTTTGTCACCGTCGCCGATTCGTTTCGTCGTACTGTTTGGCTGTTGTGTAGTTAGAGGTTGGCGCAAAAAGGTGGCGTGGCCGCCATAATCGTTTGCTCCACTACAACGTTAACCAGATGTGTGTGTGTGACAAACTGTGCCTGTGGGTATTTGTTGATGTAGTGTGTGTGCGTGTGCATGGGCGACTGTATACGTGATCATATATGTATGCGACTACCAAGGTCCACTGAGACGATTCTCATCGACAGACTAAAAAAAGCAAAGAATAACGCCATATAAGATCGGCCAAAAGAGGAAACGGGGGGGGGGGAGGGAGGGCTGACGGCGGGTGGGGAATAAAAATCCAGCCACGAAATCGTCCACGAAATCACGCTAGCTAAACCGTGAAAACTGCAATAACTGCGACCGGCCACAGCAGTAACAGGAGCAGCAGCGAAAACACTTACAACAACAACCACAATCACAGTAACAACAACATCAGCAACAACAACAACAACATCAACATCAACATCGGCGTCGATAGGAGTAGCGGCATCGTACGAAAGTGGCGTTTTTTTACGACGAGTCCCGTCAGGGTGCAAACAAGCAAACCGCACTGGTTGCCGCCGCCGCTGCTGCTGCAGCTGCTGTTGTTATTGTTGTTGCGGCAGCTGTTGTTGTTGTAGTTGTTGTGGCGGCAGCTGTTGTTGTTGTTGTGGCAGCTGCTGTTGTTGTTGTAGTTGCTGTTGTTGTTGCGGCAGTTGCTGTTGTTGTTGCTGCTGTGGCTGCTGTTGTTGTTGTTGTGGCAGTTGCTGTTGTTGTTGCGGCAGTTGCTGTTGTTGTTGCTGCTGCTGTAGCTGCTGTTGTAGTTATTGTTGTTGTTGTTGTTGTTGTTGCGGCAGCTGCTGTTGTTGTAGTTGTTGTTGTTGTTGTTGTTGTTGTTGCGGCAGTTGCTGTTGTTGTTGCGGCAGCTGCTGTTGTTGTAGTTGTTGTTGTTGTTGCTGCTGTGGCTGCTGTTGTTGTTGTTGTTGTGGCAGTTGCTGTTGTTGTTGCGGCAGTTGCTGTTGTTGTTGCTGCTGCTGTAGCTGCTGTTGTAGTTATTGTTGTTGTTGTTGTTGTTGCGGCAGCTGCTGTTGTTGTTGTTGTTGCGGCAGTTGCTGTTGTTGTTGCGGCAGCTGCTGTTGTTGTAGTTGTTGTTGTTGTTGTTGTTGTTGCGGCAGTTGCTGTTGTTGTTGCTGCTGTGGCTGTGGCTGTTGTTGTTGCTGCTGTGGCTGCCGCCCTTGTTTACGTGTTTGTCTATCCGGTATCTGTGTGTCCGTTCGTTTGTCCGTCCGTCCGCCTATTGGTTTGTCGGTTGGTTGATTGGTCTGTGCTGGATCCGACTGCCTGGCCTACAGAGCAGTGGACAACGGCCGCGTGGTGGCCGCGCAAATGTGCGCAGGCGGCAAGTGGCGGGCACCGCTGGGGCACCGCTGGGGCACACACACGGGGGGATACACGTCCACCTCTACCACCACCCCCGCCCTCACTCACCACTGACTGCTTAGCTACGTCGGCCTGATGGTCGGATGTTTCAGAGACGGCAGGCACATTGCTTGTGCTTCTGCTGTTACTCCTGCAAATGCTACTCTTGCTGGCGTATGGTGGGTGGGGGTGCCTTTGCTGCTGCTGCTGCTGAGGATGACAATGGTGATGATGCTGTGGTCGATCTGAAATTGGCCGAAGATAACTGGCCAATTTGATGTGGTGGTATACCTGCCCGCGAGCCTGCCCGGCCGACTGGTAGTTGAGCTCTGGCGTGGCCACCGCATTTGGCGGATTTTTTGGCAGACAGCGCGATCCATTTAGGCCTTTCGCTTCGGCTATCCCGTATCCTGGCGGGATATGATAGTGGGATATAAGCGCGAACAGTAGGAGGCACCTACCTACACGTTGATCAAGTTGTCAACGCAATCAAGATGGTCGACGTTATCGTTGTTGCTGTCGTTGTCGTGGTCGTCGTCTGGACGGAACAGCAAAAACCGAGACAACAGGGGCTATGTTGCACCGATGATTTGGAGGCGAATGAGGGCCGATAGGGTGATGATCGATTGGTGGTGATTGCTGGTGCCGAAGGGAGGAATAGAAACAGCTGTCGTATCTAGGGCTAGGCACCTGCTACCATTCCCTGTAACGCTAGATGGTTGGGCTGATAGCACACTGGCCACAGTAGTGTGCCATCATAGTCTCTGTACCATGTCATAGCTCTCTGTACCAACCAATCAGATGGTGAGAGGATCGGCCTGCTGATCATCATCATCATAATAACAATAATAATAGTTAATATTTTTATTATTATCATCTGCATCATCATTATCGAAATCAGCATCGTCTGTCAGTTTACCGGTTTCTGTTCCTGGCGGCCTCATAGAGGAGTCGGTTCGGTTTGTTAACGGTTAACAAGCGGCCTACAACCCTGCTGTTTTGCCTACGAGACGACGGCCAACGCTGCATAGCGAAGCAGAGACGACGCGAACGAATATAAGCAGCGTAGCGTTGCAATGCAACGAGATGATAGATTGTAATGTATACGCATGTATGTGTGGGTGTAAACTTTAGGCTATGGCGGCAGCAGCAGCAGCAGCAAAAACACGTAAAGGCAAAAACTACTTGTTACCATCCAACTTGATCGACGACGCGTGGCGAAAAATTGGCCAGCTCAATCAAGACTAAAGATAAGATACGCAGAGACCGAACAGGCACGCGGCGACAGAGGCTAACCTTGGGGCCGACAAGCGATCAGTCAAAGTGCTTGTTGCTTGGGACAAATTGCTCTGTCGACTGTTTCTCCAGTTGCTGATGGAAGTTAAGCCGCATAAACCGCATAGCAGAGCTTTGCGGTGCTCTTGTGGTGGTGGATCGAGGTGGTGCGCGCGTCCGGTCAAAAAAAAACAAAAACAAGTCCTTTCGGGGCTGACTCTCAGCCAAGATTTAACGTCCATGGGACTGCTTTTCGCCTTATTGCTTATCAGACGGACCCCCTTAAATACAAATGTGGAGCAACGGTGGAGCTCGCACCCGCGCACCTATTCGTGTCTCCTCCGGTCGCGAGGCGCAGACGCATGCACCCACCACGCCACCGGTCTAGTTCCGTTCAACTTGCACCACTCCACACCACAGTAATAATAGCTGTAGAGGTAGCAGAACGGAGAATCGTGGACATGCATTACTAGTGACCACAACAATTTGGTAACACCAGTTGCGAGAGAGAGAGAGGGACCAGCAGAAGTGAGCAGCAGAAGTAGCACCAGTGACGAAGTGACTCTAATAATGTGCAATGTAATATGTTTGCTTCTCTGCGTACGCGTTTCATTTGCTGTATTACTGCGTTACCAGCTTGCTTTTGTTTTCTTCTTTTTTTTTGCTTTGATTTAACACGCATTACAATGCTGCACTGAATACTGATGGCGTTGCTTTCTGTAATTCGTTTATGTTACACAAGTCAGTTTGGACTGATTATAGCGCAGTAACTATAACAGTACTAGACTACTGTTGTTGCTGTGCTGCCGATCGAAGCGCTGCTAGCTGAACATGGGCCGTTCGCGTCGTGATTCGTGTCGTGTAGACTCCTATCCCATTCGTAGCGTAAATGTGCGTTATTGTCCGATTATCCGATCATCCCACTATCGCGATACAGTTGCAACATGCTGCATGGTACTGTGTTGATAACATCACCTGCCCACTCTGCATAGACTGAGGCGCGCTACGTTTCGTAGCCTCACTTCTGCGCAGATCACACGTGGCGTATATATATATATCTGCGATTACTATCCGCCGCGTTGCAATCGATTGTGGTCGTGTGTGTAGTCACGAAACGCGGGCACAGACAAAAAGCCTCCCTCGGCCATATGTATCAAAACAATCGTAAAGATTTAAGCAGCAGCAACGGCAGCAATGCGCCAACAAGATGTCGGATCATTGGCGATAAAAATTACTTTCTAAAAATTGGATCATCGGATATAGCGTATAAAAGTATAGTACAGTCAGCCAGGGCGCCGCAGTGACAACTTCACATCTACATCCACGGCGTTAGCAACAAAAACAACAGGTACAGAAGCAGTATAATAATAATAGTACCTACGTCAGCAGCAACAGCAACGCTAGTCAAGTCAGCGATAGTAACAACAACAGCAACAACGTTAGCTTCGCCATCAGCATTAACAACAACATCAGCAACAATAACATCAGCAATAAAAACAACAACAACAACAACAACAGCAAGAATGACAGGTCGACTAATTTCGACACCGCGACGTCAATGACTCAACAACGCTGAATTAGTTAAGCCAGCCAAATCTGTAGCTGGCAACGCTACCGAAGACAGATTTGGGCTGCTGTCGATTGCCACGTTCGCCGCCGGTCGCACGAGCTGGAGCTCAGCAACGCAGAGTGGGGGCCTATAGTTACCACAGACGATAGAGTTGTCTGTGGTAACTATTGTTGTTGTTGTTGTTTGTTGTTGCGGTTGTTATTGTTGTTGCTGCTAAAAGGAGACCCTCCTCCCCCGCCATAGGGACTTTGACTGAATGAAGGTCGACCAGAGACAACGCTATTCGACCACTGAT
This sequence comes from Dermanyssus gallinae, assembly GCA_003439945.1. Taxonomy (NCBI): domain Eukaryota; kingdom Metazoa; phylum Arthropoda; class Arachnida; order Mesostigmata; family Dermanyssidae; genus Dermanyssus; species Dermanyssus gallinae. Next base: position 12,419 of record QVRM01005563.1, on the reverse strand, counting down.
AACACTGCTTCATATATATATATAAATATCATCTACATCTGTCAAGATATAGATCAGACACAAGGCGCCTTGTCGGCCTGCCGCCTTCGAACGCATGATCGGTGTGGTTCGTTTGGGTGATTCGTATTAGTGCAGCGCTAGCAGCTTCTAAATCGCGTAGACGTCAGCACGCGCGTACGCTTCAATCGTATGATTGAACGCACAACGTGCAGGTCTGCGCGGCCTTATCACACATATACGCATCTGGTTGAAAGTAATATAAGTAATACAAACCATCGTAACACATTTCAAATAGGTGAAAGTGGCAAATATAAATTATAAAATCTCACAAATCTGACTACAAATCTGACAATACTAGACTCACAAAAATGACTCTGAACAAGCTATATGCTCAATAGAGCTCGGAATTCACCTGTCCAGTTATCTTCTAAGAATTGTCAGAAAACAAATTCAAAGCCATTATGAATATATATATATATATATATGTATCGATGGAGCTATAAGCAAAAATAGCCGGACGACTGTCCCACGAGAAGTCGGGTTCGATCCCGGCGAGAGATTTAGGTTAAAATTATATTATGTAGAAACGACGGCAAGCGTCCCGATGGAATGACTCTCATCCCCTTTGAACGAGGCCCTCATATGGGATGCCACCGTAACCGACTCACTTCCTTCCTCAATGGTCGGTGTCGGTTCACTTCGAGCTGGTCACGCCGCGACCCAAGCAGAAACGAACAAGATAAATAAATACGCCGAACTGGCAAGGGCCCATAACTTCAGCCCAGTTGCCTTCGAAACCTTGAGACCACCGGGTCCCTTGACTGAGAGAATACTTACTAAATTGGGCGAACGATTAAAGATAACGACTGGGGACAAGAGAGCCGCACTATTTTTGCACCAAAGACTTTCCATTGACGTCCAGCGGGGCAACGCGATCTCAATTTTGAGATCGCTTGCCGAATGGTGCACACCAGGGCTGTTATAGGCTGAACACGTTCACTTACACAGGATTGTAATATAAATTGATTAATAAAAATTATGTAGCTCTATACAATTATATATATATATATATATATATATATATATATATATTGGCATATGCATCTCCAAAGCACGCGTCGGTATTTGTACGCTGTGTCTTCATAGTATTACAGATTATAATTGTACTTTAAGTCAAACCTTGTCATTGATTAATTATACGTTTGTGCAATTTGCAACACAGACTCAAACGTCTAAAAAGTGGCACTCGAGCTCTTGGCAGCTGATTTAGGGGCCCTTCTTTCCAAGCCAAAACTTCTAAATCGCAAAACCCGTGTTCAGCGTGGCGAGACGGGACGGCGACGCGTAGTGCTATGATCAGTGTTGAAACTCACGTCTGACTACGTCGTCTAACTACATATATTGTACATACGGTCGTAGTCCGGTGCACCACTCTTACCCCATGCTATTTGAAACAGCCCCCTTTAGATTTACAGTTTAGATTGAGTAGGTGCCGGAGTGGCCCATAATCGATGATGACCAAAGCCAAAACAAAACTAAAAACAAACTAAACGCGGACTGCAGAGATGGCTCTATAAAGAGATGGTATATAGCTAGTTCGCTTTTTATTGGTAAGCCAAACTATATTCGGAATCCGGCAGTTAAATAAAAGCAGGGATCTATTTTTTAGTACTGTCTCACCTAGTGCAGAGACTAAATCCCGTTTTTAGCTTCTCGCGCCTCGACAGCGATGTATATATATATATATATATATATATGCGTGCCGCGGAAAATAGCAATTTTTGAAGGACACTAATACTGTAATTGTAAAGTAAACGCAACGTGACAATTAAAGTTGAGTTTTAATGTTTTACTCTCAGCAGGCTACATTTCCTCTACACAATCATGTTGGCAATAATGTATTTGTTTACGTGTTAGAGATATAAACAGAACAGGCTGACCTCCTAATTGGTCGCTTGCATCTTCTGGTTACCATCGTTCAAATGAATTACGTAGAAAATCAGTTGTTATGAGTATCAACATTTGGTGCTTTTCGGGATCAATTGTTAATTATTACAGCCTCAAACTGCATTAACCCGTAACGTGTACAGGAGTGGTGCATGTATTATATATAGCTTGAAACAAGTTTCAAGAGGTTGCCGTACACCGTGTTTTAAGATGACAAGGACAAATTAAAATGGTTTCCTGGTCCTCCGGAAAGGCCCTTGTGTGGGACGCAACCGTGTCGGACACGCTGGCGCCATCTTACAGGAATCGAGCCTCGAGATCAGCAGGCGCTGTTGCCAATTTAGCGAAGCAGCGAAAAATCTGAAGTATCGCGAGTTGGAGGCAACTTTTATAGTACAGCCAGTTGCGATAGAAACAATAGGGGTCATGGGCGAATCTACAGTAAGTTTCCTGAGAGAAATTGGGAAAAGAGCGGCAAGTGAAAAGGATGAAAAAAGAGCGGGAGAATTTCTGCTGCAGAGAATATCCATTGAAGTGCAACGTGGAAATGCGGCCGCGGAGCTAGGCTCGCTGCCCTCAGGCAGTGGTTTACTGGGGTTGATCTTATTTTGTAGTACAAGTGTACTGCGTATAATATAAATAAATGATATAATTAAAAAAAATGGTGGTTTAGCCCTACTTGTGACTTTTAGTCAGTGGGTCCAACCAATAACAAGTAAAACAAATGGCGTCGAGCTTATGTAATCTGCGTAGATAAATGTATCTGTACATAAAGACATCCTGTGTAGATATATGTATGCTTATATATATCCACACAAATGTATATATATCCAATGAGATGGAAACTTGATTTTTTAGATGTGTCTTAACGTGATCTCATGAATTGCTTTTGCTAAATGAATTCTGTCGAAATAGCCATTCCAGTATTGGGCGGCAATTTTGCATGAGCTCAAAAAGGCATAATTGCCGCGGAATCTGCCCGAAATATCTGGAGTATATATATATTCGGTATATTATTAGTATATATAAATATTCGGGGCGAACAGCATTTCAAAGACTTTGTGATACAATTTGTTTGCCAAGTTCCGTTCCGGCAACTTAGGCCTTCTGGATGATGACCCATTCTTCTGGAAGGCCTATTATGCTCGAGAAAGATAGACTGAGTGAAACTGTGAAACAGAATCCCGAGTGAGTACGCGTAAATTTGCCATCGATTTCGAGCGGTATTACACAACCATAATCACTCACGTCTTCGCGCTCATGGTTTTGTGTCAAAGTTGAACCAATGGGTATCTCATGATTTGAGCGGCCGCAAAAGAGTGGATCGTCTAGCAACTATCGGGTGTCTGACTGGGATCGAATTGTTACCTGTGACCAGTAATGGGTCTTTTACGGCCATGTAAACCGTGGAAGATCCTGGTGCGTCCAGGCCAACTTTCCAGACTACGCCAAAGAGACTAAGAATTTGGGTGTTTCTTGGTGGGATAGGCATGTCACTGTTCACCTCGAGTTTCTTCCTAGCGGACAAAAGATACCCACAGGTGTCTACTGTAATAAATTCGATTGAGGTTTTGTCCCCCCTCTAAAGGGAGCGACATAGTGTTGTGATTTAAACGGGCCTTATCTTCCACCAGGACAACGTAAGACCGATTGTGAGATTACTCAGCCTCCGCAAGATAGCAGACTTTGAAAATACGTTTTTGTCGCATCGACCGTGCTCACTGGACATCGCACCGTAGGACAATCACCTACTAGGAATCTACAGGTAAAAAAATTAACTTCACCAGAAGCAGAAAAACACACGTGGATACTTTCGTGGAGACAAGTGAAGAGAGGAAGAAGTACCGAAACATTGGGGACCCTTACGGGTTTTACCCACTTGCCTTTGAGACCCTTGGCAGATCGAGCCGGTCCACTAGCGATTTGCTGAAGAAGGTCGGGAAGCAGCTGATCCTATCCAGCGGATATAAGAAAGCGGACAAATTCCTCAGACAGCGCCTGTCGCTAGATATGCAACTGGTCAAATGGCCTCGGTCTGGAGAACTATTCGGAGATGGGTGGTGGCGACAAATGAATAATAATAATAATAATAATAATAATAATAATAATAATAATAATAATAATAATAATAATAATAATAATAATAATAATAATAATAATAATAATAATAATAATAATAATAATAATAAATCGTACAGCTGTGCTAGAAACAGCAGTGCATAGAAGAAGTGGTAAAGTACTCTGAGCACAAACAATGAGTTAAGATTGCATGCTATATATATGGGGGAATGTGTTGTGCTCGGGTCACCTTTAGAAACATCACATTGCTTGATCAGTAGTGCGATCCTATGCTAGTCAATTAGTAAGAACTAAACAATCGAGTGCTAAACTAATTGATTTGCTAGAACTGCTGGTGTCCGCACTACCAATTGTAACAGCATAAAATGTAATTATATTGACCGTTTGCAGGCAAAATATAGTTTTGACTCGCTTTGTGGGCGAAAGCAGTACGGAACGCAATTTAAACGGCTTCAGTAGCCAGGCGTATGCAAAAACATAAGTAGATAGATAGTTTAGAGAAAAAGTTAAAATAGTTTATTTTCTTTGTGTTAGCTGTAGATTTAGTAAGTACTTTTTTTTAAATATGCATAGTCGTCTAAAAACTTGTGTGGAGCTCCACACTTGGCCCGAAGGTGTTTTAATTTTGTTTATCTCTTTGGGTATAACAAAAGAGATAAACAAAAAAGTACTTATTAAATATATATACGTGAGACATTTTATAAACGTTGCATCCAAGTCCTACTTCATTTCCCAAAAAGATAAACAAAATTAAAACACAGCTGGACCAAGTGTAGAGCTTCAACCTTTAGGGCTTATAGGAATATTGAAAAAAACGTACTTAATATCTACAGCCAACATAAAGAAAAGAGCTATTATATATATATATATATATATATATATATATATATATATATATATATATATATATAGGAAAAGGAGAGTTTTGAAGACTGCATTGCGTTAAGGTGAAATATTTATTCACGTACGCTTCGTATGGCACCATAGATCTTTGTCTCCTCTGCATTTTTCTGAACTGCGCATTGCTCTCTTGAGAGGGACAGGCTAAAACGGTGTAGTACATATGACGAGCAATACACGCAATCCTTACGTATGGTGCTATACTGACGACGAGAACTCGCCGAGATGTCAACTCCGTTTACAAAATCTCAATAGCAACAATTCGCCACAGATTGCCACAGACATACATCTAACTTATTACATAATTATTTATACATATGCTTATTTTACTGTACTTTGACTAGCTTGCATCACAAGGAACTAAATGCACATAAAATGTGACATATCATAATTTGCTACTGCGATTCCTTGAGTACAAAGTGCTGCGTGCAAATAAAACAACCACAAATTCAAAGTTAAAATTACACACATAAGTATTACAACTAATTTTGAAATGTATGTTCATTTTGCAAAATTTCAGCAAAAGTTAAAAACGAAATATTCAGCGAGAACAGCAAAAACATAATAATATTAGTAATAAAGTCGACAACGACAATACGAATAGAAAACAAATGGCAATAATGAAGAAACATGATAACAACAACAATACTAACAAATCATATGAAAGCGTTATGATGTTTTGCACACATAATACATACATGATGTGTATGTGATTCGCCTATATATCTTTTCTGATCTCAAGATCTTTTCTGAACACTAAATTGAGTAAAAGGCAGATGGGAGAGCAAGAAATATTATGGCTCGTACTCGGCAGTTTTCGGCAGTCCATACGTAGAACTGCCTCCTCACCTCAAATTGGTACATTTGGTTTGATCTTGGCTCCCTTTTTGGGGCGAATAGCAATTCGGCAACTCGCTGGCAATTGTAATATATTTATGGCAATATTAATTAATAATTGGGTGTTGCCTAATCGATCATAGATCAAAGCGGAATCGTTTAACTGAGAACGTGCACGATTTACCAATTGGCTTATGTAATGCTCCAATTTGCCCCTTAGCGATTGATGTCATTCCAGGCCCGCCTAGCCACGGAGTCTAACTCAATTACAATTATATAAGCAGCAATCCTACGAGAATCTAAGAGTGAACGATACAGAAATTGAGAGTGTGGCCAAAAATGGTCAACAGAGAATGTCGTACACAGTATATGCTCCACAGGCTTTATCATATCACCATATATATATATATATATATATATATATATATATATATATATATATATATATATATATATATATTTATATACAATCTTGGTATCTTGGTCTCGTCAGAGGAGTTTGTCCGCATGTTGAAGCTTGCACGGGCAGGCGCATGTCTAGTGCATCTACGGGGTAACGTAGGAAAGTACACAACGTAGAGGGTGTGCGTAATACTTTTGTACAGCGGTGAGTGCTGCACGTTGGCTGCAATCGGCATTATCTTCACCCATTACCTCTTGTCTATGGAAGTGCGCAATAACTTCTTGACTTTTAAAAGTCAAGTACAGCACACTTGTGTGTCAATTTCCAATATTTCAGATCTCTACAACTAGCGATAAGGATCACGCCTGGGACACGCCCTATGCAAGAGGAAGATAGGCGTTCACAGTTGAGTACCACTGTTGCCAGCATGGCTTAGCATTCCAGCGTCAGCTGGAAGTCTATGGATGCCCGATTATGTATATATATATATATATATATATATATATTTATATATATATATATATAACCGTTAACGACAACAACAACAATAACAGTTGTTCATTATTCTATTGAGAAATATGCTGGCACCCGGGGAACGTAGATATACGTCTGGTTTTGTTGGCTGTTTGAGACGTCGTTGTCGCCGATGTTCTCGCCGTTGTCGTTGCTGAATCGTCGCAACCACAGCGTCGTAACTAGCGCTGCTATGACTGGCGAAACAGCCAGACTCGGAGAAGCGCGGCCGGTTGGTAGCAGACGGCCGACCCGCGCGCGCAAAAAAGTGCTACTCGAACAGGCAAGCATCCTGCTTTAAACGGCACAGTGATGTGCAGTGATGAGAACGCAGAAAAAAGCTGGAGAAAGAACAAAGAAACAAAGCCGTTTGCGTTGACAGAACCGTCAACGCGTCACGTATCGCAACGTGTTTTTTGCTTCGTGTGCTCAACGTGTGCAAAGGGCGCCATTCTTCGCGGCGGCTTTCGTCGCTTGCGAAGTCAGGCGGCTTCGGATGTAGTAGGCCAGTCGCGGGGTAGGCGCTCCAGCACGAGGCAAACGCGTGGCGAGCGTCACCCGCGTCGTGACTGAGTGAAGCCTGCGTGAGTGGGACTTGGTCGTGCGCATCGTGCAGCCGTTGCGTCTCTTTGTGGCGTCTGGTAAAGAGTAGTCTTTGTTATGGCCACGGGGTTCGGGGAGTGAGAGTTCCCTTTTCAGTCCGAGAGGAGCTCGACCGGCCGACTCACGACGAAGCAGCGCTGCGCCGACGGGTGAAGCCCGGCGCACTGGCGCACTCAGGCAACGTGAAACTTCATGTTGTATCTTCAAGGTGTGGCAGTGGTAGTAGTAGTTTTAGTAGAGATGGTGGTGGTAGTGGTGGTGGTGGTGTTGTTGTTGCTGATGAGCTTCACGCCGCCGCAGCTGCGGTAAAAATTTCATGCCGAACAGGAAAGCCTTTATGCCGAATCAGCAGAGAGTTTACACGGAGTCAACTGGGACTTAAGACTTATACGATGGCAGCTGCAGCAGTCGATGTAATTCCGAGCCTAAGAGGGTAGAGAGGATATGGGGCTTAGTGAGTTTGCCAAGTTCCACACTAGTTGATGTTAGCTGTCAATAACGCAGATGCATCACGCATATCCGAGACTTTCCAAAATAAGGCAGCAGCAGCAGCAGAAACAGTAGATACAATAGCGGCACCAGGGGATAATTCAGCGAGGACTTTTGGCGGAAGGGTGGGGACGTTCTTGCCGACACGATACTCTTCCACTCCACTTCACGCCAACGCGCATCATCATTCAATTAACCAGCAGGACTGAGTAACCACCTCACCTAACGAATGACGGCCCGAGACTGAGAAGAAAACTGCCCCGCAGAGGGTTGGGACGGGGTTGGGACTGTATTGAAGACAACAGATCTTTGTTGAAGACGCCCGCGTTTGTTTTTATAGTGCGCCGCACACGGGTTACGGCGCCCGCTCGTTGGTGCTTGTGGTCGCCTTTGTCAGTGTCCACTGAAGCACTCAGCCGGCAACTAAACCATACGCACAGCCACAAATCCGGCGCGAGCATCAAAGAGAGCCAGATGCAGCCGCCCAGCCTAGCCCACCACAGATTCGACAAGCGGAAGAACTGACATCACCGCACCGTTGCTAGAATTAACCAGATTTTTTAAGGAGGTTGTCTTTCGTTCTAGGCTATACTCCTCCTCGTTCCCCTACGGGCCTGGAATCGCCGTGAAGCGTATCTTCAATGAGGTACCCATCGCCGGATTTGTTGAGATATCCAGCGTTTTCGCAACAGCAGTTCCTTGTGGTAGCATGCCCGCTGACCCTTGACGGTATCGTTTACCATCATCTATTCTCATCGAGCCCGGTGGCGTGGTGGCATGCGTCTGCGTCTCGCGACCGAAGGAGACACATAGGTGCGCGGGTTCGAGCCCCACCGTTGCACATTTGTATTTATGGGAGTCCGTCTATGAAGCGATGCGAAAAGCAGTCCCATGGACGTTAAATCTTGGCTGAGAGTCAGCTCCGAAAGGATTTTTTTATTCTCAATGAGCGTCGCTCAAAAAAGTTCAATCAACAACAGGGCGCCGCTGCTGGTACGGGCTGTTTTTGGTCTGGTCCGCCTACGCGGTAGGCAAACATCACCGCTCTTTGTGATATCAGGTTGACCACAGAAGAGATGTCTTCTAGTCCTACACTGGAGGCGCTGTGGGCTATCAGCGGTATCGTATGTGCATCCTGCCATTTGCATGCCTCTCAAACACCAAGAATAAAATAATATGTTCCATGCGTCATTCGTGATAATTTCCTTTCCGAATAATTCGATGGAGACTGAGTACAAGCCCTGACTGCAACGCACTGCCATAGCAGCTGCTTGCCTGAGTTATGAACTAGTATGCTATATATATATATATATATATATATATAAAAAGATTGGTTGATGCTTAAGCCGTGTTGACTGGATCCGGGTTTGAACATTCAAAGCAGTTTACTGCACTGCAGCTCGTGTAGAAATAATAATGGACGACCGTCTCTACCATTTAATGCTGATAGAGGCTACTTGAAGCTTTGAAGTGTTAATTGTTATAACTAGATCACAAAAGCTAGATATATGTTGTGCTCGCTTTATGGTCGGTCTTAGGGCCTTTCTTCGGCTTTTACGCTAGTGTGAGTTCTTAATGCCCACCATATAGTGGGCGACTACTAGGTCAAGCGTAAACTCAAGTGTTGCAAATATATATATATATATATATATAAATATATATATATATATATATATATGCAGGGTGACCCAAAATGATTTTAAAGGCGATGCGGGAAATTGTATAACTCGTTGAAGCAAACTTTGTTTTCTATTGAAACATGAGCTCAGAGAAGTCTTGTTTCGGCGTGAAAGCGAAATTGCTGAAATTTGTGGCACTGGTATTACCATCCGACATAGCAGCACAACATGTGCGATTGCAAGGCATCCAGTCATCTTATAAGAAACTGAGCACTCCGCGTCGCGTTCATGAGAAAATTCTGCTTCTAATGGATATTAGATATGTACTACTCCATAGTCGCCAACTTGTTGCTCTGATGAGGTGGGCCCTGGCGATAATCCTCAGAGGGGTAATTCCCAACGATCAATATATTCGCTTACTCAGGTCCTGAAGGCGACGTTTACGATAGTGAACAAGTGATTGATCTTGTATACTACTGGATTTAAAAATATGTACCAGGTTTTTTAACAGTTATTGCTAAAGACCCGGGTAAAGCGCTAATACGCCAAGGCGCCAAGAGCTCGGTAATGCAATGAAACAAATACGTAACGCATAGAGAGTTACGTGTGGTACCTAGTCTGTTCTCTGACATGCTGATACGAACAGTGTGTTTGTGTACATATAAGCGTACACCGAGCCACTGGGGGTAGTTTGACTCATATCGCTATCGTGTGCGAGCGCATGTTATTCAAGCCCTCATTCTCTCCTGAGAACACCCGGAGATGAGAGGCCCTTTATTGTGAACGCCGTCGCTTGTACCGGAAGCTGATAGACTTCACGAAATCTTGTTCACCGAGGAGGAAAGCGGAAATCGCATGGTTAAAAGGGCTAGAATTGAGGATGAATTGAATAATGGTAGCTGGTTTCCTATCGCCCCCTTTGGACAACAGTCTTCGACAGAAGCTTGTACGTTGTATATGTAGAGGCGTGTTGCAAATCCGGTCCTGCCAGATGAAGGCTTTTAGGAACACCGACTCTTCCTGCAAGCCATTGGTTACCCCCAGGGAGACAATCTTAGCCCCCTTTTCTTCTTAGTCTTGCTCAGTAATCTACCACTCTCAACGATCACTATCTCTGTATTCGGAGAACTCCCTATGGTAATAGCCTCGTGGCATATAAAATGCTTCAGGGATCTAAAATGACTTCTGAGTATGCGGAAGACACATGGCACAACAATCTGCTTTGTTGAATTCAAAGGCTATAATTTTCAGATCCGGCAGCTCCTAAAGAAACGTGATAGGCTTAGCTTACGTGGTGTTCTTGCAGATCCTTTCTTAGAGTTTACTTTTCTGGGTGTTAAGCTAACGTCAAGTAGCACATCGCTTTCGGCCCACATATCTCAATGAGTTAATAGCATTAGTTTCGCCTTGACTTCAATCCTGGCGCCACACACGCTCACCATTAAAAACAGCCCAAATGCCTAAGGTCGCCTCGGCGGCATCATATGGTCATTCTAATTAGGATTATTTATCCGCTCAGCAGATTAATGCTTTCTTGCGACACAGTAAAGGCAACGTTCTTCAAGAGAGCTCTATTTTGGCATCACACAGTAAAGGGACGGTGGCTAGGACGTACCCCTCACTCAGTTATTACACTCACGGCACTACTAGACCACTACACGCTAGATATATATTTATTTTTCTTAAAAAGGGTAAAACGCATTTACGCAACGTCTCATAACTTCTATCTAACGCCATCTATCTGTCATATATATATATATATATATATATATATATTCATATACGCGTTTTTGCATGATGGCGTTTACTTAAACGCTCGTTCAAGTGGCAATAACCACGATGTGCCTCTGTGTGCTGATCTGCAATGCAGCGTAACCAACGAGCCTTTGTCAACGAGGTGCTTTTCGTATTGTCGATTCGCACATACATTTGCTTACCGACTTCCATCATAACGCACGAATCGTTTGGACAAGCAACGGCACACATATCGAAAAGGGGCATTTGTTGAGGCGCTCGGATTTGATGTATCCCGTGTGGTGACTAGACGATAACACAGCAGCATGAAGACACTGACTCGCTCTAAGAGCCTCGCTGCTTTGAATGAGAAGGTTGAGTGAGGGGCACCACTAGCGTTCTGCCTACTGCCCCGGAAAATGCGAAAATTTTACAGGTTCTTGCGTAGCGTGAATCTGGGCCGCGTTAGGTAAATAGAAACTTCGCGTTTAGTAAATCGTAACAGCGCTTTGCCTGTTGGCTCTATATTTGCTGATACTTGATGAGACATGTTGAGGTCGGGCTAATCCTCGTAGAATAATAAAATCGTTTGTCAGAACGCAGAATTTTCTTCCCATCGGAGTATCTGCTTCGAGATGGTCGGTCGAATAGCTAACTACGATTTAACGCAACACAAAGTCACGAATGTTTTGCATTCTCTGTGTGGAGTGGAGAGTGCGTTAAGAACTGAATCCACTGGCGGATAGCGTCGCCTCTGTTTATGCTTGAAAAGAAATTTCAATTGATTTTCCCAAAACACGGCGCAGAAATTGGCAAACACCAGCATGCCGGAGACACAATAGTCGTATCTAAATTTTGGCTGCCTACTGGACTTTTGTGCAACTTCCAGGATTGATTAAAATCCCTAATTATTAGAAGTGTATATAAAATATCACTAAATTGATTATGTGAAAAATATGATTGATTAAATCTCGAGCTGTAGCATATGCATCGCTAGAAGAGACAACGCGCGCCAGCTCACACGGTTGAGTACTCTCGTGCGCATTCTGGAGTCACGCTGTTAAGGTTCCCAGCTTGGCACTGTACCTTTTTTTCTTCCTCTTTCCGAAAGGAACAACATTGAGACAAAGTTGCTGTTGCGACCGGCGTTTAACACCATCGAGGTAGATTTCGAAAACATACGCATTTGGAGGTGTGCTTCGATGCATCTAAACTAAAATAATGATTCTACTCATCGTAGTTTTTAGATAGAGATGGCAAAAACTTGTCAAATCCCTATGTATTGATTGCTTCTT
>QVRM01005562.1:0-33591 GCA_003439945.1 Dermanyssus gallinae | reverse complement strand
TGTTGTTGCCAGGCGCTATAGGTCCTGCTCCGAATGTTGTTGTTGTTATGCCTATCATTGTTCGCTTCCGCTACCATTTTGACGGATTGTTGGTAGATTTTGTTGTTTATTGCCTGCCACTTTCACCGTTCTCGCAGTTGTTGCTTTTGCTCGAACGAGTATTGTTATTGCTAAATGCTATTTTACCTTTGTATATTGTAGCAGCGCGTAAGTCTTGTTGACTTTACTGCAAGCTTATCTATTGTAGCCGATTCTGCTCATTGTAGTGATGGGTGTTTTTACTGTTATTGTTTCTGTTTTGCCCGCTTGTTCTATGGCTGCAGGATTCCGAAGTTATTTGCTGGCACGCCCACTTTATTTCCCTTTCACGCATATATATATATATATATATATATATATATATATATATATATATACATATATATATTGATACGTGTTCGAGTTTTCGCTTGCGCGACTGCTAATACGCCACGAAGTGCGACGGTGGCAACGGAACTGACTGACACGAATAGACATGAAATAAAGAGCCGAAAAGAAAGACGAACAGCTCTTGCAGAAACCAAGCGCTCGAATGGCGGGAAATGGGGGGGACCTGGGGGTATAAGAAGGCGTCGATGGGCGAATATACGACGTCTACGTCTGTTTTATCTAGCTTTAATAGACGTCGTGGAAGTGAGTCTTCCTGTCTGCATCTCTCTCTCTCTCTCTCTATATATATATATATATATATAATAGGAGCGTCTTCAATTCAATGATGAATGGCCACAAGGAGGAATAGGGCAGGAAAAAGGGCAACGTGTAGGAGCCACAAACCGACCGCGAGCCGACTTGTATGGTCTGTTGTCTGTCTATTTGTCGCTGGTGACGGTGGAGACGGCGGCGCCCTGTTGTTGTTGGCCTGGGGGTTCCTGGGGTTGCTTTATGCTGCTATTCTTGTGGAGATATGTGGATATGTTGTTGTTGGGTGTTGCTGCTATTGGTGCTGCTGTAGCGTTGTTCTGGCTGTTACTGGTGCCGTTTTTGTGGTTTCTCTTCTGGTTGGTTATTGTTGTTGCTGTTGTTGGTGCTGTTGTTGTTGTCGTTGTTGTTATCGTTGTTGTTGCTGTTGTTGTTGCTGTTGTTGTTGTGGTTTCTCTTCTGGTTGGTTATGTTGTTGCAGTTGTTGTCGTTGTTGTTTTTGTTGTCGTTGTTGTTGTTGTTGTTGTTGTTGTTGCTGTTGTTGTTGCTGTTGTTGGTGTTGTTGTTGTTGTTATTGTTGGTGTTGTTGTTCTTGCTTTTATTGTTGTTCTTATTATTATTTTTCTTCCTATTCCTCTTGTTGTGACTATGGTCTTGATTGGTACTACGATTCCTCTTGTTGTTGTGATTGTTATTGGTTGCTGTCATTATGGCCCCGGTGCAACGCGTATCGCTTTCACTGGCTGTGTTTCGTCGTCGTTGTCGCCGCTGCCGCCGCCTCCAGCAGGTTCGACGGGAATGACTGACGGACTGCACGGAAGCCCGACTGGCCATCAGTTCTACCAGCTAGGGCGGCGATTAACGGTGTCTCGCGTTTGCATCGTTTGTTCGGTGTTTGTGTGTGCCGCTGTGTTTATGAATGTGTGCGTGTGCGTGTGAAGTTTATCGAAGTCTGTGTCTATCGACGACGACAACAACGAAGAATAAAGAAGTCTGCCGCGCCGTAATCGCCGCCGATCGTCGTGCGCGCGAGCGAGCGTAAGAACGCAAACGCGAGCGAGAGATACCAAGGGAGAGAAAGATACCAAGAGAGAGAGAGAGGAATAAAGAGAGAGAGAGAGAGAGAGAAAGCGGGGGGGGGGACGAAAGAATATCGTGGCGATCGTTGTGATTGGCGCGTCTTCCTCTTCATCTCTGCACGTTTGCTGATTTGCCATTCTTCGCATCGCGTCGCGTCGCGTTCGCAAATCGATGCCGACACTGTAGCCCGGAGCTGTAGCCTGCCGTTGCAGCCGTGTGGAAGAAGCCGAAGCAGCAGCAGCAGCAGCAGAAGCCGCAGGCACAACTAGCCCCTGGGTCTCTGCCATCGTCGCCATTGTCGGCGGTCAGCGTGCAGGTAGGCAAAGAAAAAACGAACAGCAACAAAACAATAACGACGACGACGAATGCCGCAACAGCAGCCGCAGCAGCAGCAGGAAGTAAAAGGAAAAGCCAACGAAGCGCACCAATGTTATAACTTCTCACGTAGCCAGCTGATGGGGGCGACGATCGAATGGCGGTGGCGGCGAACACGTTGACTGGCAGTGAGAACAACAATGCAGAGGCACGAATCTTCCTACTGCTACTACGACTAGTAATAATAATAATAATAATAATACCAATACCAGCACGAATAGCAGGCGGGGGGCAGTGTTCTAAAGGTGTGCAGCATTAATGAGCTAGTTATTATCGTCACAGATAGATGTGCGCGTTCCGGTACAGATCCGGGATGTTTGCCTGCCGCAGTCGCCGTCGTCGTGTGTAGCGGGTTAATTGTTGTTATTGTTGTTGTATTTGTTATTGTAGCGGTGTTATGATTGTCGATTGAAATTGATGAAGAATAGCCAATCTAGGCTCAGTAATAACAATAGCAGAAGCAGCAGCAGCAGCAACAACAACAACAACAACAACAACAACAACAACAACAACAACAACAATAACAACAACAACAACAACATCAGCAGCAGCAACAACAACAAGTACCAACTATTGAAGTACCAACCCATCTGCGCAACAAGGCACCTAAACACCGGGTGTATCTTTAAGAGGTCTAATCTCTGGTGTAGCATAGTATGTATAGTAACTTGTAGCGTGTGCAGGGGCAAGTTAGCCAGCGAACCAGCGAGGAGGGGACGTGCCGGTCACCCTACAGTTCTACCCAATGGTACGATTGAGTTTGTTCCAACCAACAAACGAAGATGATCGTATTCAAAGTAGACCGTTATTCTACTTCTAATATTTATTATCAGTTCAACTATTATTATTATTATTATTATTATTATTATTATTATTATTATTATTATTATTATTATTATTATTATTATTATTATTATTATTATTATTATTATTATCATTATTATTATTGCCAGATGGTCTGCAAGCAGCACCACCACTGCTGTTTACACGCGGTAAACTACCGCTAGAACGCTTCTGTCCGTAGAAGCTAGCCGGAGGCTGGCGACGATGCGACGTCCAATTTTGTATAACAGAACACTAAACGGGCCATCCTAATTATACTATTCTTGATTAGCATCATTATCATTGTCGTCGTCGTCGTCGTCGTTCGTTATGAATCTGATCACGATTACGAGACGAATCATGTCAAGCAGCGCACTGCCAGTGTGTATAACCCAAATACTTGGAACGGGCCGTATACAGTTACTGAGACCGGAACTGCTGCCGTACAAGAGCTGCCAGGGGCAGAAACAGAAGGATCGCTTTCTTGGCGTCGTCCCACACAGACAGACAAACAAACAGCGGCAGCAGCACAGCATCATCATCAATTGCAACTGGGTGAGTGGGAAAGAGATGGTTGTCGGTGTCTGTGTAACTAGCACATAAAGAATAACAACAACAACAACAACAACATTAACAACAATAATAATAATAATAATAATAATAATAATAATAAGCAACTGTCCGCCTTGACCATCCGTCATCATTTGGCGTTGATCTTTGTTGAGGCAGGGCAGCCGCCGCTACATACCACGACGAGGACGAAAATAGCGAAATAAACAACATCAACAACAACAACAACAAAAATGAAGAAAATGACGATGAAACACTGTTCGAGCTGCTGTCGCCTATGCCGGCCTTTGGGCGATCGCCAATAAAAACGGCACAACGCTTCATCAAAAACGACTAGTGAAAGTAACCCACGACGTCCCCCTTCATCGTGGTCTCATCCATCAATATTTATCGATATATCTATCTATCTATCTGTCTGTCCATAGGGGAAGGGAAATCGACAACCACAACAACATCGCTATGTTACAATGATGGTGAGGTTCGGCATTCACCACCCTCACCCCATCATCCACCAGCATCATTCTTAGCATCATAACTGCCAACTGCCGACGAACTGACACCTTAATTAATATTATTATGGTTTATTAACACCCAGGTTGGGTAAAATTAAAATTAAAGGGAAGGGCATAGGAACTGACACTTTAAGCAGCGGGTACGGCGTCGTCGTCGTATTCTATATATACGTATATGTGTATCTTGCACAAATAGTGTAGTAACAATGTATGCAGTTCGATTACCAGCGGTCGGTTTTAGTAACAGTTATAGATTTGCGATGGAAGCTACGGAGCTTTGGGGGCATCGATGTAGCAGCAGCAGCGAGTAAACGGTAAGCTTTATTCGGGAGCTGACTCGCGGAGGCATGGAACCAATGGCAGAAATCGCGCCGTGAAGGGGCACCATGTTGAAATTTGAGCGAGCGATAACTTTTGCCCCACGTATATATACAGGTTGTTCAACAAGTTCTTAAAATAAAAACCGAAAAATTTCCAAATCATGTTATCATTTTTTCTTATTCGATATACTTCCCGAGAAGCTCAATACACTTTTCCCACCGAGATTTCAGAGCATTTATACCTCTTGAGTAGAATTCCGCGTCTTTAGACTGAAAATAGGCATTGACAGCAGCTGAAAAAACGCTTTCCACCGAGACTATTCTTCAAATGTCCGAAGAGGAAATAATCAGCGGGGGCCAGGTCTGGAGAATAGGGAGGTTGTTAAATAAGTTCGAACCTTAGTTATCCCAGTTTTGCCGGTGCTTGCCGCGACTTGTGTGCAGGAGCATTATCCTGGTGAAACAGGACAACCTTCTTCTGCAAAGCGGGCCGTTTCATGATGAGTTGTTGCTTCAGGCAGTCCAAAAGTCTTGCATAATATTCGCCCGTGACGTTTTACCGCTCTCAAGGTAGTCGACCAGAATTATTCCACGTTGGTCTCAAAAAACCGTAGCCATCATCTTTCCGGCCGATGCCATTGTCCGCGCCCTCTTCGGAGGAGGTTTACCAGGTGCACGCCATTGGCGAGATGCTTCTTAGGTCTCGGGAGTGTAGTGATGGACCCAGCTTTCATCGACGGTCACAGATCTGCGTCAAAAATCCGACGGATTTTTCGACACCTTGACCAATTTTTGCTGTGAAGCGGTAACACGCGCGGCGTTTTTTGGCCTTGGTTGAGCAATTGCGGCACCCATTTTGCTCTGAGCTTTTTCATCTTCAAGTTCTCGTGCAGGATGAAATGCGCACTACCCAAACTGATCCCCAAGGCCTCCGCTATCTCCTTAATGTTCACTCGGTTATCTGCGGCAACGATTTTCCGCACTTTTTCCTCATCAGTTGCCGTTTTTGGGCGTCCTGAACGTAGTTCATCCTCGGTGCTCCTGCGACCTTTTTTTTAACTTATTAATCCAGTTGGAAACAGTGGCAAAACATGGCGCAGAGTCACCGTACACCTCGTCTAACTCAGTTTTGACTTGGGTCGCATTCCAACATTTGAAATAAAAATGCTTGATAACCACTCGAAACTATTTTGTTCTCAATTTTTCAAAATCACGCCGATACGTTGCACGGGAAAAGCGATCAAACGAAATCGAAACGCCAATCAACATAATATTTTGACTACTAGCAGTCGAAAAGTTGCCGTTTCCAATAGCGGTGAAAGCGCGCCAAAATTCGAATTCTGAAAAGCTCATTTTAAGAACCTGTTGAACTACCTGTATATATATATATATACTTGTTTTTTATTATTTAAAGCGTACTCTTTGAGTAAAGCTAACACAAATTCAACAAGCCGTTACGACCTTTGTTTTGAATGTATTATGAAAAATCCGATTCGAGAATTGGCCACATAGATTTCATATGTAGGGGATCTTAAACTCAACTCTTTTAAAGACAACCCTTAATCAATCAACATTTTTTAAATCTTAAAACCCTTGCACGCTCCAAACTAATCAATGTGTTGTCTGCGTGCCGACTGTTGCCCAATGGTGTTTAAAATAGCATGTTTTGCTCAGCCATTTACATGCGTTGCTCTGAAACACTTAACTTCGACTATAACATTAACAACTGCACCACACAGACTCTCGCTAAGATATGTGCTCTAGGCGTATACGACCGCGTACGTACACTGGTAATAATAATAATAATAATATAAATTGAATAAATGCATTATATGAACTAAAAAAATATATATATTATTATTATTATTATTATTATTATTACGTTGGTCTCAAAAAACCGTAGCCATCATCTTTCCGGCCGATGCCATTGTCCGCGCCCTCTTCGGAGGAGGTTTACCAGGTGCACGCCATTGGCGAGATGCTTCTTAGGTCTCGGGAGTGTAGTGATGGACCCAGCTTTCATCGACGGTCACAGATCTGCGTCAAAAATCCGACGGATTTTTCGACACCTTGACCAATTTTTGCTGTGAAGCGGTAACACGCGCGGCGTTTTTTGGCCTTGGTTGAGCAATTGCGGCACCCATTTTGCTCTGAGCTTTTTCATCTTCAAGTTCTCGTGCAGGATGAAATGCGCACTACCCAAACTGATCCCCAAGGCCTCCGCTATCTCCTTAATGTTCACTCGGTTATCTGCGGCAACGATTTTCCGCACTTTTTCCTCATCAGTTGCCGTTTTTGGGCGTCCTGAACGTAGTTCATCCTCGGTGCTCCTGCGACCTTTTTTTTAACTTATTAATCCAGTTGGAAACAGTGGCAAAACATGGCGCAGAGTCACCGTACACCTCGTCTAACTCAGTTTTGACTTGGGTCGCATTCCAACATTTGAAATAAAAATGCTTGATAACCACTCGAAACTATTTTGTTCTCAATTTTTCAAAATCACGCCGATACGTTGCACGGGAAAAGCGATCAAACGAAATCGAAACGCCAATCAACATAATATTTTGACTACTAGCAGTCGAAAAGTTGCCGTTTCCAATAGCGGTGAAAGCGCGCCAAAATTCGAATTCTGAAAAGCTCATTTTAAGAACCTGTTGAACTACCTGTATATATATATATACTTGTTTTTTATTATTTAAAGCGTACTCTTTGAGTAAAGCTAACACAAATTCAACAAGCCGTTACGACCTTTGTTTTGAATGTATTATGAAAAATCCGATTCGAGAATTGGCCACATAGATTTCATATGTAGGGGATCTTAAACTCAACTCTTTTAAAGACAACCCTTAATCAATCAACATTTTTTAAATCTTAAAACCCTTGCACGCTCCAAACTAATCAATGTGTTGTCTGCGTGCCGACTGTTGCCCAATGGTGTTTAAAATAGCATGTTTTGCTCAGCCATTTACATGCGTTGCTCTGAAACACTTAACTTCGACTATAACATTAACAACTGCACCACACAGACTCTCGCTAAGATATGTGCTCTAGGCGTATACGACCGCGTACGTACACTGGTAATAATAATAATAATAATAATATAAATTGAATAAATGCATTATATGAACTAAAAAAAATATATATTATTATTATTATTATTATTATTATTATTATTAAAGTGATTCATGTTCTGCAAATAGTCACGTGCAGCCAGTTTCGTTGAATAATTTATAAAGGCTCATTTAGTGAACGTGACTCACTGTTGTAGACGGACGTGTTGACATCCGCTGAAGTTCTCAAGAAACTTCGGCGTGTGTATAATTCCGGAACTCAACTTCTCTTCCCACATATTTTAGCTGGTAAAATCCAGGCCAACGGTTAGCAGTGCTATTTCCCGTGGATATATATATATATATATATATAACCCGAACCTAATAAAAAGGCAACCCGCCATCATATATATAGTTGGCTACTTGGCTACAGTGCAAAACACGATAGTCTGGATGACGCCATGATTACGATATCTTATTGGCTCTCGTGATGTTCCTATATCTAGCGCTTGAGTTACGTTACTCTATATTGTCACCTTGTCCCGCTTGAGTTACGTTACTCTCTCTTCTCGCCTGTTGGTTGCTATCAATCCTATTAGTAATTACCGGGTTGTGGTTACTGGTAGTAGCGTTACTGAGAGCGCGATGGTGATATTATCGTCGTTGTTGTTGTTGTTTTGTTGTTGTTGTTGTTGTTGTTGTTGTTGTTGCTGTTGTTGCTAATGTTATTGTTGTTGTTGTTGTTGTTGTTGTTGTTGCTGTTGTTGCTAATGTTATTGTTGTTGTTGTTGTTGTTTTTTGTCGTTGTTGTCGTTGTAGTTGTTGTTGTTGCTGCTGTTACTGGTGTTGCTGTTGTTGTTGTTGCTGCTGTTACTGGTGTTGCTGTTGTTGTTGTTGTTGCTGTTGCTCCAGTTGTTGCTACTGCTGCTGCTGATTGTCCCTGTTATCTACTGCCACTTAATATCCATTGTTGTGCAAAGTGTAGCTAGTTTTGCTATAATTGTTACAGCCACCTGTTTCTGGCTGCCGCTAACGTTGTCTGTTGTATAGTAATTATATAATAATAATAATAATAATAATAATAATAATAATAATAATAATAATAATAATAATAATAATAATAATAATAATAATAATAAGTGTATTAAAATATAATAACACGTCGACAAACGTGACAATTCTTTGAAGTTTCTATCTAATCTCTACGATCTACCCCTTGCGCATTCGGTTGCTGATGCTATCGCTGCCGGTAACAGCGTAACCGGCATATTTATATAGTTAGTTAGCTATTAGCTCGCTCGTTCGTCGGTGGTGGTAGTCAAGTTGTTTATACCATGGTCGCTGTTTTTTTTATTTTATTTATCAGAGCAACGCAAAGTGCGCAGTAGCAGCAGCAGCAGCAGCAATACTCTTCCGTCAGTGCGAGACAGATTCCGATTGATTCTGCAGCATCGAAGCATCCGTTATCGACGGATGCTTCGATGCGAGTCCGCAAGTGTTTGCGTGCGTACACAAATTGGGTCTACATTTTTTTTCGGAATTTTTAATGAATCTTTACGGACAGAACCGAAAAAAAATTTTGTAGCCCCAATATATTAATAAACTTAACACTTACGTGAGTACTCGGCGGACGACGACACTATCCGGCCAAACAAGACGACGCAAAAAGCTACATATTCTTAGATTAAAAATATGTGTGTTTGACGATAATTTGACGACTACCCGCTACCCGGTCCTGTGCTGTCTCGCTCATCTCACCACAGCTCAGCTTAGCTAAATTAGCCCAAGCAAATTAATGACGCTAGCGGACAGCTTTTCCCTATTTTTCTTCTTTTTTACGCTCTGACAACCACATTTTTTTGGACGCTCGTAATGGGCTAGGTTGCCTGTGGCACGATATCGTCTAAATGCATCTATCGTCATCGCTGGATTCTCGTACTGAAATTATATAGGCTTTCTCCAGCAGAGGTATGTAGCAGCAGGGCAATGACAACCACGTCCAACAAATTCAATCTGCACGGCCGGGGCTCGAACTAGCGACGGTTTTGCTAACCGTGGTTGCTATGGCAACGCCCCGTTTCGAACGGTGCGTTAGCCGTCTAAGCCACCGCTACTACAATTTCGTCACTACTGTGCGTATCACTCGGACTCGTGCACCTCCTACAGGTTTTCTTTGCTGGCCTCAGATGATTGACTGGTAGTGGTGTACCCGCTGGGTGGCGAGGAGAAGGGGGGTGTACAGGGTTTGTAATAGGACTGAGTCGGAAAGTAATAGGACTGTATCGATTTAAAAAAAATTCAATTGTTACAATTCTTTAAAAACTTTCAAAATAGGCTCCTTCTGCGTCGATGCAGCGCTGCCAGCGCGATTTCCAAGCATCGAAGGCGTCACGGTAGGCATTCTCCGGAATAGCCTTGAGAGCCGCGGTGCATGCTGCCTGGATCCCCTCTGTCGTCTCAAAATGCTTGCCTTTCATCGTCCTTTTCAGGCGAGGAAACAAAAAAAAGTCCAGGAGGGGGCCACATCTGTACTGTAGGACGGCTGCGGAAGCGTTGGGATACATACGAGTACCTACGAACCTGCATGGCAGGATGGCAGGCAGAAGAATGCGTCTGTGTGGCTATGCATGTGTGACTTTTGGTAGTGTTTCCGCATACGATCGGTGCGAGCCGATGCCGTACGGGTGGAGGTGCTCTTACCATAGGAGATCGTTGACAAAGATTGCGAGCGTTGCGCAGAAGGGCCCGATGATAGTGACGGTGACGAAACGACGGGCCACGACGAGCCGGACGAGAAGTCAAAGTTCTTCTTTTCTGCCTCGGCATGTTTGCTGAGGTCTACGCGATTCGCATCCGGCCGCTTGAAGTCGGTGAGGCCGGCGACACCTCTGCTCTGCGTGCTGGAGTTGCCCCAGCCACTGCAAACGGCGAAACAGCGAAAGCTATGCGTATTGTCGACCACAGAACCAACTCCGATAAATAAATAGTAATGGTAGTAGTAATAATAGTAATAGTAGTAATAATAATAATAATAATAATAATAAGCTCCACTTATGTTCTTTCATTGTATGTTGCACTTCAGAATCCGCTGTGACTTAGGTGAGCCATGTAACACAAAAACCAATGCAAGTAATCCCTTAAAGAATACGCTAGTAACAGAGCTCTAACTTTAAGAGTTTCGTACACTTGGTAAACTTTAGACCGTTGATAAAAATACGATATTTTTCCTTTTTGAGACACTAACTTAGCGTGCGGCGTAACATTTTATATATAAATATATATATATATATATATATATATATATATATATATTTATATATATATATATATATACGAACAAAATAGCTCACTGACAGCACCTTGGCAGATACACCAAAATAGAGAGTAATTAGGCTAGACCAGTAGGCAAGGCTTCGTATGAGAGGTAGAGTGGTTTGGTTGTCGTCCGTTAAGGACGGACTCACTCACGTTGTTCTTGCGACTATCCCGTTGACGGTAACGCGACGCCCTGTTCCGCGCGGACTTCGGCAGACCAGGAGACCGGTCGAGGCCGATATTGCTAGCAAAATGACTCCGATAATCCAGAAGCCGAGAGCGTGGGCCGACTTTAGTGAGGCCTGCTGGAGCTCGAACGTGCGCTGAAGTGCCGGATCGATGGGGTGCGACTGTGACAGCGGCAACGCTAACGGCAGCGAAACGACGTCAAGAGGAACACGCCTGTAATCACGACGACACCCAATATACAGTGCAGGCACGTGCATTTAGAACAAGTGCTTCGTCAAGCACAGAGGCACAAAAGCTTTTCGACGACGTTCCGTACGTAAGTAACTAGATAAGTAATAACGATAACGCGAATTAAAGATCACTTCAATGAATAACTTTATACTGCATTATAAAAGTGATTGCAAACGCCGGTGTTCTCTTTTTTCCACTCAGATGTAAGCAAATTACGTTTTGTACACAAGAGTAAAAGACCAGACTGACGAGTCTGGATTGTCGCTATATATATATGTCAATGTTACGGGGGCTTTGTCAGTGAAATCCAGTGCGTTTGCACGTATTAACTACATTCGCATAGGCGACAGGGATACCCGTCGGTGCATACATGTATGTATATATATATATATTTATAGCAAAAGAGAAAGATACTTACACTCCCGCCGCCCGCGTAGTTACGCGCGGACCTCTTGCGGGAGTGCCTGCCAGCCCGAATAGACAGGCCAGCCAATATATATATATATATATGCATATATATATATATATATATATAGAAAATATTGTGATTATTTATTAATCATTTACAATACGTTTGCACACTCGGCAGTGCTCGCCTTAATAAAAATGGTGGTAAAAAGGTGTCACGTGAAGTTAAGAGTCAGTTGTCCGTGTCCTTGCTTGATGGTAGCCCCCGCTCTTATGGACCCGGTGCGAGCGATATATCCTCAAGGTTCCTTGCAAAGTTAAAACGGTGAGATCCATAAGATTCCTCTTCGTGACGCCGAGCCCCAAGAGCGTCCTCGCAGATTCGGAGTCCCATACACCACTCATAGAGATAGTGATGGATCCGAATCTGCGAGGTTTTTGCGGGTAGGGGAGCGCCGCTCTTAGGAACTCGACGTCATATTTGGCGATCTTGTCATGCCGTGCTTTTGCCAGGTCCCGGTTCGGGCCGCAAACCTCGGCATCTAAAACCCAGACCTCGGTAGGTGTTGTTATTACGAGGTCGGGCTTTAGACCCGGTGCGCCCGGTCGACGGAATACTCGCTCACGAACCACCTCATGACCCCTTTCGCGGAGAAGACGCGCCACGCGATCACAGACGTCGTCATGTCTCTTTATGGTTTGTTTGTGTGTTATATCGCACATCTGAGCGACATGAGCCAACGTCTCAGGCGCATGACACCCGTGCCTACAACGTTTGTTGTAGCCCGGGCGTCCCCTGGCCAATCTGGCACGCGTTGGTAGTGCGTTGATCCTGAGCTTTAGTAGGTTTAAATACTCCTTACCAGATAGGTAGGGCATTCCCTTAATCCAGTAATGTACAAAGGGCGTTTCGTGTGCTTTTTTAAAATGTGCCCCATCGAACGTGTTGTGTAGTTGTTGAGACCAGTAATCGGTCTCTTGTGTAGCGGTCTCAATGGAGGTTCCCAAGCGCTCGCAAATATATATATATATATAAATATATATATATATACATATGCATATGTATATATATATATATGCATATATATGCATATGTATATATATATATATATATATATATATATATATATATGTA
Organism: Dermanyssus gallinae; assembly: GCA_003439945.1. Lineage (NCBI taxonomy): Eukaryota > Metazoa > Arthropoda > Arachnida > Mesostigmata > Dermanyssidae > Dermanyssus > Dermanyssus gallinae. The sequence goes on along the minus strand of QVRM01005562.1, from coordinate 20,906 downwards.
TGCATATATATGCATATGTATATATATATATATATATATATATACATATATTTTCAACGATAGTTATCTCGAGGAAATAGATAGAGCTCTGCCTGTACTCGGCCCGGTCAGGGCTGTTGTTTTCATTGCCTTGGCCCAGTTAAATGGCGTCGTTCAGACTTTCCGTTGGAGAGATTCCGCTGGCGCCGTCATCAGCCGGCATTGAGACAACGACAACAACAACAGACACGGGGGAGACGATGTGGCTGCAGTGAACCGCCAGTAAATCTGGCCGTGAATTTGTCAACACGAAGACGGGTCGAGTCACACAATCAGAAATCTTGTGCGGTTGACAGAAAGATCGCGGCGACAACATATCATGAACGGTGCCGAAGGCGGACACACCAAAGAAAAGAACAACTTAAAACGTATATAGATCGTATTTGCGATTTTGAAAACACAACAGCGAACACGAGAGATAAAGCGAGAGCGCGCGAGAGAGAGAGAGAAATAGCAACAGCAGCAATAACAGCATCAACAACAACAACGACAATAATTACAACAACAGCAACAATACTAGCAGCAGCAACAGCAGCAACAACAACAACAACGACAATAATTACAACAACAGCAACAATACTAGCAGCAGCAACAGCAGCAACAACAACAACAATAGCAATGAGCGCAACTACAACATTAGTAACAGCAATAGCATTGACAGCAACAACAACAACAACAGCAACAACAACATTAGTAACAACAATAGCAACGACAGCAACAACAAGAATTCGGCCAAACAGAATCACCGGCATCCGTTCAACAACTTTTTGTCAACCACTAAAACTAACTGCCGCAAAAGAGAGAATCTTAATCTCGCGCGCGGAAAAAGTGTGAAACGAAGAGAGACTCTTGTGAACACTGTTAATGCGGATGATGATTATGCTGATGGTGTTGGTGCTGCTGCTGCTGCTGCTAATGATGATGATGGCGACGTTGATGATGATGACGACGACAACAACAACAACGTTAATTGGGCGACGCCCACAATGTTTTTGACGCTGCCGCCGCCGCCACAAGACGCCACAGACGTCAGAGACAGACAGGCGACCATCGTTGACCGGTCGAGTGCGCGGGCGACTTCAGCAGCAACGGCGGCGACTTTAGCAGCAGCGGCGGCGACTTCAGCGACTACCACCACCACCACCATTGCCATCACCAGAGGTGGTCGCGGGCAAACGAAAGCCATCATCCCTTTCCTTGAATCGGTCAATGCTACCTATCATTCATTGTAAGACTTCGTCGTTGTCGCCGCTGCTGCCGCCGCCGTTGTCAAAGGGGGCATACTGCTGCTACAGGCGTACTACATCTACGGCTACTAACTACAACGACTATTATTACTACTAGACTATGGCTACTACGAATGAATATTAACGACCAATGTTGCTGCGACCTGGTCGAGACGTCTCCGACCCTCGCCATTACGACAGCGAGACGCCGCCACCTCTTTTGCTACTGCTGTTGATGCTGCTGCAGGCGGTGGTGGCATCATGTCTGGTTCTTTGCTCCTTCGCCGACTTCAAAAAACGACGACGACAACGAAACAAACACATGAGCAACAACGACCACGGCGACAACAAATCAGCAACAACAACCAGAACCACAACAACAACCATAAAAACAACCTACAGCAACAACATCACAGCAAGGACGACGAGGACAACAACAACAAAGGCAACAACTACTACTACTACTAAAAAAGGGAAGTTGCAACAACAACAAAAACGACGGCAACAACAACAACAACAACAATAACTACGGCAACAACAACAACTACTACTACGCCGCTAACAGCTGGATATGCTTCTGCTGCTAAGGTGATGACGTACGTAATGATTAGAACGCGTACAATGATGTGAGCGTCAGCGAGAAATATTCAATCGCGACTCATCTACGACGTTAGGACCGCACTAACCAGACTACTGCGCCCCAGACAACAACAACAGCAGCATTCGTGAAGTAACAGAAGGGGCACCGACAACTGTACGAAATACAGAAGCAGTTTATAAACGAGAACAACAACAGTAGTAACAACAATTTAACAATATCAACAACAACACAGTACAAAGTTTATAGATAGTGCCGGCAATGAAAAAAACAATGATAAGACGTGACACGTTGTAATGACGACGACAACAACAACAACAATAACAGCAGCTGCAACAACAACAACAACAACAACAACAACAACAACAAACGCGGTAGGAACAATTGTGACGACACGCAATTATGCCTCATGAGCGACATTAATGCGCTACTAATGTACAAATGTCCGCTGCGTCTACCGATGATGCGTCGCGAATGAATTTAAATTTGCTCGCTACATCTCACACGCACGCAGAAGTCCTAGGACAGACAAGCACACAATTATCCACAAGCGCAAACAATTACACACAATACTGACCACAAACACATTGACAAAAGAAACAGTCTATGCTAGCGAATAGTCAAAAAAGTAAAGGCGGCGTTGCCAAACATTTTCTTTTAACAATACTCTACATAAAGTGGCTGCTATTGTTGCTACTATGCACAAGGAAGAAAAATGCGGTAATTTTGAAACGCTATCGAGTGAGAGCTTCGAACAGATATTTATATAACTTTGCTATGTTAGCACTTTGGAGTGGACAATTGTCTCCACGCTAACGTGTGATTACGGGTTCTCTAACCCAGGGTGAGCCCAGTTCAACAATGTACCCCGAACAGACGCTGCATTTCCTCGTTGAATGTCGAGCGACAGCCTCTGACGCAAGAATTCGGAAGCTCTCGAGTCTCCTGTCGAAATATTAAGGCTTCTGCCTACGCGTTGAATCAGTTTGAGCGTAAGGGGGCCTGCAGTTCCCATAGTCTCGAACGCCAACGGACAAAATGCGTGCGGATAATCCACACTGGAATATTTTCTGCATTTGTTAGCCTCAGCTAACCTGGAAGCATGACCTGCTCGGTCCGCACCTGCACCGACCATCGAAGGGGCTAATGAGTCGGTTACAGTTGCGTCCCAAACAAGCATGCGGCCACGCTCAAAGGGCGTCAGAGTCAGGCCGTCAGGCCTTTTTCTGTCATCCCTCGATAGACCTGGGGGCTCTAGAACACATGGAAAGCCGGCAGATCGAAGTGCGCGACTAAAGGTGTCGTTTAGTGCGGAGTGACGTGCTCGTCGGCCTGCACTTAACGCGCATGACAGGCCATGATGGGCCAACGCGTCCACAAAATCACCACAACGACATCGGTGGGGCACGATTAGGTCAACACCAAGCCGCAGCCCTGCGCTTATGCGCGTGGTCTCGTCGTCTAACAGAGTCCCGATTCGCGGACATGATAGGGCGTGTAGCCAAGCCCCAGCCCCTTGACTACTAACAGCTCGAAGCCTGGCTTTATCAGCAACAGAAGGCGCTCTATTAATCAGGTTTGCTAGTCGCTTTTTCTTGTAGAGGAATTGTCCAATTGCCCTGGTTAGCCCTATCAGACATTTTGTATGCCCCTTTTTCGTATGGGGGGAGCTCTACAGTAGGCGATAGGCAGTTTAATCTGAAATGCTACTAAATCTATTTGATAGCATCAATTGCGGCGATCCGCAAGCACGCAGGACAAGGTTTTTTTGTGCTGATTTTCTTTGTCTGTGTTGGCTGCAACCAAGTTGATTTATTTTTCGATAAGCTTTCCATCATCTCTTCTCGATGTATGCCCAGATGATTCCTTTTTTAAATACATAAATATGGATCTTCGTGGCTAGATAGATTGCCGCAGCCAAAGTGTCACCTCGACAGAAGCACTAGCGATAGAAGAAGTCGACGCTAATAGGAAATCTTGGATGTTAAGTTAAGTGTTGTGGTTGTACGCGTTGTTTAAAATCGTTGACGGTTGTTGTGTTTAAGTTTAGTCCACGATGGAAACAACGATGAATGCCGTGCGGGTACCCCATTTGGCTTGTAAGTGTCCAATGGAAATTGCTAATAAGTTACCCTCCGTTAGAGACAAGAGCAAATTGTGTTGAGTACCGCAGAGAAACTGACAGCATCGCTAAACTGCAATTTCAACTGCAAACGTGAAAAAATAAGATGTCTGTTCCAGTACACACTTCGACAAAGTGCAACAAAAGCGTCGGCGCATCTTCCAATTTAAACAGAAGCATCCGACGGATTTTGCAACGTAATCTGGGCAAACATATTACAAGTTTCAATAAATGCATACATTTATTGCAAGGAAAAAGTTGAGTTTTATACATTTACGAGAGCTTATACTTTAGAGCAAAATTTCTCCTTGACCCTGCAGGATGATGGTGAGCTACCCGGCATCATTTTCAGTAATGGGACCCTCAATACGAAGTTTTGGTCTCAAGCCCATTTCGGCAACAGCATGTACGCACCCCAACTTCAGGCTTCTGAGTCTCCCCACAGACTTAAACGTAAACTTAACAATGAACAGAAAGTAAAGTTAACAATGGCTCCACGGCAACGCGCCAATGTATATTTCTTCAACACAGCAGGCCTCATACTCGCCCGAACTCAGTCCTGTAGATTTTTCTATCTGGGCATATTACAGTTTAAGGTGTGTTGCAAAAAATACACCACTTTGAATGGTCTTAGGTGCCCCATTCAGAGGAGCGTCAGAAAATTCCAATGAGTGTCCTATCGCAAGCGCAAGGGCTTGTTGTGAGATTGCGCAATATTTTAAAGGCGAGAGACGAACATACTGAGAATCGATAATTTAGCTTTGAAAAAATGCAGGGAAAGACTATTAATGAAATAGTGCATGTAAATACGAAGGATATGCGTGTGAGAACGTCATATCACAGCCATCGCACTTCGGGGATTCCGGTCAACGTACGTTTAGTTCGACGATCGAGTAAATCGCATGCGTGAACTTCAGAGCGAGAAAGCGAGATAAAGAGAGAGAGATAGAGACAGAGAGAGAGAGAGAGAGAGAGAAGTGACTGTCTTCGATGCATGCAAAACATCTAGCATTACACACTTGATGACGTACCGAAGCATTTTTTTACAGTGGCCAGGAACAAAAATGCATAACCCACACCCTTTGGTCTGGGTAATGTAGGACTCACAAACCCACTAAAAACCTGGTGATCCCCTAACCTACATGACCGGGATACTTGTGGTATTACTTCAGTGGTACCGAAGCATCTAGCGTCCACCCAACAGCCAAACCAGAGACGAAAGCCAGAGAACGCTAGTAGTCTGGCTACGGCAATGCCCGAGGTTCGGCTCTGGCGGGCTTTAAACCATGAACTTTTGTGACCCGCACCAGAACCCACACACTCCGTTCTCAGTGAGTGGGCAATAGACGCCACTTGCGTGAAATGTGGCGTTTACCCGGAGACATTGGCACACGCCATCTTCGAGAGCAACGACGGTCAAATGGCGGAAAACCGTCGCAAACCAAGAAACTCTTAACCGGACAAATTTGAGTTTACCAATTCATTAGCAGCACAAGTGTTCCTGTTGTCGTTATAGTTGGTACTATTCTGTTGTTCTAGCTATCGCTACTATCCTAGCTCGGTGTCTATCGCTGTAGGCAGGTTATTGCTGCCCCGACCGGTTGTTGTTGTTGCGATAGATTTGAGATGATCGATTACTGCCGTTGTCGTCACCATTCAGATCAACAAAGAACTTAGCGTTGTGGTTATTGTTGCTATTGTTGTTGTTGTTGGCATTGTTACAGCGGCTACTGTGGTTGCTAGCATTGGTGTTACTGTCATTGATGGCGAGTGATAATGATGAGTGTCATTGTGGTCATTGGAGTCAAGAACGAATGCGCTGTGATACTTTATCGTTGGGGCATCCAGCTGAGGTCAGTCAATGTGGCTGGCCAAACAACTGGCCAAACCGTCTGACAGCGAAGGTCACATCTTCTGGCTTATGTAACTTTAGCCATAACGGTCACCCTATGGGCCCATCATAGTCTATGTATATATAATGCGCAGACATTCGCATCTACACTCGCCACGCACAGAAAGTGAATCAAGCGCCAAGGCCACCCTTTTGTGCGTCTCGAGCTGCTGCCGCTGCTGATCTACGAGACGACAGTTATGAGCTTCATGATAATCTGCTGGGTGACAGGTAGAAACAGAAAACAATAACTCTGGCTTAACTGGTGGCTTAACTAACGAACGACAAAACGTGGCAACTGCGTGCGAAATGAAAAAGCCGCAAATGTGACACTGGAAAGGGGCGGCGAATTCTCTGTTGTTGTTGTGGTAACTGTTGTCGTTGTTGTTATTGTGTCTCCAGAAACACAATTACAACAATCTTAACAGTGGTGAAAAGGTACCTCTGTGTGTGTGAGGGTGTAGGTACTTTGTATTACGATATGAACATTTTTAGACGTCACCCGAGCTAACATTAAGCTTAAGTGCAGAATATTTAACATTTGCGTCAACATTATATGCTGGGCGCCACCGATTAACCACGGGCGCGTTAAACCGATTTACTAAAGTTCACCATCAACAAACGGATCATGCGCAAAAAGGGCAACAGTGGTCTTCACATAGGACCACGAGCACCCCAGAGTACATTGAACGCATTGCGTTCGATGCGTTTGCAACTTGAAAAGGTTATTCGGCCCTTGAAGAGAATCGACCTGTGGTAATACTGAAAAAGCGACTTTCATGACTTGTTCTGTTACCATAGAAGCTGATTGAGGGACTCGTGTCACATCTCAGAGAAGTTCTCAATACACAGTGTGTTTGAATCTCATATTGCGCAGAAGAGCGAGAGTGCTGTAGCATCTCCATCTGAATGCGTTGCTACCGAAATGCTACACTGTATATTGCGGTGTTAAAATGCATAGGCATGTCCATCAAATGCCTTGTAATTATTTTCAGGGCACTGTTTTTCTACTGGAATTGTGCTATGAAAGTAAAATCTCCATAGCAGTGGCTTAAAGTAAGACAATTGTGACGTGTACGTATTAAATCTCTCAAAAATTCGTTCATTCTGTTTTTTACGCGAAAATTTCACCAGTTCATCACGAAACGCACGGCAATTGTAACGGATCAGTCTAATTTGAGGTTTTTGATGTGGGGCTTGTGGCCTCGAGCCGACTCGGCCAACACTTAGAAGTCCAGAAGACCAGCATTCCACCGTTTGGCAGGGCAACCAACCGACATGGAGGCGCTTGCCTTATCCATCCATCCATTCATTCGCTTATCCAGCCACGGTATCAACATCCGGCTGCACCCGGCAAGACGAGACAGCACATTGTTTCATCGGTCCATCGAGCGGGACGTTCACCTCACCGACTAGACAGATCGTGCCAGCCAGCAACAGATCTGCTACTACGGCGACGACGACGACGACCGAAGTCGAAAACCGTCGTAAAGACAGTGCGGTAACGTGAGGTCTATGGTGGCTGCTGGCGGCAGAAAATGGACAACAAAAGCAACAGCAATAACAACAAAAACAACTACAACAACAACAACAACAACTAAGGCGATGACAACAACAACAACAACAACGAAGGTGATGATGATGACGATGATGGTAACGACGAGGTGGAGGAACTCGCCAGCCATGCAGATATGATGAAGATGCTTACGTGACGTGAAGAAGATGCGCCAACAGCAACAAGAACGCCAAGACGCCACCAACACAAAAACAGATGCCGATTCTTGCCCTTTGTTATTCCTCTCCCCCTTCCAGCAGTTATGTCTGCTGATGCTGCTGCTGCGCACCATAGGTACAGATCTCTTCTAGTGTTGCTGTCTATCTATGGCAGAAGCGTAAGCGCTTTACTTCTACTTTATAAGGGTGGTAATAGCTGTCGCTGCTGTTGGTTCGGTTATTATTGCTGTCAGTGTTGCTGCTCGCGTTGCTGCTGACGTCAGCAAGAGTTCTCTCTCCTCCACGTTTTTTGTTGTTGCTGTTGTTGTGGAAAATTTCGAAGTTGTTCCTTCAGAGACAGAGGGAGAAGATATAGACGACGACGACGACAACAACAACTGCTACGCTGTGCACTCAGCCAATGAAATGTGTGCGTTTCTGCGGCGTCACATTGTTGACAGATCGTTGACTTCACGATTTTGAGTGCAACTGTTAGTGCATTGAGTCCACATGGTTCGCTGTCCGGTTGCTGTCCACCTGGTTGCTGTCATTATCTTCATTATTGCAGTTATTGTTGTTGTTGTTGTTGTTGCCGTTGGCCTACTTGAGGTAACTCTGCCAAAGCCCTGACAAACACGCTACAAGATGCATCTGAGAAAATGCATTGTATCTGTACCGTAACGGGCGTATGGTTTTCCATTTTTGCTACCAGCCTGTTGTTCTGTTGATGCAGCTTGTTTGTTATTATTATTATTATTATTATTAGCATTATTATTATTATTGACGTCTACGTACGGAAGCATGCATAGCATTTACGGCATACATTTGGAGGGCTATTCCTCTGTCTCTAAGAAAATGCTAGCGGAGTGCACAACAACTGAGTTCCAATCTATTAAACATAATAACATTGTTCGAAGCGGTTGTTATATATATATATGTATATATATATATATATATATGTATATATATATGTATATATATATATATATATATATATATATATGTATATATATATATATATATATATATATATGAGGCGAGCAGTGCCGAGTGTGCAAACGCATTGTAAATGATTAATAAAGCATCACAATATTTGCTATAATAATATGCCCAATTGTTGCAATTACAGTGAAACTGTTTTACCAAGTGCAAAATTAAAAAGACAGATGTGAGAGCATTGCATACTAGTTTCAATATTAATGTACTCTTTGCGAGACCTCTCGTGCACCAGTACTGACCGCAGTGGTGCCCTGGCCCGCAGTTGGCAGGAGACAGAGAAGCGAATCATCTAAAGTCAGAAAAAACACAGCCGTCCTAAACGGAATCGCACCGCTCGCTGAACTTCCTTCCAACTTTCCTCCATTCGCCGCTTCATCTTTCACTGAATGAGGTAAACCCGAAGTGCTCCTTGAGCTAGCTAAGGGAAATTTCTGTCTGCTGCGAGTCTAAGGAACGCCGCCAACATTCGAGTGGTCTTAACGTTCGTCGCAGCAAGGTTGGTCATACGTTCTCACCGCGCAACGACCTCTTGAAAAACAGGCCCGCAGTGACAATGTATCGGGTGAGGTTTTGCCTATGCCATGACAACACAAAAAACTGAATTTAGACGCTTAACCTATTTCGCTGGTCTCAACGTTACGTGAAGCTGGAAGTTAAGCAAGTGTTACAAGCAAGCCTGGTAGATAACCGAATACTTGTATCCGGGCTAGACCTGCTTCTACTGGAACTTGCTACAGGTCGCCGATAATTACCGCATGGAAATCCTCTATATTTCGGGACGTGTTTGCTAGGTCTATCAGCCGAACCTCGGGTAATCCAAGCCCTGCCGGAGCGGAGAAGTTGCACCAGTGCACTGGTGACAGACTTCAACCATCCATCTGTAATCCTAGTAAGGCTAACGCTTAAATCATAACACATTTTTGCCACTACTAGGTTTCAATCCGGTTTAATAAATATACGCAATGTCGTTCTACTTCATACAATATTTTCTTTAGTAGAGAAAATATTGCATGAAGATATTGTGACACCTTTATGTCACAATTTAAAAAACCAACACGCCACCGAATGAATTCTGAAAGCCGCTATTGTCAGATAACATTTTCTGGGCAGTGACGAATATTTGTATTTGTACTATTCGCACGTCATTTCTTCTTGCCAACACTGCAGGTTGCTTGCCGCTTTTCTTCGTATGGTTATATCTAAAAACAAGTTTATATGTGTGTGTGTACAATAGGTGATGTCACTTGCGTGCCTCTTATGGCACGATTATCTTACATATTGTGTTGTTATTTATAATACAATCTATGCCAACATACTATACTACCAAGTTTAACTGGTGAATGATGCGCAATCGGCAAAGGCAATTTTCTCGTGATTGCGCCTCAGTGTTCGAGGTGCCTTAGTTTGGCACACGTGTACCTGCACGGTACTCCGCTCGGCGTAAGCGCTTTGCGTGATGTGGACGAAGGACATGTTTACTAGAGTTTCCAGTCATTCGCAAGATGCTACAATTGCGAAATCGAGGGTCATTGGGCAAGATCCTCACTCATTTCGCCGAGCATTTCGCCAAAGGGTGACACAGCTCCGTAAATCACATAAAAACACGAATCTTAAGTGACAAATTAATCTTAATCCTTCACCGGCGAGCTGCACGTGCCAATTGGTTTGCAGCAGAGAAAGAGCATCGCCATATTGATGTCATACGAGAGTCGTCAATGACATGGTAAATTTCTACGATACAATCAGAGGTAAAATGCGGTTTTGCCAAGATTAGATATTTTGAAATCTTTATATATATATATATATATATATATATATATTTAAGACTTAAAAAGTAGTTGATTGGCAAAACCGCATCTTTTATGACGCTTATGTTCTTGCTAAAAAAATGAAAACAATAACAGCACTCTACACTACAGTTGAGCGTTTTATTATATATATATATATATATATATATATATATATATATATATATATATATATATATATATATATATATATATATATATATATATTTATATATATATATATTTATGTGTATAAGATATACAATTGTGATGTAAGAACATGTGCACAGCCCGCTTGGGGCATAACTCAAAGCATTAGGTCCAGGCTAGGGCTGGTCCACCTAGCCAGGGTACCTCTAATCGAGGCGGCATTCCCTCTTTGAACGTTTAATGACAGACGTTGCAGTAAGTATTCGCCCGCCCTCTTGTCTCCTGTAGCGAGTACCAATCTTTTTCCGACATCATTAAGCAGTTTCTTCGTGAGCAGCCCAGCCCCCCCCAAGGTCTCAAACGCAAGGGGTGAGAACAAGTGTGGGTAAGAGACGCCTGAATACTTTCTGCACTTGGCTGCTTCCGCTAGGGCTACCGCGTGTCCAGGGCGAGCTGCGCCCGCACCGACCATTGAAGGGGCTAAAGAGTCGGTTACGGTTGCATCCCACACCAGCATTTGGCCCTGCTCAAAGGGAGTCAAAGTCATGCCATCAGGTCTCTTTCCATCGTCTCGGACTAAACCAGGGGGCTCCAAGATGCATGGGTACCCTGCCGATCGCAGCGCTCTGCTAAACGTTTCGTTCAAGGCCGAGTGACGTGCAATTCTGCCTGAACTCTGGGGACAGGAAAGCCCATGGTGGCCTAGGGAGTCAACCTCGTCACCGCATTTGCAGTGGTGTGGAGAGACTAGCTCTGCTCCTAACCTCAAACCGACAAGTATTCGTGTAGACTCATCATCTAGGAGGGTACCCAGCTGAGGGCTTGGGAGGGCGTGCAGCCATGCACCTGCACCGGGCGAAGAGACTGCATGTAGCCTCGCTTTGCTAGCGGCCGTGGTTGTTCGTTCCCATAGGCCGCTCAAACGACCGTCATTTGCCAGCTCTGACCACGCGCGCTGAAGAGAAGGAGTCTCTGGTTGAGACCCGCAGAATGCAATGGCGTCGTCCTGGATCTGTTCAAGCGTGGCCTTGAAGTTCGCAACCGCCTGGGGGTCCAGAATAGACTCAACGCCACTAGTCGCCGAATGCAGGGAGGCGATGTGTGCTGCGACTGAAAGCGAATTTGCTTCAGGCAAGCCCAGTCCACCTTTGGCTACGGGTAAGAAGGCCTGAACTAGGGAATCGTCTTGCAACTTCAAGTTGAGTATAGATTCCAGCGCACAACACATCTTCGCGTTAATTTCCTCCAAAAGATCCGGGAAGGCTGAAGTATTGACTCCCCTGAACAGGTAGTTAAGCCTCGACGCGGAGAAGCATGAACGCAGAAGGTACAGCCCCCGGTGAGCACCCAGCTGGGGAAGACGGTTGAGACCAATCTCGAGCTTTTCTCTCCCGCGTTCGATAGTCGGTCCAAGTTGGCGAGAAAACAGGGGTACGCCAAGTAGATCCAGGTTATCGTCTGTTACGCGGCAGCCTGGAAGTAGATTCTGTATTTCGGAGATATCAGCTGTATCTGAGCCGATTATGTGAACCTCACACTTGATTGGGTTCAGCTCCAGACCGCTGCATGCGGCAAAACTAAGTATCTTCTTTAGGTCTTCACAGACCGTACTTATGTTCCCTCCAACGACCCCGTCGTCCAAATACCACAGGTTGAGTGGACTTTCAAGTGTGTTAACCAGGTCTTTAACGGCAAGACAAAACAGAGGGGGAGCAAGGGGATCTCCCTGTTGAATCCCTACAGCCGAAGTGAGCAGTGCCGAGGGCAAGACCAAGTGCGATGAATTACCGTAAGCCAATTTCACCTGATGATAAATGGAAGGGGCCTCATCTCCGACCACCTTTAACAAGTGATCCCTCCTGACGGTGTTAAACGCGTTTTTAAAGTCAAGCTTGACTAGCACAGATGGATCGAGTCGGGAATCAATAAAAGCCCTTGTAGCGTGTATCATTATTTCAGCACCCCCCTTGGTGGAGAAACCTAACTGGTGAGGCCCAACCGCTAGGCTAATAACATCTTTTTTATATATATATATATATATATATATATATATATATATATATATATATATATATATATATATATATATATATATATATATATATTTATATATATATATATATATATATATATATGTGTGTCTGGGTTAGAAGTGCGAACGCTCTGCAAATCTAATCTAGCCCAGTAGAATGGAGGTGACAGGTGGTGTTTATTGGAGGCAGAACTGTTTGACACGTCAATCCACCTCGCCCGTTATTTACTATTTTCGTATGCACGCCATTCATTCAAAAACAGCCAGGCTGCCTAACCAGTCAGCCTAACCAAGGCCAGGCGATGATACATTGTGAGACTGCGCCGTGCCGGTCAAAAAACAACTTCACTAACTAAAGCCTAGGACTACGACGTTATTCCTTCGACATGTTTCAAAATGCTGCTTGGCTAACATGGCCATTGTCTTTGGCCGTAGCGCAGGCAGCTAATTGGTTGCACCGCTTAACTTAGTACGTATGTTTGCTAACGTGCTGTATCCTCCACAGACAATAGACACCGGTGTGGAAACAGCAATGGCAGCGATTTGAAAACTTACAAAAGTCACCACACCAGGTGATGTTTGAAGTAGCACAGAAGCACTTACTTTGGCATTTTTGGAAAAACAACCATGAAACATCTCGTGTGCCACATTGGCCTGTACCATTTAGTAGGCTGCTGTGCGATACTGCAGTTTATCTACTGTTATTACTTGTTGTAACGGGGCCTCTGGACAAGATCCCGTCATACAAAAAGGTCCTACTCTTACCGCTTTCAAAACGATATTTGTTTTAGAGGAAATCGCTGGTAAGCAGCTCGAGTAACGTAGCTAACATAACAGATCGAGTGACGCCGATGTGATTGGCATACGACGCGAACGCATAAGCAGTATTTTGAAACATTTCGAAGAAGAGCAGTTTGAGGATCCTAGCCAGTTGAGAATCTTGACCAGTGTGCCCTGACACAGGCCTGACTTCTTTTCTGAAGACATTTCAGATCCTGAAACCCATCTGTAGATGAGCTGCTTTTTTCGCGAAAGATTTAGATAAACGCATAACAGGGATCACATAAGAGCAGAGTTCACATGAGAACAGAGTTCACAAAAGATCGATGCGAGGGACAGTTTCTGAGGCAAGTGCTGTTACTGGCTGTTTGTAGGGAGCAACGCGGCTTCCATTGTGGACGTTTTTGTAACTCGCTGGGGCAAACTTGGGCACAATAAAGGTCAAGCAGACGTTCACACCTCATAAATGTCATAATTGAACGTAAATCAACGGTAATATTAACAATCATCATGGTTAATCATAGTATTAATATTAGTTATTAGTAGCATACCATTCACACCGCATATTCTGGACTCAAATCGAGCCTACAGAGAATACAGAAATTTTAAATTTGTAACTGAGAAATTTGCCGAGCGTCCTTATCATCCAAAGGTAATATGATGCATATTGTAAGACCAAAAAGTCACATTGTGACACCTTGTAAAAATTGAATCAACTGTCTACCAATTTTGTGGTGAAATAAATGCTGAATTGAACATAGGTTATTACATTTATTATTACAAAAATCCATATCGACAAGCAAATAAAGCACAGCACTTGGTGTAAACATGAAGCATCAAACAACTTAGAGTGCGGCTGAGAAATTTGCCGAGCGTCCTTATCATCCAAAGTTAAATACATATTGTAAGACCAAAGTGTCACATTGTGACACCTTGTGAAAATTGAATCAACTGTCTACCAATTTTGTGATGAAATAAATGCCGAATTGAACGTAAGTTATTACATTTATTATTACAAAAATCCATATCGACAAGCAAATAAAGCACAGCTCCTGGTAGAAACATGAAGCATCAAACAACTTACAGTGCCGTTGCTGTGGCGTTGGGGACCACGACCGCCGCCTGGCCATAGCTGTGAGAGAGACGAGTCACCGGATTCGTTGACATCTCGACGCCGATCGGAAACATCTCGTCAACAGCGGCTCGCTGCGTCGGCTATGGTGGGTTGCGGCTTGTTGCGTCCAAATGATTGATGAATGCCACCTGCAACACAACGGCATGACACGGTCAGCTAACACGGCCTGCAGCACGTAACGCATAGGCTGCGTAAAATAGATATAGTAAAATATTGCGCGTAATGCAAAACTGGTCTTCAACATCGACCAAGCGATCTCTGGCATATTTTTTGCTCGATCGTGTCGAGTCAGCATGATGACCGCCAGTCGCCATGTGCCGAACTCTACAGAAGTACGAAAACATTATCACATATATATATATATATATATATATATATATATATATATATATATATATATATATATATATATATATATATATATATATATATATAGATATATATATATATATATATGCATATATATATATATATATATATATATATGCATAGATATATATATATATATATATATATATATATATATATATGCATGTATATATTGCAATAATACGCGCGCGTGTAACGCCCGTCATTTGTGACCTGTCACGAACGACCGCCATTTCTTAGCAATACTGTGCAATACTTTAATCGTTCCAAAGTGCTCTTCTGGACGTTCGCCGCCAATTTGTAAGCTTCGCAAGCGAGTGCGGCATTTCGCCTAATTCAGCCGGCGTTAGCCGAGTTTTAATGACAGATAGAGATAAGCGGATTGCATTGTGAAGTTCGCTCTTCGGTGTACTCGTTTAAATAGGCCGGCTGTGTAACAGTCTAGTAATAAACTATTTGAAAGATTTTTAATCGACACAATATATGTATGTACGAGTATGTATATATATATATATATATATATGAATGGACTCAGCTTGGGCGCGCTTTTTTCTGGGAAACTGTGCGTGAAAGTTTGACGAGTTGTTTTTAAGTAAGCCAATATCCAATGATTATGCAAGCTAATGCTACTATCAGTTTTTTTTCTTGTGCACACTACATGATATGTAGAATACTTTCTAACAGAGGACTCGAAACAATTGCGAAGACGCAGTGCATAAATTCCTATGTTCTTGTGTAAATGGTTGTAAATTGAATGACATGGCGTTTCGCAGACTTCCAATGAGCAAGAACTCGTTTTACGTTATTTTATTTTTACAATTAATGGTCAATTGGAAAATGTCATTATAGTTATCACCTTGCCGTGGCCGGCCGATATTTTAGGTATTAAGCGTTATCACTAATGTGGAAAAGTTTACAGATAGGAAGAAATTATTTGCGACTAGTATTGTGCGCACTTTCTTTTTTCCAATACACGATTTAACCATAATTTGCTACTTAGGAAAATTGAGAGCATTGGTAAACATGCACCCTTGGGGACACCTGAATTAAAAAAACAGTTGTATAAGTTGATCTATGCAAATCGAGTATTCGTTTGTATTGTAGTTTCTAAGTTGCTGTACTGCTCTCCAGTTTACAAAGACGAATATATACGACTGGATTTATTGCACATTTTAGGTCATTCAAAACGGTATTAATTAGGACTAGAGAAGGCTTTACTAATTGTGTTTTACTACATGAAGGCTAAAATCGAGATCAAGAGGCACTTGGGCACAAAGGTCGCGAGATAAGCACTGAACACGCAAACAATGTACTTGCTTGGCGTAAGGTGGATACACGAGAACGATTTCTAATCTGTTTTCCTGTCAAATATGTGTAGTTGATTCACTTCATATGGCGTTTTGTGTAATTAAGGCATTTTGTATTATATTTTTCTAATTTTTAAGGCGCGGACTAACTTTGTCTGTGCAAATAACGGCTGTGCTTTGTCGGCCAGGTGATTACTACAATTGCTTCAATCGGCTTGATGAATTCACGAACAAACACATCTATAAACACTTTAAAATTTTTAAGAAAAACTGCTTTGACGTGGAAATGTATGACGCGGAGATTAAACCCGTGATTTAGGGCGCAAAAACCAGTATCTATGATTCAGCACCCGGGCAGGCATTAGGTAGAGAGGAGCCACGCCAGCCTGACCGCCAGCCAGTGGAACAATGACATGCAAATACTATATAAAATAGAGACTTGTCTGCCAAATTTGAACTGAACAATATTTAGGCGCCGCGCGACCCAACAGGGGCTTTATGGTACTTTCATATGATCAGAAGTGTTGAAGCAAACATGGTAATTGCATCGACGTCGTCAATAAGCGGCCAAAGTTGACTCTATATATATATATTTATATATATATATATATATATATATAGAGAGAGAGAGAGAGAGAGAGGGAGAGGGAGAGGGAGAAATATCATTTTAGGTTACTCTAACTCCAAACAGTTTGCTCCAAAAAGCTACAGTTTGTTATCAATTTCAATTTGCTCATTTTCACCAGAGAACGTTTAATAATGCGACCAATAGCGACGGCCGTTGCGCGTCGATAATCGCAAGATGCTTCGATCATGTATCAGTTTTTCCCCGAACAGCTGCGTGAAGTGAGAGCAGTGCTGCTACGGTGAATTGTGTGTGTGATGTAAAACAGCTTCGGCTTGTTGGTGTCTTCTATGGTGCAACTTCTGCTTCCGTCCACTTCTTTCGCCTTTTAGCAGCCCTAGTCATGCATCAGCCAGTCACACTTTTCCTTTGCTCTTCTTCTTCTGTTGTTTTTCCCAAGAACGGCCGTCACAAAACGAAATCGGCCGATGGTCGGAGCTGGAAGTGCAACATTCTTTCATATATATTTATATATATATATATATATATATATATATTTATATATATATATATATATATATATATATATATATATATATATATATATATATATATATATATATATAAACTTTCAATCTAATTCCAGTCGCGTTCCCTGATTGGAATTTGCTTTTCCAGATAATTGCGTCTAGCAGTCTAGTGATGATTAGCATTGTCGTCATCTTCGATTGATGATGATGCTGTCGTTGTCGTTGTTGCTGTGGCTAACACTTCGTTCGAATCATATCAGTAGCGATTTGCGTCGCTGGTGAATTCTTTGCACTACTACTACTCTTATTATTATTATTATAATGTTACAATTGTGAGGTCTGAACGTATTATTGCAAATTCTTTAAATAATTATTTCACTCCATGGCGCCTAAAATAGATGCCGCGTTTCCTCTGCAAACGGCCAAAGACAACGCTGGCCTCAAGAATTGACCCTCTCTTTGGTCGCCTGTGACCTCCTGAATTCGCTTACTCAAATCTTTGAGAAATGCTTCGGTTCCCTTGCTGATTGGTCCTAGCGTCTCCTTTATTATTATTATTATTATTATTATTATTATTATTATTATTATTATTATTATTATTATTATTATTATTATTATTATTATTATTATTATTATTATTATTATTATTATCGGGAATAAGCAATAGTAAAGAGCAAAGTACAGAGCAGCGATCAGTCAATTATTATCTGTATCCGTAGCCGAACGGTAGTAAACCGGGATGGCGGCTACTGTACAGTAGGCAAATTGACAAGACCGGTCAAGCACCGCATTTACCTTTGTATGCGTGGTTGTTGATTGGTGCCCTGTTTATCATGACTTTTACTGCAGCAGCTACTCGCACGGCTACAAATGCGAAACGCTCTGCGGAATCGAGAGCAGCAGGCCCATGCACACACACAGAATGAATGCAGTTGTCAAACAAAACAAAAGCAGCGTTTTCACTGGTTTCGTCAGCTCGACGACGTTTGACGAGGATCATCTCAGTAAACAAGCCTATATAATGAATAAATATTTAAAGAAGAGGTTAACGGCAACTTTGTACAAATCATATATATATATATATATATATATATATATATATATATATATATATATAGATGCTCTACAGAATCGTGTACTAAAAAAAGGTCTATGAAATCCAGTCAGTCAGGCTACCGCGCACTCGCAGAAGAAATTGCGGTCACATTGTGCCGCTAAAGCTTCCACACCGCATCGCGGTACATAACTTTACGTTTGTATTCCACCAATCTATTAACGTAGACATTTGCTGTACAGCAGTGTGTAAAATTGGCGAGCGTATGCATGTAAAAATATCCATTTAGTAAAGTAGTAGTACTTGGTAGAAGGTCTGTTGCACATTAGGCAAAGCCCTTGGGGAGAGGACCCGAGCACTGAGAATAAACCGCAATCACAAACCTAGTAAAGCTCTTCACTGAATCTAGGAGTTCTCCATCCCATTCGCCTGACTGCCGTACTTATTTGACCAAGGCAAACTGTTTAATCAGCGATAGCTGAAATTTCACATCGTGCAGACTTGGCTGTAGAACATTGCTCGGCACAGAGCTGTGAGATTCCGCAGACAAAGATTTCAGCTTTGTGCTTACTCAGTCCCGTTCCACAGGCCGCACTACAAAAGTTTTACACGCGTAGGGTATAGGCCAGAAATTTGTCCGGGTCATCTGCTAATGCTATCGCGTCTATATGGCTAGTTGTACCTTTTAGACGCCAGAGGGTCCGCCAGCCGTTATAGCGCTCAACAGAAAAAATGCCAGTCTTGCAAGATCACCCTGTTAAACGTCCGTCAGCTAGAATTAAAACACCTTTATTGTTGTTAATAATTCTAGACTATCCTACGTCCCCTACGGACTTGGAACTTAACCTGAGGTTTACCTGTATCTTCAATGCATCGAGGGCCGGACATGTTAAGGTATCTAGGGTTTCCACAACAGTCCTCGTGGCAGCACGGACGCTGACTCTCAGCGGCATGGTTTATAATGTATTCTCAATGAGCATGGCTCAAAGAAAATTCGATCGACAAGACGGATCGAACCGGCAACAACCCGGTAGATGACAACCATGACTAGCGCACTAGTGCCCTAGACCACGCCGCCACTACGTCCGTCAGCTGCAACGACTTACCTGTAGAAGTATCTACCCGTATAAATTTAGTTTCTATCTCTAAAATCAAGCTTGACTAATAGGTCAGAGACCGTGACGCGTCCCCCCTGAAACGCCGCCGCCCTGTGGCTGTGAATGTATGTCTTTCAGTGAAGTTGTACAGTCATTATGAACAGTCACAACCGTTTCGCTGTAAGCGCGGCGTTTTGCAGCCTAGACTCAGACAACGCCTTCTACTCTCTAGGTCTAAACACGCGGCACTTCTAATAGCCTCGTGTGCCTCTAAACAAATATATATATATAGACGCCGTCTGTTGGCGTCACTCATACATGCATATATATATATATATATATATATATATATATATAGATATATATATATATATATATATATATATATATACATATGTATATATATATATATATACATATGTATATATGTATATATATATATATATATATATATATATACACATGTATTTATATATATATATATATATATATATATATATACATATGTATATATATATATATATACATATGTATATATGTATATATATATATATATAAATACATGTGTATACATATATATGCATATACATATGTATATATATATATATATATATACATATGTATATATGTATATATATATATATATATATATATATATACATACGTGATACGTGAACATTTCTGTACGTTAAGGAGTGAGCGCAACAACAGTAGTAGCTTGCGTTGTTGTCGTCGTAGTTTTTGTTGTTGCTATTGTCCTGGTTGTCTTGCCTTGTCTTGTTCTCGTCGTTGTCGTCGTCGTCGTCGTCGTCTAGTTACGTAATTCGTAATGGCGTGACGTGATTGCGGGGGCGTCAAAGTTGGTGATTTGTTGGTGCGCCGAGTTGATTTCGCCCATTTAGCTTTTGCTAGACAGAAGAAATGTGGACGAGAAGGATCGTCTTTGTTTCTAATGCGTGTAGTAGTGGCCACTGCAGCAGCAGCGGCGGCGACACCGGAGCAGATGTTCGGCCATCGAGCAGACAAACAGAACGACATAGATTTAGATAGACAGACAGACATACAAAGATATACTACATGACGATAGAGAGATTGATTGACAAATAGATAGAGAATTAGACAAAGAGAGAGATGGGTCGTGCACTACTGAGGAGGCTGAGTGGAGAACGATGGCGATGAGACCATACTCAAGGCGAACTTTTTGGCACACAGAAACAGTGCGCGTTCCCCGACGAACGCGTCATCTCACGTTTACTGTCGTTGACGCCGCATCGTTAAACCCTTTTCAGAACAGCCGAAGAAAAAAAAGAAGAATGGTTGGTCAAAGTGCCACCGCGACAACGATGGCAACAACAACAACAACAACAACAATAACAACAACAACAGCAACAATAACAACAACAACAACGATGACGAAACGACTGACTACGATAGATACTTCTGTTGCGTTCAGGAGCCATAATAGTAATAAAAAAAGAGAATAACAATTGTACAATATCAGCAAGGAAAAAA
>QVRM01005561.1:0-89888 GCA_003439945.1 Dermanyssus gallinae | reverse complement strand
CGCCGGTCCCGACGAAGTCCGTAATGAGCATCTCAAAGAGGCCATGGTACTCGCTGCTTGCTGGACCACCCTTTTCAACGCTAGTCTGCGCGAAGGTCGCCTCCCCCAGCGACTGGCAGAGTGCTCATCTAGCAGTCATCCCGAAGGGAAAGGGCAGCTCACAGAGAACCCAGCTCGTGGCGTGGGATCGCCAAAAAGAACTGCTGGTACAAGCTGCTCTCTGCCATCCTCACCGCCCGCCCTGTCTCACTTCCTCGAGGCCTCGGCGCCATCCCGAAAGAGCAGCAGCTTCCGCGCAGGCAGGTCCACACTGACTGCGTGTGAGATTCTGCTGGCCAGGGTTCGGGGAGTGATGCAGTCCAAGCACGCCACAAGATTATCTTCAAGTTGGCTGAAGCGGGCGTGCCTGCCAGCATTCTCCAGCTCATCGGGGCAATCCTGCAGGAAAACCCTATCACCATAAAGGATGGGGTGGCTGAGCTGTTACCCCTTTGTGCAAACAACGGGAGTCGCGTAGGGGGACAACTTAAGTCCGTTGCTGTTCTCCATCCTGCTCAACGATCTCCCGACGCATCGTGGGCACTCGACAGTCCATCCGCCCAGACATTCTGCTATACGTAGACGATCTCGCGATATATGGAACAAGCCGATTCGAGGTGCAGCAGAGCCTGGCGAGGCTCGAGCAGTACGTGGCGGATGTAGGACTCGAGATTAACATCGGCAGGACCAATGCCATGAAGTTCCGTAAAGCTGGTCGACTCGCGGCGAGCGATGAGCTACGGCTGTACTCCACACCACTGGAGGATGTCAACAACTTTCCGTATCTTGGCCTCTCTCTCCCGACCTTCATTACGTCGTTTACCGAGCACATCGCCGAGAGGGTCAGAAAAGCCCTCGTAGCACGCGTCGGAATTGAGAAACCCACGCTTCTCTCCCTTAACACGGCGCTAAGACTTTTCAACCTTAAGATCGCGCCCTCGGCATCCTACGGCACACAGCTTTTCAGAGATTATGAAAAAAATATTCTTTTTTAACGAGCTCTACAATTCCCTTGATCGCGGATTAAATCTAGCTAGTATGTATATGTCACTTGACGATTGCGTTACGTCAGATAACGCTAAGTCGATTAAGCCTATCGGAATATATATATATATATATATATATATATATGTACCGATCGACATAATCGAGTTAGCGTAGACGTTGTATATATATAAATATATTGTAAGTACCACAGTTCCAATAGTAAAAGATATGTATGAAATGTATGTCTGGAGGTCTCATAACTGAATAAAATGAACGTTTGCAAATAAAATAAAATGCTAAGTAATTTGTGTTAGAAGTGAGAATAAAACTAGGAATACAAAACTAGCTGTAATACAGCTTGTTTTGGCCGGACGTCGCTATTCAAAGTGTGTCATGGGCGAGGAAATGGGTTGGTCGACACGGCAACTACCGACCAGTCTTGTATAGTATAAACGAAGCTTCATTGGGTGAAGGGTTGCTTACTGGTTCTGCAAGGACCAGCGACAGCAGTAAAGCACCACTTTGGTCATCAGTAGGCCGTAGCGTTTGAGCCCGCCGTAACCGGTACCGATGTAGATGGATCTCGGTCGATTACTGCATTATGCACGGCGTCGCATTGATGGCCAGCGAAAAAAAAATCGGGAACTGCGCGCATGCACACCGGAAAGTGCTTCTTTCGTTCTGTTCTGGGCTGGCATAATTAGTGTTCACCTAACTGCCCTCGGCCCTTATCTGCTTCTTCTGAAAGGGCTAGTGGAATAATGCTCCACATAATTATAGGCATACATTTCCTGAAATACTAGCAAACATTCTAGAATGCGTAGCGTAACCTATTGCCTCAGGAATGTGATTTTAACGTGATGGAGCGCCAACACGATGCGACGGAGCAACAACGACAACTGCCATACCTGACTCGCCTAAAGAATCGAGGGTTGGCCGATATGGGTCTACTACTCTCCCGCCGCGAGAGCGCTCGACTTATCAAGCCCAGATTTCGAATATCTCGATTCGTTTTAGTTTTGAGTGCTCAATCTTCGCTGTATTTGTTCTTAAACGACAGAGTATAATCTAGCCATTTTGCTATTTTATTTATGCAGTACAGTCTTTCTTCTGCCCATAGTTTGTTTTAAGTTCTCTTTTGCACTTGTGTCCCTTTCCTCTCTCTGTTTCGTAATTCCTTGACACTTAAACTCCCGTAAGGTTTTCATTAAGCAACATGTTGAAGCTAGTACTGGTGACTGGCAATTGGAGAAGTGAAACATTAAAAATTATATTATATATATATATAAACCGCCACGCCAGCAGGTCGATGGAAGAAGTCGCTGCAAGAGAGAGAGTTAAAAACCCTAACCTCCTTAAATTCGTCCGGCTGGTTCTACGCTTTCAGAAAGTGACCTTTTGCCTGGCGCCGGCAGTGTCGATACTGCTAAATTGGGCAAAAACCTGGTCTCCCAAAGAACGACGCAAGGAAAGGAAGAGAAACCCAAATAAGAATATGCAACCGCAGGACACGGCCGAGAAACAAGCGAAGGAGAAGACGGCGTTGTGTCAAACAACGTGAATGTTGCTGGCTACGAGAGCAACAATAACGAGCTCGCAAATAATAAGCAAGAGCGGGATGGGGACCGCCGGCCAAATAGATCTGACGGCGGTCGACTGGATGGCTTCATCCATGTTTCATTGAGGAAGCGATATCGGGAGGATGTCCTATTCATGCATTGTCGTTCCTAAGTAGGACGTTTGCGCCACTATTCGCTTGAAAAAACTATTTATTTTAATGAGCTCTAGGATCTCCTAACGTAAAGCTTTTACATGTATGAACACCCTACATGTATACATACTTCATATTTGAACGGTACCGCGTAATACAAAAATGTATATATACAAAATTATATATATTATATATACAGGGTGTTCCTATTTGTGTGTCCAAAACGCTAGGGTATGGTCAAACTCAGTGAGAAAATCATTTTGCCAATGGGTGGAAGCCGGGAAAACGTTTTGTTTAGGAGTGAGGATGAAATTTATAAAAGCAGTTATTCTGTCTTTTTTCTCCTACATAGTTGTGCAAAATCTACGTTTGCGGGGAGAACCAGTCAGCGCACAAAGGAACCGATCATACCGGCGTGTTTGGCGAAAATTCTGCACAATAAAGTGTACATTACTAGCTTGCGTAGCAAAAAGCGAATAGCCAGATTAAGGAAAGTCATAAAAAGTCAAAATGTTACGTTAACGCTTTTTGTGCAACATCGTAATTTTTTCAATTACGACCAAAAATGCACGTCCAAAAGACTACTCTCAGGCAATAGCAGATTTAATGCCCACGGCATTCGTACCAAAGTGATGGTGCTGCGTTACGTAGTTGCCAAGTGACTAAGCTTTTTCGACAGTCATAGTTGTTATGTTTCACGTTGAAGTTTTCACGTCCAGAACCGTAGCATTTTGCCAAGACGTTTCCGCCCCCCTCTTTCCATTAGAAAAATTCTTCTCTTGCTGAGTTCTACCAAACCTCAATTTATGTACCTAACTTTCTCATACACCCTATGCAAGTATGCATGCCTTCGCTTTCGATATGACTGTCGAAAAAGCTTAGTTACTTGGCAACTACGTAACGCAGCACCATCACTTTGGTACGAATGTAGTGGGCATTAAATCTGCTATTGCCTGAGAGTAGTCTTTTGGACGTGCATTTTTGGTCGTAATTGAAAAATTACGATGTTGCACAAAAAAGCGTTAACGTAACATTTTGACTTTTTATGACTTTCCTTAATCTGGCTATTCGCTTTTTGCTACGCAAGCTAGTACACGCCGGTATGATCGGTTCCTTTGTGCGCTGACTGGTTCGCCCGCAAACGTAGATTTTGCAGAACTATGTAGGAGAAAAAAGACAGAATAACTGCTTTTATAAATTTCATCCTCACTCCTAAACAAAACGTTTTCCCGGCTTCCACCCATTGGCAAAAATGATTTTCTCACCGAGTTTGACCATACCCTAGCGTTTTGGACACACAAATAGGAACACCCTGTATATATATATATATATATATATATATATATATATATGATTATAAGTATTTACAAGTCAGCTCCGTGCAAGTCAATGTGCGGAGGTGCTGACGGTGAGCTCTCTAAAGATTGCAGTTTTCTACTGAACGCAGTAAGTGTTTGGCTGGTGAAAGTGGTGTCTACCAGTATGTTCAACAAAAAGGTCAGAAATTAATTTGCATATTGTTCCAAATGAACCTCCAGGAGCACGTGGTAACTACGCGTGGCTACTGGGCGCGGCTACTTTGGTAAGCCTAAGAGGCCATCTTAACCGGGCGATTAGCACAGGGGAAAAGAGGCCCCAGACCCGCGCAAACAATACCACTACTTGGGCGCGGAAATTGGAAATAACAAGGAAAAAGATCAGCCGGGCGGGCTTGAGGCTGAAATGGAGCTATATCTTCGAAACGGCTGATTGGAGGCACCAAAAACAACTATATTTTCCCCCTACTGACGTGCGGGTATGTTGGGCGGAGAATCACATGGGTAGCAAAACGGACCCTGAAAGGCAATTGTCCTCTGAAAAGCACTCAGACAAGATATTGCGTTCTGGAATAACACGATAACTATAGATCGGATCTTAGTTCTGCAAACTGATCTATAATCAGAAAGAAAAGAAATCTTCATTATATTTTAAAAAATTGGAACAAAAAACTGATCCGTTTAAAAGAGCAAGTAAGCCCCCACCTAAGTTTAGTTAAGCTGACAGCAACCCTTACTGGAGGAAAGACGGCCATGCTCAAGCAGAGACAGCCAAGGACAGGACTGCCCTGCAGGCTATATTGGGCTTTCGAGCGCGCATAACGTCAGACGTGCAAATCTCCGAAGAGCAGGACAAAGAAGATGACGAGACCGAAATTGAAGTCGAAAAGGAGCGTAAAACGACCACTGAAATGGAAAAGGAAGACAATGACAGCGTATGCTGCGGAGAGCACAGCTATCCTTCAAAGGCAAGTACACAGAGAAAAAGAATCGCCGCCGTTGCAGTCTCCCCTGATGACCCGATTTTTAGAGAGAGCGGCACACCCCACACGTGTCACAAGACCAAGGCCGCGAGAAAAACCTGTGGAAACTCAAAGCTTGCCGATTACGACGTTAAGGCACTTGCCGACCTCAAGGCAGTGGTTCAGCTTTTCAAGAGCGTAAAGGGAAAGCACAAAACAACTCAAGTGGACATAAAAGCGGCCATCACTCACCTAGACAAACTGGTGTGGGAATTGGCAATCAAACACAAGGCGAACTGGGAAGAACAAGTAACAAAATATATAAATAAGAGAGGCCTAAAAAAGACACAAAGTTCTAAAAACAATAGAACAGAATGCCGACGCACGTCTGCAGGAGCTGCAAAAAACCTAGAGGGCAGATGGAAGGCCAAGGCAGAAACTCTCGCAAAGAAATTAAAACTCCTGAAAAAGAAACAATTAAAATGGCCCTCTGGGGAAATGGCGCCCTGCAACTTCGTCAAGCGCATTGGTAATTAAGGTGGTTGACTCAAAAAGTACAGCAGAAAAGTTTTTAGACGCTCTCACCAAAACACTAGAATAGGGGCATAATCTTCAAACTCAAAGCCCTCTGACCCTGTACATTTTCCTAGAATGGGAAGGAGATACAATTAGAAATGCAATAGAAGCATGCTGCAAAAAAAGAGATGTAAGGCTGACATTACAAAAGACGGCCTTCGCTACATGGCGAAGGTATGGTTCTTGCTGCTTCAAAAAGTGCCCCCACCAGAGAAGCAGCAAGAAAGAATAGGGGGGGGAGGTGCTCCTCATAAGACCTGATTGAAAAACTAAGCCCTTTTGTCCACAAGCAAAAGGCAGGGGTTAACATACGAACAGTCACCACAGGCAAAGATGGCGATATTTTCATGAAAGTTGTGGAGGAAAGACAGGAAGTGGCGCAACGTTTGCAGATAAGATTGTGAAAGAGCCGCAGGAAATACTTAGGATCCACGAAGCGTTCTACATGAGAACTAAAGCTCCCAGGCCAACCAGGAACCGGGCCGGTTGGCAGTGCCTCGTCAGCTTACTAAAAGACAGGGCATGCTAGCTCTCAAAGAGGAAAAATCTAACTGTCGGAGGGCAACGGCTGCAGGGCTGAGGAGTGGATCAAACTCTCTACCTGCTACAAGTATCAGGAACTGGGACGCACAGCCAAATAATGCAAAAACAAGAACGCCGTTACACACAGATGCTACAGATGGCGCCGCCGACTCAAAGCCTTAGACGCGCAACCAGCATTGTACATACTGAGACACGCCCTGCTTAATGTATTAACTTCGATGTTCTCCAGCTTTAAAAAGGCGCCACCTACTATAGCGTTTTAATAGGAAACTCCGGGAGACCCTATAATACGTGCTACACGTGGCTTAGGTATACGCAGATCGGTCGATATTGCTCTATCCTGCTACCTGGGCTCGGTGTCCGAAGTTAAGAAGCTCGTCGTCGCTATCGGGGCCCGCTCGACTGAGAGTTGGATCACCGACTCAACGCAGGTAGCACTCGCTAACTTTCGCGACCAGTAAGATTTAGTGCCGGAGTACATAACACTAGGATCTCTGAATCGAATCGTGGTATCTCGACTCCAACGCGACCTAGAAAATCAGGTTCCCAGCAGCTCAGGGGGGGGGGGGAGTTTAAAAGCTTCCTTGAACAAACAAGTGGTCACGCGGCTTCAAACCCTCCCCTCGCCGCGGCTGGGAACGATGCCGGGCAGCAACACACACTGCATAATTTCCGGCTTGCGGCTGGGGAGGTAGTTTGCGCACCCCACCCATGCAACCTGTGTAGAGCACTAGTAGGCGCCACGGGTGAACACGCCTTATCGTGTCGCTATAGCGCTGGTCGCTACTTACGTCATTCTGCCATCAACGATGTGATCTTTTGCGCTATTCACTCGGCCCACATTCTGGCTGTGCAAGAACCTGTCGGTCTCAGTTGAAATAGCCAGTTGTGGCCAGACGGAAGAACTCTCACCCCTTGGGCTCGTAGTCGCCTCCTCGTTGGGGATATTACGGTGTCATGTACGCTGGCCAGAAGCTACGTTCAAAACACGAGTCTTGAGGTGGATGCGGACGCCCGACTCGCCGAGAACCGAAAAGTAACAAAATACCAGAAATTTGCATCGCAATTTATAGTTCGGCCGATCGCCATAGAGACTTGTGGTCCGATCGGGCTGGAGTCTAAGACATTTATTAAAGAACTGGGTCAAAAAGTCATCGCTGCAACTCAGGACCCCTGCGCTAGCGAATACCTTTTGCAGCGCATATCGCTCGAGGTTCAGCGCGGCGACGCTGCGGCTGTGGAGGGGTCTTTTCCATCAGCCGTAGGACTTCCGGATATCCTGTAGAATGTGTTTTTATTTCCCATAGTTGTTTGCTAATAACCAAAAAATTGATGATGCTCGAAAAGGGACCTAAGGTGCGGCAAAGAGACTGACCCAGAGAGAACATTTTATATATTTATAATGCATAAAAAATAAGCATAATCCAAGTCAACTGTAACAGAAGCCAGGCGGCCCACGACATGGTTAATAACTTAACGAAAAGGGACAGACGTAGTCGCTCTTAGCGACCCAAACAGAAAGCTAGCAAAAATAGCTAATAACTGGGTGACTGAATTTGCATACGACACATCATTTATGGTTTATCATACCGTAAAAATACAAAACAGGAGTAGCAGACCAGGATTGGATCGAACTAAAAGACGTCGGGAGAATATACTTCTGCTATGTAATCCCCAACTGCCCGCACAAGGAGTTCAAACAACTCCTGGGCAATCTCACGACGTCGATACTAAAGGAGTTAAAGGGCTCCGGGCGAACAGACAAGCGAGGGAGAACTTTTTTAGAATGAGCAGCAACAAACAACTTATACATTCGTAACGACGATAAGGAAGCGACCTTCCGGCGCCAAAGTTGCGAATCGTACGTACACATGACACTTAATACTTCTCAGACAACGCGGAAGGTGTCAAGCTGGACGTAAATTGTGGAGGAGAAAAACGTTAGCGATCATCTCTGTGTGGAAACTCGGCTAAATCTCCGAACTACTCTACCACCTCAGCAACAGAGAAAGAGGTACGAAATTTCGAATGAAGAAAAGTTCAAGGAGGAACTAGCAAACAAAATGACGCAATCCGATTTCCCAAGACCTCGGTGCAGCTCCAGGCCATCCTCGAGGAAGCGTGTGCAAAAACCGCCACGGTGAGAGTGCAGCTACGACGGCGACGAAAACCGCCGCACCACTGGTGGATCCAGGACATTGCCGATAAGCGAAAAGAGTGCTATAGAGAAGAGTATTGTAGCGCATTATTGTATCATGAGGACATAAAAAAAGGAAATTAGAAATCAGATTAGAAATACGTAGATGTATACTATTTGAATACGGAATTGTCATGTTTATATTAACACAACGCTTACAATATATCTACGAAAGATGATAACAAACGACATATGAAATATAAGCCCCAAATAGGACTATTCTTGCCTATTTAGGACTTGTACGCTATTTCAAAATCTAATAGGTCTTATCCAACCCACCCAATTACTCGCAACAACTGGAATCAATGCAATGATAGAGCACACACTCCACAACCTAAATGCATGGTTAGTGCTAAAGCAAAACGCCAGCAACTAAGAGGAAGGACATTTAGGAAGCCATAGCCAATTCAACGGCCATTACACGTTAATGTGGCAGAACATACAATAAATCCCAAGGCATGCTAAACGTTATAAAGCCGGGATAAATGATATATATTCATGTCTGTTCATACGGGTATGACCTTTTTTATTTTTTTTCTAAAATAGACAACTAAGCGCATCCACAATGTGAGAAATGATCATTTTTACGCAATAAACTGTGTTATATAAACATGTTGCCCACTGCCATCTTCAAAGGTGTCCCAACGAAGTCACTTTAAACAAACTATACACAATATAATGTTACATATGGAGTTCCACAAAATGCACATATACAGTAAACTTCGGTTAATAAAGTCAATATTTTGTTTATAAAATTTAGTTTGTTTTCTAGTACTCTCAGCACTCTTAGCTTTCTTGTAGCCCTCATACGCATTGTACATAGCGTCACAATGTGTTAGCTTGTTTAACATATTCAGGCCTGCTCTAACCTTAATTCCATACCGTGACAAGACCGTAAAAACCGTTCATAGTCACCTGTACATTAGACCAGTTTGCAATCTGCCAGCATAACTCATCTAGTAAAGTGCTTGTTTTTTCAATGTTTTCCATTCAACTTCGTTGTCTGAGAATTCCGCTACTACAAGATGACGTGGTATCCCGAGAGCTGCATTTTTTCGGCTCACTACTGCTGGCAGTCTTAGTCTTTCTGATTATGGTTATCACTGCGTTGCCGTATGCAAGCTTGGACACACCGACGATTCTAGTAATATTAGACGATTTTACATCGCTATCGTATTAAAAATGAGAGTGAGTCTCAAAGTTTATTCTTTGTTTTTATTTCTTCATTAGATTATTTTTTCTGGCTACCTACTTTAACGATTAACGTGTTGTTTTTTTTTTACCATAGTCAGATCAGGTTGAACCATGTCGAATCAGTCTTTATTAACTGTGCCATATGCTTGGGCACTGTTCATATATATATATATATATATATATATATATATATATATATAATTGGTAAGCATTTCTCTATGGAATTCGTTTTTTCATTGTTCACTCTGCCAACATGGAAGGGTCGATAAAGACAAATAAAATAATTCCCGTCGCCGTATTAATGATAATCACCATATACTTCTCTCTGCATCGATTTCTTAACTTTATCCTGTGTCAAAGAATCATATTTACCGGTACTCTGAGTTTTAGAATAAGAGCGCTTATTGTCCGATGATCATTAATTTATCTCTCGAACGCAGTCTACGATCAAAACTATTCTACTATATCGTAGCCCATATTGCTGCATAAGGAATAGCCCAGAGCCTAGGCATCGCGCCTTTTATATTGCCCATTTATCTGTTATGTTCAGGATAGAGAACCCTAGTTGCGGTGCGGAATTCTCTAATAGCCTTCGTATATAAATCTCAGCTCCTAAGAATGTACAGATGTAAGATATAAACACGAACATCTGCTCTTCCATTATAGTAGCTATGGCCATTCAGTTCTCGCCTTCGACGCTCTACGTAATCGGGAGGTTTGCTGGCTAAATCATACCGACCCTTCCTTGGGCTCGGAATTCCTGATTTATGCTCCTATTCTTTCTCTATGCTTATTCTATGCTTATAAGCACCATTAAGTGAACACGTCTTGATGCTCCCGGCTCTCCGCCATTTACTAGGTGCCCTTTGCTCTCTCATCTCAGTATGCATATTAAGCCAATGCATCAGACATTTCGACTAGTGCCTTACGGTCGGCTAGATCCAGGGCGTTAACCGGTCACTTCAAAATTAGTGGCAGATCGACCGATGCTCGATTTAATCCGTAATTACTTATCCTTGGCAGTTCTCAAATGGACTACGACAATATAAATTTGTCGTCACATAATCTATATCGCATTATGTGGCGACGACTGCCATCCCATGCCTCCATATTGAATCAAGGAAGTGTTACTATAGAGAGTTTAGGAAATTCACCAACTGTCTATTTGCGAGGCTGATGCACGCATAATTCGCGCGCGTCACGAAGAGTCATGCTGGAACGAGAGTCACAGCTAATTCCGCTAAGCAGTGGAACTGAGACATTTGGCTCTCTAAGCATATATAAATATATATATATATATATATATATATATATATATATATATATATATGCGAGCGCTGCCGAGTGGCAAATGTATTGTAAATGATTTATAAATCATCGCAATATTTTCTATAACCTATGTGTACTTCTTTCTACTTCCTCCATTTACGCCGACGACTAATACTGTCGTGGTCACTTGCACCGACCATTAGTATGAATTTGCCTACCTTTTATAGGCTCTCCCTGCTCGTAAGGGGATTTTTTTCATTCTGGAACAGCTGTTGTTAGGGAGCGTCATAGTGGTGGTTCTCGATGTTCCAGTTGGTGTACTGCTGTTTTGCTGCCGCCGCTTCCGCCGCCCCTGCCGATCCGCACTTTCTCTGACGCCGGCACCCGGCTGTTACCGTTGAATCTGCTGCTCTCGTCGGCTCTATTTTTAATGCTCTCCCTCCACCGGGGGGCTTAGCCTCCTGACTTAGCTGGATTAACAGTATCATCGTCCAAGAGTTCGATAGCAGTGGCTGAGCAACGCGTCCACTGCCAATAGAGATACTTCGCTTTGTCGATCTAGTAACTCCCCCCCCCCCTCTCTCCCATCTCTCTCCATCTATATATATATATATATATCAAGGTTGTTTTGGTCTGCCCAATTTCGGCTTCGTGATTCCCCCGTGCCTCTTCTCTCTCTCTCGTGGGGGCCGACGTTGTTGCTCAAGGTGTCGTTGTGTCTCACTGTTGTGCGGTAGCTGGTATTGCTACCGCAGATTCCTTTCCGCTCGTTAGTCCGTTTCTAGCTGTGTATGTCGTGTCGTGTCGGCGCTGTCCACGCCTGTTTGGCGGCCTGCTTGGCCTGGATCCGGCGAGAGAGGCCGCCGAATTCGAAGTCGGCTTTCTTTCTTCAACCCCGGAGCCCCCGGAGCCACGGCGTGGCCGTGGCCCCTTTTGCCAGGGAGCAGCAGATGGGATGAGCAGAGAGAAATAGCCACCCTCTACATCAAAGTCCCAATCGAATTGGACTCATTGTAGATTGTGGCCGTGCGACTTGTATTGCCTGCAGTATCTCTGCACTAGCGGCTTTTTGGTATTGCGTACTTGCATTTCGCACTGCTGCTGCTGCTGCTGACGTCCACTTGACTGGCTTTGTGACTTTTTGATCGCGCTCCAGCTTACATAGACGCCATTTGATATTCATCCGACCACACTTAGCGGTCACATTGTAGCAGGATTTTACTAGTCAGCTATGCTACTGCCGCTTCTGTATATACTTGAGCGTCATCGGCGATCCACACTGTTTGAGTAAATGCGCACGCTTTATAGGTCGGCCGTGAATATGATACAAGTACCGCCCTTCTTGTTGACCGCACGCAGCTTGTTATTAACCATCTAACTTGTCCACAAAAATGGTTGATAACATATCAGAACTCACTACTACTACCACTACTGTTACTTTGGCTGAGTCTTTAAAAATTGTGTGGATTTAAACATTGTCCAACTTCTCCCTAACGTCTGCTTGCGGCTCCTTTGCAAGGCCCATATGTAAGCGGCATGCGTTTTACAAAACTGCATTACGCTTGTCTCACTGCCTCGTTCAGGCTAGATATTGTTTTCCACTTTTATAAACTTTCATGTGCCATCGTCCTAATGGCGCATAGCCCAAAGATCTCTTTCAAGCCATGTATTTGTTTAGTGCTAACCTAAATGGATTGCTGGTTTTTTATCCAACTACGCTTGATCACCGTGTTTTGTGGAATATTGTGGACTTTGCCATCAAACTACATTTTCCGAATGCAGTGTGTGTATTTGTTTTAGCAAATTAGTTTTGACCAGCCTCCACTACTTCTACATTAACGTTTCGCACCCACCGCCATTCTTCCTCCGGTTGGCTTGCCTACCACCAATAGAGCAATGGCCGCGCCGGGTTTAGCAGCTAAGCACATGCTCCATACACATCTGTAATCACTGTTTCGTTATGGGGCGCATTTTTCCGCATCTGCTGTGAAAGCGCTGCCAGCTTCGAAAAAAAGGAGTCACAGTAATATGGTATTAGCCCATGTTAGGGTATTACACTAAACCTTAGCTATCGTAATAACACGGATAGGTTATTAGGCGCTTGTCGAGCCCGGTGGTGTCGTGGTGCACCCATGTGTGCCGAGCGACCGGAGGGGACGCATAGGTGCACATAGGGTTCTATCCCTACTGTTGTACATTTGTAAATAACAGGGTGCGTCTTACGAAGCAATGCAAAAGCATTGGAAGCAATAGAAAAAGCGAATCCGTGAACGTTAAATGATGGCTGAGAGTCAGCTCGAAAAAGTTTAGATTATTAGGCGCTTGTATGCTTATAGTAGCATTACTATCCGTCACGCCGAATAAGGAAGACCTCACGCCAATAAGCTATAAGTGTATGCACAAAAATTGCGGTCTTTAATTAGATATGATGAGACGCAAAAGTCTAATTCTTGCGCATCGCTAAGACGTTGGAATATGTCGTACTGAATGCAAAAAGCGCATCTGTTATTAAAAAAAACATCTCAAGCGCAGATGTTATAAAAAACAACTCTAAAACACGAATACTTTCATAATATAATAATCATAAAACACTGATATGACGGACATCTAGAGAGAAAGGGCTAGTTTAAAAGCGTTACGAATCTGATACATTAATAATGTTTCAAAAACTTGTACTAAATAACAAACTATAAAAGACAAACACCTGCTTCCTAAGTAATAGGATTGAGACCACACTTAATAGGTACAGATATTTAATGTGTGCGATTTCTGCCTTTATAAAGGTCAGCCTTACATGCATTAGTCTTTAGCTAAGAACGTACGCTGTGAGCTTTTGCAATATACACAAAACGCGTGTGTCTGCAGAAGCATCATAAGGAATGCTTTCCAGTGAACAAAATACTCAAAGACAATGAAGCACTTTGTCCCAAATAAGGCTACATACAACAGGAGTTTTTTTTCTTATAGTCTCGCTAGCAGATGTCTAATTTGCATATAGATCGCAAGCAGTGCGAATAGAACGATCAAAGCAGTACAAATAGAACGAATAGTACGTTAAAACAGATGTTTTAACGGGATTTAATGTATGGTTCTCTTGGTGTATCGCCAGAGGAACAGCAGTAGAACGACCTTTACAGATGTTTCAATCAATGATTTGCAATTATTTTACGTTGTTTTTTGTTTAATATAATTTAATTTTAATTAATAAATTATAATCATATTAAAAATATAATAACATTTGAATTTCGATTTCGAATACAACACAACAATATCGCATTTGTCGATAAGACTTTAAAGGCAAGGCGGCCACCGATCCACAGCAAAGCAAGGTAGCGAGCTGGCCTACCAGCTTTCAGCGGTACTAACTCAGCTCCTACTCGCGGAGGACGACTGGCTTTCTTTGTTACTGAGTAGAGCTGAAAGTCTGTCGCCATCGAGCTCAATCTAGATTCCTCCTCACACTGAATACGCAGAGGTTGCTGGGCAATATAGCGATAGGTAGATCTCTATCTATGAACGCACATACGTATGTGGCTCGGATCGCACGTTGCCCCGAACGTTTGGGCAGTGAGGTATTTGCTCGGTTTCGATCATAATGGCATAAGACCGAGCTTCCCAGAACGGTGGCCCACGTGTGCGAAAACTTTTACGCCACATTGGTGTCTACGCCACAATGTGAAAGTGGCCACAATGTCTGGGTGGCTTTGTAACGCTGTATATAGTCATTTATATGTGGTCAGCAAACCTACGCTGGAATTGGGGTAGAAGCGAAATGTGAAACTCGTCAAGCGGTTAGCTAGCCTAGCTATGCTATTGGTCCAGCTGGCCGATAGATAAGATACCTTGAGTCTGAACTCAAGTACAATGGGCACCGACGTGAGCCACTTCGCATAAATCTACATGCGAAGCAGTGTTTGCGGCGACGTGGCCCAAGACACAACGATCTGAACGTGCTAAATGTAACTTACTTATTTAATTTATGTTTAATTTACTAGAATTGAGTATAATATACAGTACAAAGGGTTTCTTAATAATGCTTAATCTTCTTCTTGCTTCCGGCGAGAGAAGTAGCGCAACGATGTTTGATCTAGTGATGTGCACTCCGCGGAACCGGCAGGTGCACAACTCATACTCCGCGTGAAAGGAGTGCGTTTAGATATGCCAGGTAGTGATAACCATGCACTATGGCTGGCCCTTCTCTGCAAAACAACTCACAGTTGCTCTGCTTCTCTGCGAAACAACGACAAAATTAGGGTGTGAAGAAGCGTCCCCCCTTAGCCCCACTAAACAATTTTATGAAGTTTTTACTGCCTTAAATGTACAAACATACATTAATGGCACCATTTTTTGAAATCAGGTGGCGTCAACTCGGATGTGCACTATCGATTCTGAGTAGTTGCAGCTTCCTAGTCGACGATGTCCAATGGGTTCTTTCACGTAGCGCATCTATATCGCTGTATTTGTGGACTTCAGAGGCGCTTTTGATTCCACACCTTGGAACAAAATAATTACAAAACTGGGTGAAACGGATGTGCCTATGAACAACGTAAAGTTGCTGTGCATCATTCTCCAGGAAAAACTTGCACCTCAGACCACTAGAGTCGTCCAAGGAGAAAACTTGCGCCCGCTACACCTCTCATAGCTTCATTGGCTGATCTGCAAAAAGTAGCGAAAAGCTCAAAACAAAACGCTCCATACTTCGAGGTACACAAACGATGTTTTATATACGATGCATCAAGAGTTCAGGTGCAGCGGTCTCTGGCTAGGCCTATTTCTGTCTATGTCTACGAGCTTGGATTGAAAATAAATCTGGATAATACCGAAGCTTGCTGACTGTGCGCAAGAGACCTCAAATATGTCAACTGATAAAAATATCCTGAAATCGTTATTCCATTCCATCCTAAATGCGTAATCAATCTAAACAACGAACAATTCGTGTCCGACAAACGCACCCTAAGCGGATTTCCCATCATAGAGCTCGTATAATAGTGCGTCTTCCAAATTCCCTAGTTTCTAAGTCAGCTTTTAGCTCGGAATAGAAGTGCAAATAATACTGTGCAGAATCAACCAAGGCAACAGAAACTGATCCGGTGTAACACATTACCTGTATGTTCGACTTCAAGTGTATATCGGGGCTCGTCGAACAGCTCTGCCATGACGATGCAAGCGAATAAATAAAAATTATGTTATGGTAAACTCTATTCTCAACCTACACAGGTCCTCGTGAGATCGCTTTCCGAACTCGCTCAGAAATTTCGACTTGACTGATACTGACATGATGTCTGTATCAGTCAAGTAAATAATCACTTTGCTGACAATACGTTAGAGGACCTTCCTTAAACACGTATTAGCCTACACGCCTTTGTTATTTACTCCTAGCCCGGTCTCCACTGTTGTTAAAGACAAACTCTAAACTGTAAGAAGAGCATGTTTAATTATCGGGGACGTGGGCTAGGGATATTCCTCCCTGCTGCTTCTATGCTAGAACTATATATTACGTTCGTCTGGGCTGCTGGTATTGCTGACAAGCACTTAATTAGCGGTTGATCTTTGTAAATCGCTCATCGCTTGAAATTCAAATCAAACAGGATCAAATGCATTCGGTATCGATTACTAAATAATTGCCACCTCACCCAGATTCCTAAATAATCGCTTCTTCTCCAACTTTTAACCAGAAATTTGTGGCGACGTGGACTAGGAGACTAGTACGCTAGGCATGGTTGTCATCTACCGGGATGTCGCCGGTAAACCATACCGCTAAAAGTCAGCGGCCGTGCTGCCATAAGGGCTGTTTGGAAAAGCCTAGATATCCCAACTAGTCTGGCCCTTGGTGCATTCAAGATATGGCTCAGGATGTGTTCCAAGCCCGTAGGGGACGGAGGATGGTCTAGAAAAACAACCTCTTCAGAAAATACTTTAATTCTATACCGACGAAACGCTCGGTAATTCAATATCTTGTTTTCTACAGGACTATTTATAGCTTTCCCGACAACAAGAGGGGCATGGACGACCTCTAAGGATGTTTACACTAGATGCTTGCAACACAAAGGGCTTCTTCCGATATGTGAAACGCCACTTAACTATCCACAATACCGTTTCGTTACTGAGCACAGACGCCCACGCGGTTGTTAGGAGGTAACAATAAGGCTTAGATAAACTTGGAATATTCCCAAAACGTTAACGCAGATCCTAGCGTGCAACGCAGACGACTGATAATTTACAATTACGCACAAAACGCATCGCAGTCTCAGTCTATAAAATTTATATTGCTTAGGGCGCGCTCACAACTAGACAATGATAAGTGTTAACAGATGACTCATTTATATCGTAATACACATAATTGTCTTCCGGGCGCTTATCTGATATAGCTACAGCCTACCACCGGTCAAAATAACAGCGCCAGGACTGGGACTCAGCGTTACGGTGAAGTGTGCGCTGTGTGGTCTGAAGTTTCATGGTGAGCTGCCCGTTTTAGCTTAGCAATTCTTCTCGCAAGTTCATGTCCAGATCTTCGACTTATCTTATTATTATTATTATTATTATTATTATTATTATTATTATTATTATTATTATTATTATTATTATTATTTATTCAATGTTTCGGTGTTTCCCTACAATTGTGGGATCTAAACGTGTACCCGCCTAGGCTCACCCCTGCTCCTCAATCCATGGAGCCGATGACAGCGGCGGCGTTTCCCCTACACACTGCGAGCGAGAGTTGCTGACGTAGAAACTCACCCTCGCGCTGGTCACCCGTGTTAGCACTTATTTTGATACCTAGGTCTTTGAGGAAGATACTTGAGTTTTTGCTGATTGGGCCCATCGTGTCCATGGCGACGGGTACGAAGTGGTATCTTTTCTCCAGGTCAGAGTATTTGCGCTTTTTTGATTATTATTATTATTATTATTATTATTATTATTATTATTATTATTATTATTATTATTATTATTATTATTATTATTATTATTATTATTATTATTATTATTATTATTATTATTAATATTGTTTAAATGTTACAATTGTGAGGTGTGAACGGGTACTCCTTGTCTTCTCCTAACTTCTAAATATTATTCCATGGAACCGACAATACAGCCGGCGTTTCCTCGGCACACTGCAAGCGACAGCAGTTGTCCGTAGAAACTCGCCTTCGCGCCGATTCCCTGTGAGATCTGTAATCCGTTGGCCCAGCTCACTGATGAATCTCTTGGTTCCCTTGCTTACCGGTTGCCCATTGTTTCCATCGATACTATTATTATTATTATTATTGTTTATTCTGTTAACATCAAGTTTCCATGGAGCTGGCGGGTTACTCTCTATGGGAACATATGGTTTAGAGCTCGTTTTGTCGCTACAAACTTTGGAAGAATATTTTTCTTACGACGCGTTGTCGCACGAATGATGTTGAACATCTTTAACATCAGTTCGGTATGACTATTCTCAATATTTACGAGAGTATCACGATAATCTCGTAACCTTCCAATATGTTAGAATCTGGACGTCACCACTCGGGATTCTACACTTGTATGCAATTTTTCTTCGGTATTTGCTGCATATCTTGTCTAAGAGTCGCTGATCTTTCTTCAGACATGGGTTTCAGACTGGGGCTGCGTATGTTAGATATAGGCAGCACGTACACCTCAAATAGTTTTGAGTACATATGTGGATCTCTAAGTATGAACGAACGTGTGTTTAAATTTGTTCTCTGTGTTGCTCTTAAAATGATGTCTGTTAAATGTTCTGTGTAGTTCATATTAACAGACGTCATTACAGCAAGGTCTGTAATCAGTTTGTTCAAAGCAAGAGAATGGCCACCGATGGTGTAACTGTACTCTGCATTTCCGTGGCCAAAATTAAGAACAACGCACTTTTCTACCGATAGTTTCAGATCGAGCGAGACGGACCATTTGCAGAACTTGTTTACCGTATCCTGCCGATTTCTGCAGTCCCCGGCTGAGCCAGCGTTTCCGTATATTTTAACATCATCTGCATATATCTCATACTGCACGCTTTCGAGAATAATGTTCTTTAGCCAATTGATGTAAAGGATAAACATTAGTGGCCCAAGAATGGTTCCTTGAGGGCAACCAGAGGTGGCTTAGCGTTCCTAGAAAGGGTATCATGAACACGGTCATGGAAGGTCCACTCACGTAGGAAATCCATGCAATTTTTTGCCGTCCACATCACATGTAGGCAATACCTCAAGTATTTTACTGTGTGTTACAATTTCAAAACATGCTTAAAATCAAGGCAGAAACGTCAAAACACTTTAATGCGTGAACACGTACCGCCCAGTCCAACTGCGTCTTCAAGAGTAGAGTGTGCAGCTTTTACCGAGACGATAAGCAAACTGTTCTTCAGTGATCAATTCTTGCTTGTCTGCGGTATCGCTTGTCTTAGATTCAGGCCCTTTAAGTGTTTCAGCAGGTTTTTGAATGTGACGTCAACATCACTCACTACCATTAAATCGACATAACTACCCGGTGCATGCGTAACTCCCGAATCTTGCAGATGTAGCTCATCATCCGATGGACTGCAGACAACTTTGATTTATTGCTTAAGGAAGAGACAACTGTGGGCAACTCCGATTCATTCTTCAAAAGGAACAGTTTTTGGTGGATCGCTTGGCCCATTAGGGCTCTGCATGCTGCCTCCCGAAGCTTGTTATCTCTCTGGGATCAGGTGGGCAAACGCAGCGGTAAAGACGATGTTGCTTGTTGACAGGTAATCACGTCGAACTAGACATAATAGTGGTTGCTAAGAGATGTTCTGTTCTGTGGCACCGTTCAGTTTAAGATTCGGTGGGTCGAGGCGCGTGTGCATCTGTGCAAAGTTACAAGCCTTTGCAACTACCGATATATATCATATCTTCAATAAGACGCAAATACAGATGGATTGTGAGTCATACCGGAGGGCCTTTTACTGGTAGAGGACTCATCAAGGATTTCTTCTTTCAGGGACCAGACGATATACAAGGTCTCGGACCTTGTATGTCGTCTTGTCCCTGAGAAAGACAGAACCACTCGGCTATTGGCGACACCTTCAGCCAGGCCCTTTGCTCAGTTGGATCACCAAAGAGTAGTTAGTTTCTAGACCTGTCCTGGAACCGCGGATGCAACCCAGGTGGGCCGTACGAGGGAGGGGGGGGGTCTAGGGTTCACGTTCATGGGGCAACAACTGATTGTCTTCTAATAATACATTGATTGGGACATATGACATTTTTGTTTTTTATATTGCAGTGTTGTCACAAAAAAGAGACACATTACATCTTAAGCAACAAAAATTAAAAAAAAATTGCTTTCTCTCTCGCTCTCTCTATATATATGTCACTTAATGTAGGTTCGAGTAGCGAGATGCTGTTGATGCTCTTGCTCCCAACTATGCTTAGCATCTAATGTTGAATATATATGTAGCTGTATATATAGGGCGTCCGGAAACTTGTTCAAAAGCAAAACAGCAAATTTTAAGAGTTTGTTAATACAATTATTTTTTTTCTTGTAGAACATAATCTTTAAAAATCTTGTTTCGGAGTGAGAGTGGACTTACTGAAATCTGTGACACTGGTGTTGTTGCCCAGCATAGGAGTACAAAACGTGCAATGCGAGACAACCGGTTTTCCTACAATTTCCTATAAAAATTCCGAGCCGTGATTGTGAAGTAATGAGATTAAGTGTCACAGATTTTAGTAATTTCTTTCTCATTTCGAAACAGGACTTCTTTGACACCATGTTTCATTGGAAAAATAGATTTGCTTTAACGAGCTTTTGTTAATATTGCATTTAAAGACCACCATATATGTTATATATAACATATATATATATATATATATATATATATATATATATATATATATATATATATGTATATAGCACATAATATATACGTATAGATAGGAGTACGCATGTATACACACATCGAAGTAAATAGAGTTATAGTGACGGCGTGGTCTAGGGAGCGACTATCATGTGCTTATCATGGTCGTCGTCATCTACCGGGTCCCCAGTTCGCCCCCCGGGGGTTTTGGATCGAATTTTGTTTGAGCGATGCTCATTGAGACAAGATGATGGATAAAGCATAGCCACAGCTAAAAATCAGCCTGACTCACGTCATGCTGTCACAGGGGGGTTGTCGTGTCGGGGGGGGGGGGGGGGCGGTGGGGGGCGAATGGAGAGTGCGAGATATATCAAATCATGTGTGCTTATACTGCTCTGTACTCTTTCTCTCTCTCTCTCTCTCTCTATATATATATATATATATATATAAAGGGTGCCGTGTGTGTATTTAGCGAGACATGTGTCAAGCGAATAATAAATCACATATACGTATACCGCTCGCGTGTGCGGCTTATTAGACGATAGAGTAAAGTTGCACCAGCCGACTGGCGCGTAAACTGGCGTGGTTGGCATGCATACGCGCCGCGTATTATTACTATTATTCTTCTTCTTCTACTTCTTGTTGTTGATGTTCGGTCTAACTTTGCATAACTGATGGGACTGGCGTGTATATTGCACAACTGACGGCGGCTCTGACTGTCGTGCGTGAATAAATGTCTCGGCGTGGGGGGGGGCCGAGCGAGCTCATATCACCACCACCACCACCACCGCCACACACAGCAGAGCTAATTATTACGCTCGGCTCGAAAGCAGGCGGAGATTGGCAGTGAGTGG
The DNA here is from genome assembly GCA_003439945.1 of Dermanyssus gallinae. Taxonomy (NCBI): domain Eukaryota; kingdom Metazoa; phylum Arthropoda; class Arachnida; order Mesostigmata; family Dermanyssidae; genus Dermanyssus; species Dermanyssus gallinae. Next base: position 68,429 of record QVRM01005561.1, on the reverse strand, counting down.
GATGCATTTTGCAACGCTGCGTTTTGCCGCACATCGCCTATTCGCCCGTCCGTCCGGCCCTTTGAGTGCTCGCGCTTCGAGGGGGTGCTCGTCAGTGCGGTCAGTTTCTGGAGGGATTCATGCTGAACAGCTAGCAAGCAGATACAGCACGTATCGAACAATACGATAATATTAGCAGCCTGGGGGTTTGGCTGGCTGGCTAGCTGGCTGGCTCAATGAAGAAACCGCAGCATCGCGCATCAGCTGACGTCATCAGGCTTCTTCTCCCTTTGTTTGACGTCTGTGGGCCGGTATATTGATCCTATCTATGCTGTGGTGATGACGCTGTGGTGACGGGATGTGTGTTTGCATCCGACACGAAGCTTATGAGATTTGTAGCAATGCCTGATATAGCAAGCTGGTCGAAGAATCCTTACGACGAGGACGACAACAACAGCATCACACAAGAACAACAACAACAACAAAGCAGCACACACAACAGCAGCATAAGCTTCCTAGAACCGCTTGAACGTTATTTACAAAGTTTACTCTAAACTCAAGAAGAGCAGGAGTTTTCGGGAGACGGAATCTAGTAACTAGATCTTCTACAAGCGGTTGAGTAGAGGTCATAAAGTAAACTAGACGGTTTTTCGCGTTTCGTGGCAACCCAATGGATAGCATAAAAATGTTGGCTTTACCTTGTCTAGTTTGTCCAGCTATGTTAGACTGAGATACTCTCATATGACCTGGATGCCGTAGGCTGCTACCGAAGCAACTTTCAGGTCAAAAAGTGCTTTTAGCGGGCTTAGAGATAATTGTTGGCGCTTTTAATTGTGGACAGTGTGACTAGACTTTTCCTAGTCCGTTCGGCGATATGCTGTCTGAAGGTTGTGCCCTTCATCGAAAAGTAAGCCCCGAGGTAGCAGAAGGTGCTCACGAACTCGACTGCACTGGTACTGAGTTTCAAGCGATCGAAACGAGAAAGTGGTCCTCCAGGTCTAAATTTTATGGCTATGATCTTAAGGCGTACTGCTAGCCCTCAACTTGGTCGTCGAATCCGGTGGCGTGGTGCATTCCGCCTGCGCCTCGCGGCCGAAGGTCGTGAACAAGAAATCAGTTCGGCGAGTGATTAAAGCTGAAGCGGAACTTTCACGCTTCCGTGAATCGGTTGACAATGGCACCGGTCCAGTCTACACAGTGCGGTTCACGTCACGCGATTCCACGCTTCCGGCACCTGAAGGTTCCAATAAACAGCAGCAGGCCCGGCGCCCGGACTTTTCGGGCGAACAACTAATGAAAGTATTCAAGGCCTTTCATGACCTGGTGCCGACGGCAACGTTGGGAGGCGGTCCCAAGGGGATAACGGCCACTGTGCCCACGATTTCGGCCGCAAGCGACTTGGTGTCCGTCAGCGCGTTGGGAGGCGTGTCGGTAATAGGATTGTGTTCCACAATAGATCAGTTTTGGGGCGTCATCAAAGACGTAAACCCGGCCTTTTCTGACGAGTGTCTGCTATCCGAGCTCGCCTCGTACGGTGCGATGAAGATAAGGAGAGACACGAGGCCCGGGCTCAAGAACGAAAAGAGCGTCCGAGTGCCGTCAACGAGGATAGACGTTCTCTTCAAGAGGACGCCAAGAGGTCTTTATTGTGTGGAGGGACCATGATGTGTCGGTTGAAGCTTCGTCACCGATTGTCTGCTTTAATTGCCAACGCACTGGCCACACCGGCAACTCGCTGCACTCGCGCTCGTGCATGTAGAAGATGTGGTGCGCACGACCATCTAGCCGCGTCATGTCGAAACCGAGCTCGTTGCGTAGACTGCAGTGGCCCCTATCCTAGAGGGGACTCGGGATGTCCCGTTTTTGCATTAGCCCGCGAGAAAAGCAAGGTTTTCCTTGGCTCACGCATGCTTCAACATGCGCAGTTGTCGACGCCGGCGGCCACCTTGGTCGTTGTCCCGGATCCTGCACCTACTCGGCCAGGCACATCTGCACCAAGCACCTACGCAGCGGCCGTACATGTCGTCTGGTGATACCAGCCTCCACGGATAAGGCTCCGGAGCCTTCGGCAGCGCGTGCTGAGGTCGTGCTCCCCCCTCTTCGGCCGATCCCCGCTCCGCGAAAATCTACACTTCGTGCGAAGACTCTGCCACCTCCTGAAACAGGACCTTCTAAACAAGTCAAGGCCGCTTTTCGCCGCCCTTCCAAGCGTCATCGCCGATTGGCTTGGAGTGAGCCGATTCCGCGCGGCCGCGCCGTCACCCGTGTTCGGGCGCGCCCACCTAAGTCGACCGACGACTTTAATTTCGGGTCTTTGTCCAAGGCCGTGTCCATGTTCGCTCGCATCAACCCGAAACTAAGCGACACTCTTCGAGGCATTGTGAAGGCACTGCGTCCCCTGCTCGCTTTGGCCCCGTTGCTGCAAGACCTGGTGTCTCCCGCACCAGCTCCCAAATGATGAACCCTGAGCCCACTCAGTCCCCCGGCGCAGCCCCCCATCCCCCTCGTCTGTCCGTTTTAATAGCAGGTAACCCTCCCGTAAGGGTCACTTGCCCCAGGTGCGGCCGGGACTTCACTCGCCGCAGTCTCCCCATTCACCAAGCTAGATGTCGTCCCACGTCTACAACTCCCGAGTCGTCTTGGACTGCTTCCTCCACGCCAGCACTCCCGTCACAGCCTAGACAGTCGCTGGTCGACAGGCTCATACTTGCGTCGCAACAATCTAGGGTAATGCGTGTAGTCCCCCGGGCTGGGAGGCCTTTGGTTGCCGAGTCCCTATGCGACGTCCTCGACCTTGTGGCGGCCAACAACGACGTCCCCTCGTGGGAGTCGATCTTGTCATTCGCTTACGTGGTCCTTCAACTGCCACCTCGCACTTCGTCGTCCACCGCTTGGCAGCGCTTGCCGCCAAGCACCCACCTGCTCCATCGGACTCGGTTTTTCCGGACCCTCCTGACTCTATGACGCAGCGTCACTCTTCAGTCGATGATGTCTTGGGAGCTGTTGCCAGCTTTCCGGCCAGTTCGTCCGCCGGTCCTGACGCTTTGCGTCCGCGTCATCTGAAGGACCTTCTTGCACCCGTGCTTGGACCGGTGGCAAGGAGACTGGCCGCAGCACTTGCCAGAGTGGTAGACGTCTTAAGATGGGGTACACTGCCGACTGAGGTCAGGGAAGATTATATTCGGCGGCAGGCTATTCGCACTCCGCAAAAAGGACTCATCGATTCGCCCGATCGCCTGTTCTCTCACGATACGGAGGATTGCTACAAAAATAGCCTGTCGTGAGGCCAAAGATATAATTAATGGGCAGCTTGGCCCGCACCAGTTGGGTTTTGGCTTAGCAGGCGGGGCGGAGGCAGCTGTACATGCAGCAAGAGCCTTCGTCCAATCAAGCCCGCCCCGAACGGCACTCTTGAAGTTGGATTTTCGCAATGCATTCAATACTATTCGAAGGGATCATATACTTCGTGCAGTTCGTGATGCAGTACCGGAAATCTTCAACTAAGTGAATCACGCATACAGAGAACCATCCGTCCTGTTGTTTGGGGCCCACACGTTGTCCTCGGCATCAGGTATACAGCAGGGAAACCCCTTGGGGCTGGCTCTATTCAGCCTGGGTATCCGTGAGCTGGTCAACTCAATACAAGTGCCTTTCAACGCCTGGTACCTCGACGATGGCACACTCGGTGAACCGATGGAGGACTTACTCGAAGAAGTGCGCAGAATTCTTGCCTTTAAGAGAGTCAGTGGCCTGGTGTTAAACACGGCCAAATGCGAGGTATTCGCGCCGGGGACAGACCCGGACGACCCCACATTGAGTGCCTTACTTGCGTTACTACCGGGGTGTAGAGTCGTGTCTGAACACGAAGTCACGCTCCTTGGCGCACCGCTCCTACCATCTGCACTGTAGAGTCTACTCGACCCCATGATGGACAGATTGTGGGCGATGCAAGAACGTCTGCCTCTGGTCGGAGCCCACCAAGGGCTTTACCTACTCCGCTCGTCGTTCTCCGCGTGTCGCATCGTACATATCATACGATCCATGGATTGTTCGGGTACAGTTAACCAGCTTCTCCAACCATTCGACGACCAGGTGGTGGAGGCCCTCGAGACGGTTTTGGGTCTGAACTTACGACCACAAGAGGTACGCCAGGCGGCTCTCCCTACCTCCATGGGCGGTCTTGGTCTTTCCCTCGGCCCGCTCCTTGGCAGGCCCTGCCGTGGCCGCCTCGATGCACGCTACTTCGGGTCATGTCCAGCGACTGCTCCCGCCGGGGGCTTGGGCATTGTTTGAGGCAACTCGCGACGCTATAGCGGCTGGACTCCAGGCTTCACCGCCTGATATGAATAGACTTGCCTGCCAGAGGACCTGGGTCGAGAAGGTGCACGAATCTTCGCTTACTGAGTTGCTTGAAGAATGCGGTGACGACCAGGATAGGGCGCGCCTCCTTGCCGTCGCTCGCCCAGGAGCGAGCGACTGGCTACACGCACTCCCCGCTGACTCATTGGGTACCCGCCTTGACGACCAATCCACCCGGATCTGCGTTGGCCTGAGACTGGGAGCTGATTTGGTAGAGCCACACAGATGCACTTGTGGCGAGCCCGTCGGACGCCTGGCCAGACACGGCCTGTCTTGCGCTTACTCGGCGGGCCGGCGCCCACGTCACACCGCTCTGAATGATATTCTTGCAAGGTCGTTGCGAAAGGCCGGAATCCCTTGCGTCCTGGAACCGCCTGGTCTTTCTAGAGACGATGGCAAGCGGCCCGACGGCTTGACTTTGATACCTTTCTACAAGGGTCGTTCCCTTGTGTGGGATGCGATGGTGACCGACTCTCTGACCCCCTCCCTTGTCGGTTCCGGCGCCTTCTCGCCCAGGAACTGCCGCTTCCCGCGCCGAGGACATCAAAGACAGGAAAGTATGCGAACTTAGGCCGGGCGTACCACTTTTCACCCTTCGCATTCGAGACGCTGGGTGGCCCTGGACCCCTCACAACCACGCTAATTTCCCAGGTTGGCGAAGCTTTACAGCAGGCTACGATGGACAAGAGGGCGGGCACTTTCTTCTGCCAACGGCTTTCCCTAGAGATTCAGAGAGGTAACGCGATTTCGGTGCTCGGAACTATGAAAGACTGGATGGACCCGCGTCTTCGCGTCAGGGGTCGGGCAAGACTCCCACTCGGACACGAGTGATAGATGAGGAGTGAGCCATCGGTGCCGTGGATTTAAACATTCACATGTATATATTAAATTCCTAAATAAATTCGTTGAAATTCATTATATGCCAAAAAAACGTATATATATTGTTATACCTATACAAACATAACAAATTAGGAAAAAAAAGGCTCGTTACAATAAATATTGCATGTTTTAGGGAGCAGCTGGAAAATGCGGTACGCAAACGCGGACACCACCACAGAGAACTTGTCTGCAAGTGTGGGCCAGTAGTGTAGGGCTCCAACACACTAACAAACCAGTCACGTCCCAATCTCCGTCTTTGATTGGAAACTGCATAGGCATAACTTCAATCGACCGAAAGGGAAGAGTAGTGTAAGAACAATGCTATCCCGGGATGCCCCGCGGAATCTTGCCGCGTTTTTTTCTCTTTGGGACGTAGGATGTTCTTAATAGGACGAGCAATACTGGTCCAGTCGTCACGTAACCTAATTTAAAGCTGTATGGGCGTTCGAAGGATACCGTCGTCACATCTATGTAGACCTGCACGTTGAGAGGCCCATTGCAGGCACCACAAAATTGTATATTCAGACGTGTCCTCGGTTTCCCCCTAGCAGTATTTACAGAATGGGAATGTGGCTTTCCTAATTCTGAACAACTAATGATTGGAATTTACCGTGTCCGATGAAAATCTGAGTCATGTAAAGCGTTTACTTGCCGCCTGGACGGCACACCTAGGCCCTGATATCCGGGATCAGAGTTCTTACCCGGTACCCGGACGCTCCGTCCTTAATGGAGTCCAATTCGGCCTGCCAATTGTTGAGGGCTATATTTATTTCCTCCGTTTTCTTCCTTTCCCAGGTCCTCCCACAAACGGCGTCGCTCATTTGCTTTCAAGTCCCAGGAGACTGTTTTGGACAGAACAAGTACGGCCGCTGCGCTGACTGTTCTATAGGCCATTGTAATCCGCAAAGCCGCCACTCGTTAGACTTTGCGTAGCTGGCTCTTTTGCTGGCTGTGGATAGTGCGGTTGAAGGCCACACCGTGGCTGCGAATAAAAGTGTGGTCTCAGCCACCGACACAATAAGGCACCTCCTTGACTTCCGGGGGCCGCAGTTGCTTGGCATTAGCCGGGCTATCTTGTGCTAGACCTTAGTAGCCTTTTCTACTGCGAGACGCATGTGCCCCGTAGTCCCCTGTCCAGGTGCATTCCCGGATAACGAGCGGTATTGACAACCTTGATTTCCTGATTGTCTAGAGTTTGTTTTAAGAGAAGGCACTCCTTTGGTTCACTTAGAAGGATTCCCTTACTTTTAATCGGCGCCAATGTCAGCCCCCTCCACAGAAAGCAGAGTTTGACTTGTGTCCTCTGTCTTTCGGACTAGCCAGACGATGTAGATCACACGATGTGTCGCTGTGCAGCCCTGGAACGAGCCATAGCTGCCGCCAGGAATACGGACTTAGTAAATTTACGTCCCACACTAATTGCGGATAGGTGCTAGCGACGCATGTGCTAGGACCATGCATTCCTAAAACTTCGTTCTCCAAAAAGTATTCGTATATACAGGGTGTGTGGAAACTTTTTGATAATGGATAGTAAAAATTGTAGAGCTCGTTAAAGCAAATATTTTTTCTAATGGAACCTGGTCTCTAAGAAGTCTTATTTCGGAATAGGAGTTAAAATACTACAATTTATGACACTGGTGTTTTTGCCCGACATAGGAGCATAAAATGTGCAGTTGCGAGACAACCAGTCCTCCTAGGCAGAAACTATGCACACCGTCGTGTTCCGAAGAATATATACGGCCGGTCACAAGATGCGGCATGGTCGCTTAGACGAGAATTCGCCAAAAATTAAGTTATTTATCAGCTCTCACGCCAAATACCTCAAGACCATTACCATGTGGCCGCTCACAGCGCTCAAAACTAACACATTCAGGCAAATGCGCATTTCATGACGATTATTTTAATACCAGACTTACGGCAATGCGAGCCGTGCTTCCCGAATATTTAAGCTTTTTTGGCGAGATGTCCAGATTAAGTGCATGTAAAATGACTGTGTGGCGACGTTCACTTCCGCCGACGCGTCACGCGACAGCCGGAGCGCGTCGCCGCACAGTCGTTTTACTATGCACTTAATCTGGAAATCCCGCCAAAAAATCTTAATATTTTCCGCAACCACATTTTCGGCTCGCATTGCCATACGTTTGGCACCAAAATGATCACCATGAAATGCGCATTTGCCTGAATGTGTTAGTTTTGAGCGCTGTGAGTGTTCATAGGGCAATGGTTTTGAGGCATTTGGCGTCAAAGCTAATAAAGAACCTAATTTTCGGCGAATTCTCTTCTAAAGAAAATGTCGCATTCTTCTGACAGGCCTTATATATCTTTGGAACGAGCAGCATTTTCATACTAACACGACGTTGTGCTTAGTTTCTGTCTAGGAGGACTGGTTGTCTCGCGACAGCACATTTTATGCTCATATGTCGGGCAAAAACACCAGTGTCACAAATTGTAGTAATTTAACTCTCATTCCGAAACAAGACTTCTTAGAGACCATGTTATATTGTAAAAAACATTTGCTTTTACGAGCGCTTCAATTTTTACTATCTATTATTAAAAAGTTTTTGTACACTCAGTGTATATATATATATATATATATGAGTTAGGCTTACTTGAACATCCTACAAAACTGACAGCTAAGGGCCCAGCCTTGTTTTGCCTCAGTTGTCGCTTTGGACCTTCTACGCTCTGAATTCAAATGCGGAAACCCCTGTAAAATGTAAAAAGTGATATTTTAATTTAGAGCAGTTTTTTACCCTTCAGTCATTTACCGCAGCAGTATGTGCGCTCTATAGTCCACATGCTTTTCTTAGCAATATCTTTCCAGAAAAATCCCCTTCCCGTTCCATGCGCAAAAATAATTAGGTCTGGACCAATACGAACTTCGTCCCACGTAAAATAAATTAGTTCTTCAAACATTTTGTGCTAACGTGGCATCAGTAGTGTTGTACGGGAGGGGGACACAATACCGATCTTCAGATCTAATTGTTTTCATTAGCTATTTAACTTTATGCTATACTTTCTCCACAGCCATATTCGGTCAGGTGTTTGCTGTAGACAGGTGACGAACCGACGATGTTATTTCTAGAGCTGTCAGTACGCGTCAGTGTCTATGTGTCTCGAAACGTTTCTATGTAAATGTGATACTGCGCTAAGCGCAAGGCTTCTGGCCCGTCATCGCCAGCCGGTTACTGGGCACTTCCGCAAAGGCGCCCCTGCTTACCCATAAAATTCTATGACTCCAATGTACAAGGAACTATAGAAAACCTATCTTGTCCACTCGCAGTATGAAGCCGGCCCAAAAGCGAGCAAATCAAGACACAAAAGCTACATTCAAAGAAGACATCAAGCGCATGCTGCAAATGATGTGATGAGATGAGCGACTGTAAAACGATGAGATGTATGAAATAAATATAAGAAAATAACGCTAAAGGGAAAATGGTAGCGAGGAGCGTGAAATTGTATTCAGCAACACGATCCAGGGAGGAGAAGCACTGAGAGCCCTCCTGGTGGCCTTGGCTGATGTTATTAATAACGATAAGGTTGATAACGAGAATAGTGTTATGAACAACGAATTATCAACGACCACAGCGGTTGTCTCTGCGCCGTATATTCTAGATGGTTTTAGTTGTCCCCTAAAGATCGGAAGTGTATTCCTTCCGACCACATTCCAGGGTCCAGTAGTTCCTTAACTTTGTCGGCAGTTATATTTATATGAAAACCACTATATTACGCCTGGTTCAACCTCAAAAGTTTCGTGACTTTCAACATCTAAATCGTTACCTACAATCGCTGCTACATATTGTTGCATGTCTTCACATGTGTGCGATAAACTAAGTCGGCTTACAACTAACGCTTTCATGCCAGACCTTCTGGGCACATATTAAACGTTTACAACTTTATACTACCAATTCATGGTGAATGAACCTGAAACATGCAAATCGCTAGTGAATTGTTTGGTTAAATGTGAATCGACACACACTGTAAGCTTTTTGCTCGGCCGTCTTGGATTGCAGCCGCTATTCGGTCGGCTGCCTTCTCTAGCATGCACGCGAGATGTAACGATAAATTGCAAACAACATCACAAGTTTGTTTTGCCTATTGATATCGTGATTCTGACTGGCTATTAATATATATATATATATATATATAATTCAAGTTGCATACCTAAGAATAAATGTCAATCAAGAAGGTATGGGGCCGTCCTATGGGAACGACTCGCTTTGTATAAAATAAAGTGAGCCACTAAGCTCGTTTTCGCCGGTCGTTTGGCTGCTCGTTTCGCATAGCTGGATGGGACAGGATGAGATAGCAGCAGCAGCAGCAAGTAGAACTAGTATAGTGTGGTGTGGTCGATAGTCGTGTCGGCGCTCTTCGTAGCAGACCGGGTCGAAATAGCTGTAGAAATCCAAAAGAAACTCGAACAAGCTAGCCTGCTCGACCAGATAGATAGGGACGTTTCGTAACCGTACGCCGAACGAGAACGGAAATGTCCGTTGCGAGGCTTGGCTGGCTCTCAGCTGGTATTCTGTTATGCTCGTATAACCTTATCCTGATCTTTTCACACCCTCGGTAGGAAAATGTTGTTGTTGTTGTCTTATATGGTATACTGTTATATTCGTATAACCTTATCCTGATCTTTTCACACCCTCGGTAGAGAAAATGTTGCTGTTGTTGTTGTTGTTACTGCCGCTTTTGCTGCTGCTGCTGCTGTTGATTGTTTTATCAATTCGAACGCCTACTTCCATTCCAGCGGACACACATCGCTTGACGCATCAGTACTGACGTATTCGAGCAAAGTCGTTCAGTGGCAGGTACCGTTGGGGCTGACGTCCGTTTATGCTGCGTTAACAAGCAGTACGATAGCCAGTGTGGTAGGAGAGCTTACAGGTCGAATAGCAAAATGCGTACAAATCATTAGTAATGTTAGTAAATGAATGAATAAATAATAATCGTTTATTACGTACACTTACGAAAACAGGAAATCATACTCGACGCATCTGCAGTACTGAGGAGTTTGTGTAGTAACACTACTTTGTATTATAAATCCTATCTTTCCTATAAAATGTAAATAGGTGGAAACTCCATTTCACTGTTTCTCCTACTATTAGTAGTGCAACAGTCGTAGTAACAGCGGTAACAGACGGTTAGTCCCCCTAGGTCAGCTAGGATACGGTGTCCACCCTACCCGAGCTAACCGAGGTGCGCACTTTTCTTCTATTTGTCACAAATAGAGTGGCCGTATATTCAATATACATATTTTCTAATGCTACCGATGGTTTTAAAGGGTTCTTAGAAGACTTGACTACATCGATCATGCCAGGTCGAATTTAGGGATAATTTAATGGCAGCTTACCGACAGTAAGGAAGCAACAGGGGCGGCGCTGCTGGACTAGGCATCTGCACACGATCTGCACCTGACCACCCCTGAGGCTAGGATTACAAAACACCCCGCCGCAAACTGAAGCACTCACATCCACCACTGCCTCCCGACCTAGCTCAAAAAGTTATTAGCGGACTGGTTCCCTCCGACCCCATACCAGTTAAACTTACAATCTCTCTAGTGTCTCCAAAGCTATCGAGCTATATTTGATTCATATGCGGCTGACTGGACGGCAAAAAACGATCTCGGAGTACCAACACGGGTTTCGCTAATAAGAGGTACTCGTTCAAAAACGAGATTGCACTGCCTGGCAATCCTACTTGACATAAAAATGCTATTTCATGGAACTCCAAAATGGCGCGCTAGCCCGTCTTTATAAATCGCTTTATCTTAGAAAAAAATCAGCACCTTACTTGTCACAACGTACGGTCGCCTATCAAGGCAAGCCATATTCGGTCACCGTAGGGTTCTAGGCTTCGTTCTAGGCCCTACTCTAGAGAAGATTGCGTGCAACAATGTTCCTTGTCTTCCAAACTTCCTTAGTGTGAAGTTCATACTCTATGCAGATGATCTGGCTATTGTGAATCTATAAATATCGGGGAGTTGGAGAGGAGAGTAAGTGGTGCTCTACAATGCATTTCCATCTGGCTCTCTCCGTATGGACTTCGCCTAACACACAGAAAACTGTCACCCACAAGGTTGCTAGGGCCAACAAAATGCAGGAGGCATTAGTGTTCTAGCCGCTGACCCGAATTCTTACGGGTCCCGCCAACTTAAGAACATACATGCTAAATACAACAGAGCATCGTATCGGCCCGGCTCCGTCACCAGTATGCATTCTCTGTTACTCAGGAGAAAAAGACGTCGTTAAACACTCCTTCGAAATGTGCACGGCTTTTACCGCAGCTGGCGCGGCACTTTGATGAAAAAAACTCCCCGTAACATGCACGGAAATGGCACAGGATTTTCCCCAATCATAATTGAACGGAAAAATCTGGTACAGGTGGTGATGTGCGCTCTGGCCACGCAACCCTCAGAGGTGGGGGTTTAAGAAGTGTAGAAAACGCTTTAAGCTCCTCGCCTCCTCCTGAGTTCTTTAGATGAAAGGTTCTTAGTGAGTATTATGCCTACAACATCGGTTTTAAGTTCCACACTATCCGCCTCGGGTGCGCGTAAAATCACATTTTCCCTCACACTAAAAATAAACAGGGAGTTAGCATTTAGTATAATAAACAGTTACAACAAAAACGTGAGCACCCTCAGCATTAGCAGTAGCAATGGCGGCAACAACACCACTCCGCGCACGTCTTGGAAACGAGCAAGATTCTTGTTTTGATCAGATGGAAAGTAGTATGACAGTTTCTTTCCTGACCCACCTCTCTCTAGTCTAGATGCTTCAAACCCTTTAGCGGCTACGAAAGAACGGCCTGGCTGGAATGGCTGTTGTGATTGTACTTGTCATTGTTGTCGTCCGTATTGTTGATGTTACTGCTATTGTTGTTAGCACTGGTATCGTGGCCTTAACAGAGGTTGGTGTTGACGTTCCTGTTGACAGTGTTTTCATTTTCCGTTCCGTTTCATGTTGTTCCGACGACGGTAACGGTGATCCTATTATTGCTTCCTTATTATTGCGTCTCGGCCCTTGTTGACATTCGCGACACACGGTTACCGCTAATTTTTCTCCTAGCCAACACCGTGCTCAAAATAAATAACGACGAAACAAGCGATGGTTGACTGCGTCGGTGTTTGTCTCGCTACATGGGCTGTTGATACCTTGAACAAATGAACACGGTAGGACAGAGCTGCACGACCAAGCCATATATATATATATATATATAAAATATATGTATATAGACCTAGTGTACTAAGGAGACAATAACTATATACTTTCTAGCGGTGATGCAAACCGTATGTCTTTTGTTGTTTTAGAATTAGTGATGTATTTAGAAACGTTTAAGTGTTACATCATGTTGAGTAAACATTGCGTTAAAACATAACGCAGTGTGATAACACTCCGAAACGATGACCCACCAAACCATGAAACCTGTTTTTCGATGCATGCTAGTTAGCCGCTACTTTCTTGGTCACATAGTTGGGTCCGTTAGAGTTAAATGGTGAATCAACTGCCCCTGACACCTCTCGTATCGCACACGTATACCAGGTGTAAGTCTCTTCGCCATTTCCTCCGTCCCTTGTTCCGACCATTTTAGACGCTGATATTCCCTTCAGGTTTCCACCCCCTCCAGAGCTTTGCTGGTCTTGTTGTTAAGTTCCTCCCCGTGCCATCCTAATACAAAGTTATTAACATAAGCAATCGTCATCACTCCCATGCGTGTTCCAGAGAATTGGTCCCAAGGGGGAGGGTTTGGCTTTCCAGCAGTCGTCTTCCGGCTTCCACGTTTATCCCATGCTAGTGTTCGTTCGCTTAGATAGTCAGCCGCTACTAGTGTATGGTATGCTGAGATACCCTCGGCCAGTGCCTGCCGTATCACTTCTTATCCTATGGAGTAAAACGCATTCTTGACATCAAGAGCAAGACAGCTTGAGTTCTCCCACCGATTTACCTGGCTTCAGTTTTAACACAACATTGGCTTTTTTTTTACTTTTGGGTCAGAGTCGGTGACGGTGGTTTTAATGGCCTCGGGGGGAAGAGGCACTTTACGGTTTGCCATTTTTATGCGCGCTGGACTTCTTACTTTTCTCCACCGTGACTGGGGTCAGCGGCTACACGGACAGGCCAAACAGGTGCTCCGGAGCTGTTGCAGAGACGTGCGAACGCGGTAATCATAAACGTCGCGCAATGCGGATAACGACGCCCCACGTCCAAGAACAGGCACGCGCTCTATGCCTAACACCGTTGAGACTCGCCACTCAACCTGACCAGTGTAGCACTTAGTCAACATCTTGAGATTCCTTGATTAGGTCTGAACTGACCAAGTGCAGGTCCGAACTCAAGACCACCCGCTCTGAGTTGGCCTCACTACGATAGCTTTAGGCTACGCCAACCTTGCCTGGATCGGTCAAGCTCTCAGAACGTTTTCTCAATGTGGTGCGCTCAACCGTGTGACTGCCATTGATCGATCACACGCCTACCACTTCATGGGAGACTGCCTCGCTTTTTGCGGAGTCAAGCGCATCAGCGCCAGTAGAAGTTGCTGCAGCCGCTGTGTTTGTAAACGCTCATAGCAGGGAGCGTTTAATTAAGCGCAAATGCTCAGAGAGCAATCATCACGCTGTTATGATTGTCGGTACGGCCACCCCGAACGACAAGCCTATTCCCACTGTTGCCTGGAACAACAAAGAGCGCGTATTCATCTCTCGGATTGCCCCTGGAGTCGCGCACATCCATTGGAACATCGCATCCAAACACAAAACTCCGCTATCGGTCTGGAATCTACGGTCTAAACAGCAATACATAGCCGTCGTTTGTCGTATTGCCTATTTTTGCAAAATAAGAATGAGGTATTAGTGCTTGACCCCATTCACCATCCCTAGCCATCGGCGATGATGTTGCTGGCATTGTCACTGACAACCACTAACGAGACGACCCTAGAACAAATGTTAGAGATTCAAACCGTATTTATCTGAACACTGGATTAGTAGCAAAACAAGATGCTTTTACTCTCTCGTACAGTGTATCCAATAATGTTGATCCCATTTTTCTGGTGAAACCTTGTTTAATCAGTCTATGACGGCCGAGCTGTCCCTCAACATTACTTACCGATGCTTCCGGTTAGGTCTCGGCTTCAAAGGCAGAGAAGTGTGTATGCTAGTTTCAGCTCGCCCTGATCAACCCTGTTTCTGTATGTTTAGGATAGCGCAAAGCCCCTCTTTAAAAAAAACCTCACCCCGTCAATCAAACGCAATTCGTCTACTCCCGCCTTCTTCTATACTAGTGGAACACCATACTTGGCGATGGGTGCTATCTGTCTTTAAAAAAAAGCGACTGCTGCATGAATCAAAAGCATATGTGGGCAGTTAGTTGCCGCAGTTACGATGGTGGCCTTTCTGACCCTTTCCTGGATGTGTGATCAAAAGCTGCTACCGCTTGTTGACAAGGCAATTCCCGGATGTGTGAATTTGTTTATAAATTTTATTTCTATTGCCTTAATTGGAAGCACGTCACCCCTGGTCAGTCGAATATTTATGGCTACTGACTTTCCCCAATTAACCTTCAAACTATTCTCATCAATTATTGTAACTAGTGGATCCAAAGCTTGTTTCACTCTAAAAAGGCTACAACAATGTTTAACTCTGCGTTAAAAATGCGTACAGCAGACAGATTCCAACCACCTAAGGGTTAGGAAAACAGCAGTGGGCTCAATCCATCGCCCTGCGCGGCACCTGTGGTTTGAATCATTTCCCCCGGAAATGCCGACCTCGTTATTAATCATTACCGTGTTTTGTTTTGAGATGTTGATAAGTATATTTATTTTTGTATAGAGATGTAACTGGAAAATGCGGTTTGCACGCACGGACAACACTGCAGGGAACTCGTCTGCAAGTGTGGGCCGACAGTGTGGGACTTCACCCCACTAAAAACCAGTCATCTTTCCGTGCTCTTAACTTGCCGGGAACCGCATGTGTAAATACTTCACACAATCCGGGGAGGTGCGAGTATACTCGTGGCTAGCCTCTTTCCCTAGATGCCTGAGGAGTGCGTATAGTGCTGCGGTCTTTTTCCGTAGATTTCGCCGTAAGTAAATTTTTAAAAATCTTTGTCACTGCAAGCCACTGGGGGAAAGAAACCTGTATTAGCTTGCAGATACTGCGCAGGTTCGCCACGGCGTCTTCAGTTTTAGTCGTAATTAAAATGTAGCGAATGCTCGCTGCTTCGCCCATGCGGGATACCTCAGAATCGTGTGTTCTAAGGAGTCCTCAAATCCATCGCGGCAGTGGACGTGCGATGGGCTGGGGGCCTCTACAAACACACGGCCTCCTCCAGAACAGGTGAGATTGGAAGTCCCCGTGTCTCGTCAGAACATCTCCGTATCCGCAGCGGCCACCGCTTCGTTATATTCCTTCATTAGTAGAATGGCTGCAGAAACGGAAACGTCCTCCAAGCCCAATGGTGCTGTGAAAGCTTCTTGGGTAGCCTAGGGCGTCAGGTTCGTCCTCTCCATTAGGGTGAGGCATCCCCGTACCAGCTTGTGTAGGTGGCCCCAGGGATCGTGCCCAGCTTTTCGAAAAGGCCTTCGAAGATTTTTCTCCGAAGGAGGGCCCGCAGCTATTTGTACCCAGCATTGTGGTGCAGAACTGCCTCCCCGCGGGCGCCAACCGCCGGGCCCTGGTAACTTTTGCTTCTGCAGTTCTCGATCGGAAGTGGGGATCGGGAAATTACTGGTTTTTAGTGGGTTGGAGGCTCTCTTAGTTCACAAAAACCAGTGGGCTCACCAAATTTCACAAAAACCAGGCTCAATTTATTTTCACAAAAAAACAGTTTAGTGGGTTGGAGGTTCACCTTAGTTCACAAAAACACAAGAAATAAAACAGGCCAGGTATTGAGGTTCCGTCCCAGAACTAAAAAATGGTTTGTCGCAACCAGTCCACCACATTCATGTATTGTGCTCCAAGATGCTCAGTCCCGCTGCAAAAGCCAGCATCTCATCAGTGCGTTGCGTTCTCTATTTCACACACTCGGGGTTAAATTATTCTGGGGACTCCTGGAGATTACACATTTTGCCTCATGCTTGTGATTGAGAGCTAGATGTTCAGCTTGTTAATATATTTTCCACGTATTCTAGCACGTAGCCAGATGTAACATGCACGCATGTAAAGCGTTACATCTGGCTAAAAATAAAGGTGTATTCTGGAGTTGTTAACAGATTGCTTTTAGCCTAGGCATCATCCTGGTTATCTATTTGGCCTTCCAGAGACTGCCGGTAACACTCATTGGACTCCAAAGACACTTACTAGGGGTAGGAGATCATTGCAGGAGATCACTGCACTTAGCCACCGGGGCATGGAGAACAGTCGATATCCGCAATTCGCTTCTTGAGTGGTGTTAAACCAGACGTAAGCAAGGTCAGATTATTATTTCGGTTTGACGGAAGGATATAGCCTATACGCTGCGAGTAGTCTTCTTTAAACAGCCCAATGGTAGTTTCTCAATAGATCTGTTTTCAGTCTGCCGCGAAATAACGGCAATGAAGGGGCTTTCATTGGGTTGTTGACGTTCAATTTTGCTCTTTATGTTACCCAAGTTTCGAAAACGCATTTTAGGGGTTGCCTAAATACAAAACTCGACACATACGCATGTTCTTCCTCTCACCATTAACTCCAATAGCGCAAATAACATATTCACGTCCACTATCACTGGCCGCGGCATCTATGCGAAATACCGTTGTACCGACAGAATACAATTTTTATCAAGTAGAAGATTTGCATAAATAAAAATTAAAACTGGACATTTCAACCCGGTATAACAAACCCAGTTAAGGACGTCCACAAGTAGCAACGAATGACGGATATAAATATGGGGCTCCTGTGAAGGCTGTAAGTGTGAAATACTCAAATATAGCATATGCATTGTTAGGGGATATTTCCCGACCACATAATAAACTCACCAAAAGACCTTCTCGGTAGGTATTTCGTGATTCCTTGCAGGTCGAAGAAAAGGCTTAGATTTCTCTGCCTCGATAATTTCTTAAGATATTTGACGAGAGCCGGTCTTCTTTGCTCTCGAGACTCGTCTGTACAGTTTTTACTCGAGTACCAGAGCTGGCAGTTGTCAGGTCTCGTTGCAATGCCTCCATCTAAAAAACTTCCAACGGTCGGCTGTCATTCCTCTTCATCTAAATTAAAAATAAAATATAATTTATTTCGATCCTTATTATGTACGTTAAGAGACAAATGAAAGGGGAGGCCGCTGGGAGAGTACGTAGTGCGTAAGAAAGAGGGAGCGACGCAGATAGCCCATTTCATGACAGGTGGCATGTATTTAAGGAATTAATCCATTATGTCAGCTTATGGAAAAGAGAGCCTATTGAGGTATTATATTGCCGAGGAATTATATAATATTTGCGACACAGCTATTACACTGTGTGAGGGCGGCTGTCGTTGGAGTCCTCTGTAGACAGGCTTGGCCCACTTTTCGCGTAGTATTCCAGGCATATCGCTAGCTACATATGGACGCCGATAGCGTCTGTATGTACGTGGAGCAGGGAGCACAGGAAGATAGTAAATAGAGACCAGGGTAAGGGCGAGGAATACTGGTCAAGATATATGCTGGCAAAGGCAAAGGTTCAGTATTTGATACAAGAAGGAATAAAGTGGCAAGACGAACAGGAATTTAATTGTATATTAGGGGCTTCAAGGCGACAACGGGTAAAGCGATTCTGGACATATGTAGTCACTGCAGGGAAAAGCATGACTAACCTTGAGCATGAGAAAGTGTTCACAAAAGAAGAGACGAATGCGGCGGTAAAAACACTATTTTTGATTAGTAATAGATTTAGTGAAGAAAAATCAAGAATAAATACAAGGATAATCACAGGGGTAGAAGAAATAGAACAAGTTATAGAAGGATGAAAGGGAAGACGGCATGCGGGTTAGACGGAATAACAATGGAGATTGTAAACGTGTTGGGAGAGGACTACATACGTTATTTATCTAAAGTTTTTAATAACATCTTTGCCAGAGGTAGCATACCGAGAAGTTGGCGTAAGGGTATCTTTGCTGCCAAAGGATGGCGTCGATAACGATGATTTGCGAAATAGACGACCGATAACTATTACACCGATTACGTATCGTATTTTCATGCAATTTTTTTAGTGCCGGGTACAAGAAAAGTTAGAAGCGAGTAGTAAAATTGGGGAATGGCAATGTTGGTTTAGAAAATAATATTAGATAGACGATCATATTTTTCTACTGAATCAAATCGTTGAAATATCCAGGATCAGGGGACAGGGTTGTATTGGGGGCTTTTTGAATCTAAGAAAAGCTTATGATATGGTCAATAGAGATACATTGTACACATTTATGGCAGAAGAAGGATTTAAAGCAAGTTGGTTAGGCCTACTGGAGGAAATTTATAGGGAAAACACAGTAATGATTAAACGAAGGGAGGGGGAATTGAGTGAATATAGTGTTGCTAAGGGAGTGAGACAGGGATGCCCTTTATCATCAGTTATTTTTCTAATATATATAGAATGAATCGCTAGAAAGGTGAATAACACCGGGTTGGAGTGGCAGATCGGTGAAAGAGAAACCTTCATTAGAATTCCTATTCTGTTGTTTGCAGATGATATGGTTATTTTAGCAAGGAACATAGAAAAGGTTCAAGGAATGCTTGATGCCTGTGGGAAGGTAGCAGATGAGCTAGATATGATATTTAATGAAAAGAAGAGCGCTGTTTTAATATTTTCGGGGGTTACAATGAGCGGAAGCTAAGACTGCAGGGAAAGGAGTTAGGGTATCGGGATCAATATAAATATTTAGGTGTAACTATAGCGTCCAAGGGAGAATTAATGAAGGAGAAAGAAATATTAAGAATAAAGAAAGCAGACAGGGGTAGGAATTTGGTAAGGTGCAATAGTCTATGGGGGCTCAATAGATATGTAGTTATAAGCGACATTTGGAAGGCAATGTATGTTCCAGGGCTGACTTTGGAAACGCTGTTTTAGTACATAGCTCGGGTTTATGGAGAAAGTTAGAAGGGATTCAAAGATAAGTAATTCGATTCTTATTGGGATGCCGCTTTAATAGTAGCAGAGAGTTTCTCGAAGGGGAAAAAGGCGGTATGTCCAACTTCATTGAAAGAGAAGTGCAAACTAAGCTGAGATACTGTAGTAGAATTAGGACATTGAATAACCAACGATGGGTAAAAAAGATACAATGGGTAAAAGGGGCAATGGGAGTAAAAACAAAATAAGACAGGAGGGTGGAATTTGCGGCAAGACAAATAGGACTCAGTAGCAAACAAAGGGCAGACACTGCTATGTTCAGTGGGCAAATTAAAAGTAGGGTAAAGTCAGCATACACAGAGACGTGGCGGATAGCACTTATGGAGAAAACTAGTTTAAAGGAAGTATACGGGAATATAAAATTGGGAAGGGGTGAAGTAGCATGGTTATATGATAATACAAGAGGCAGTGGGCTGTTAGCGGATGCGAGAGCCGGTATGTTAGACACGAGGGTGCAGCGAAATTGCTACGAGAAATTAGAAACAACGATATGTCGGATATGCGGTAAAAGAGAAGAAACGATAGATCATCTGGTTAGGGAGTGTGAACAATTAGGAGGGGCTAGGGATCTAAAATTAGGGGAAGCGCTAGGATTAGGTAATGATGCAGAAATAGCCCGGGTAGAGATTACAAATATTATCCCGATGGAAGATGCTCAACTCATAAGAGCAAAAAACGGCGGACTACAACATAGGTAATTAATAGCTGCAGCGTTATGCGCCCCTGATATAAAAGGGTGATATGTGAACACACACTTATCAAGCGAATAAATCAATCAATCAAAAAACGTACGAGCCGCAAATGTTGAGTTGCCATTGTATCTGGAATTGAGCCTTGGGTCATCTTCTTCCGTTTTATTTTTTTTTTCATCAATCTCTCGCCTTGTTTTTCTCCTATAGGAACTGCCTACATACACTATTGCTCTCTACCTTTCTATACCTCAAAGAATAACTCATATATATACGCGCACACGCAGTAGGTGCATTTATATGCCTCTGCATACTATTTTTAATAGTAGTAGTTGTAGTAGTAGTGCTATTCTAGATTACCTTACCTGCGCCTTGCGTTTCCCCGAACCCAATCCGGGCGCCATTCAAAGCTCTAATAACGGGAGATGATTTCACGCGCCTGATGCTAAATGCCTCGGGCTCTCGCCCTCAAGACGGCGCATCATCCTATCCATGTCTGATGAGTCGATCACCTCGCATGGCTCAGAGGGACGCTCGTCGCGACCGCCAATAGGCGACGCTGACTCCGCAGAGTCAGAGCCCTCAAGGTGATTATGGTCTACCGGACCGTCAGAAAGGGAGCGGGAGCTACTACGGACCGAAACAATCATGTGCAATCTGAAAACTGAGAAACGCCTGTAGGCAAACGCGGCAAAGGACAGGAGCGTCGGCGTACAGTATATTGGTAGCGAGACAAATGTGGCGGCCTGAAAGAGGAAGCCTCAGGCACCAATCTCCGCGCACTCATGCCTAACATTACAAACATATTAGACCGGCCGGGAGAGGAAAAAGGGGAAGACTTACCTTCTATTTTACCCAGGCTCTGACAGCCCACTTTTGGAGTACCTGTATCGCATTGGTAAGGCCCTCAGCCACACGGCCGTCTGCCGCGGTAATGCAGTTTAGAATATCGTTAAGCACACAATACTGTGTGTTCATTTTTAATGTGGACAGCATTTTAGCTAGTCGGCAGCATGATAAAGGACTCCGATTCCTTATGGTGGTAGATTTCACGCTCCTTTCAAGGGCATTCTTCTAGGAAAACGGTGAGGTACTCTCGACGTATTGCAAACGTATTAGAAATAATCCCGCTAATAGAAAGTTCCTCCACCCCCCAAACCCCCAACCCCCGACTGTCTGAAGCAATGCGCAAACAGTCTCTAGTCGGGTACTGTTTGCGCCCCAGTCGAAATGGACTCAGCGGTGGTTTTTAGCAGATAGTGGGGTCCCACGCTACCGGCCCACGTGTACAGAGGAGCATTTTTGGGTCGTGCATTCGTGTATGCAAACTGTATTATATAGTAAGTTTTCCAAAAAACCTAGTTGCCAAGTTGCGGTAGCGGTTGCAGTCGGTGCTTTCTGCAGGCGTGGCTAAACACAGGCGGCGTAATTGAAACCACGCGCCGATATTGTTGGTTGCATCTACTGTTGTTGATGGACGCCAACAGCGACACAAGCCGAATTCAGGCGGCTGGAGGGGGGATGGGTGGCAAAGCCGATTCTCATGAAAACGGCGACTGGGAATTCGCGGGAATTGTACGGGGATTTGCTTTTGCCAGACGCTTGCCCGAGGCCAATAGCAGTGGCCGCGGTCTGGCAGAAGGATGCGTCGCGCGGCTTATAACTGTGCCTTCCACAAGTGGCTACTCAATACTGACGGCCAGCCGGCGCGTCGCGTCCACTTAACCAAAAAGCCAACTTCTGAGTTTTGCACATCGAACTGGATGCACCCAAGTGCTTTTTGTCGCTGTTGACTGCTACAACGGGAGTTCGGGAACGATGGGTCAGCGTCGTCAACAAAAAGTGGATTGACAAATACGGCCAAGGAAAACTGCCAGCTGACACTAGAATATATGTGTGCAACGTACATACATAGTTAAACACATACGACACACGTGTTGACCACCACCACTACCACCACCACCACGGACGGTTTGGAAGTTTCAAACTGTAGCACTTATTTGCCCCTATAGTTGCAAGTTAGATAGACTAACTTGGTATCAGTAGCTGTGGTCGGAGTAGAGTTGGGCTGCAAGTCGAGCCCGGTGGCGTGGTAGATTAAGGCTCCGCCTCGCAACCGAAGGAGACACATAGCAGGCGCGCGGGTTCGAGCCCCACCGTTGTCTCACATTTGTATTTATGGGGGTGGTCCGTCTATGAAGCAATGTGAAAAACAGTTCCGTGGACGTTGAATCTTGACTGACGGTCAGCTCAAAAACTTTACTAGAGTTGGGCTGCACCAACTATAACCCATAAGCCATGCCCCACATGAAGTCAGCCCTATTTGAAATAAATCTTGAACCTGTGTTTTAACTAGCAGTCTTATGTTTCAACACGAGTGAAATTCGACATTGTCGAACACACACAACCGACGTTAAGCTCACCAGCATCATCAAGCTTGTTGTGGCACCTGGCCAAACTATCCAGTAAGCTGACACGGCATACTGAAGTTGACTTGCAGGTTGTCGTCATGTTAGCCCAATAGTGGGCAGCCAACAGTAGTACCATGCGCGTTGTAAAATACGGGTCGTTGACTTGGCGGGGGCTATGGCGGGGATGGCGAAGCGAAGCTCGACCGGCCAAATTTCATCCCCGGATCCACATATTCTCCTTTCGGGGCTGACTCTCAGCCAAGATTTAACGTCCATGGGACTGCTCTTCGCATTGCTTCATAGACGGACCCCACCCATAAATACAAATGTGGAGCAACGGTGGGACTCGAACCCGCGCACCTGCTATGTGTCTCCTCCGATCGCAAGGCGCAGACGCATGCCACCACCACGCCACCGGGCTCACCGGATCCACATATTCTGCAGGCGCTGTATCGTTTGGTCGGCCCACGAACTCCGGCCCCGCGCCTACTCGTTCGCGTTCGTAGTTCCCGCCGTCGTTGCAGTAGCGATCGTTTTTCAAAGCCTCGCCGCCTCGATTGTAGTCACGTGTGGCCTTCTAAGGTGGCCCGGGCAGCCTCCAGGATACGTCAGCAATTTCACTCCTCAAGCAAAATTGCAACCCGCTCGTCGCCTGTTTACGCCGCGTGGCCCAAGGGGTCGTCCGTATCGTTAAGGTTTGCCGATGTAGGTCAACGATGCCCACCTATGTACGTTTTCGCTATCACCGCGGCTGCTGTTGGTGTTGTTGTTGTTAGCCCTTGGCTGTTCAGGTATGTGCCGATGTCATCAGTACAGCAGTCATTGTTGTAGTAGTAGTAGTAGGAATAGTGAGTAGTAACAGTAGTTATTATTTGCTGTATGTTAGTACTGTCCTTGCCGTTGTTGTTGTTGTTGTTCTGGTTGTTGAGGAACAAGAAGTAGCCATAGTTGGCTCAATGTCGTGATAGTAGTAGTTAGTAGTTTGTAGTACCCGCGGTATATCCGTAGAAGCAGTAGTAAGGGCTGTGAGACGGGTTGCAGCCAAACATTCGCTTCACCCCAAGGATCGTAAACAAGCACAAGCAAATGCTCGTTGCCGTTGACAAAAATTCTGCTCCGTTAAGTTCGGACACGGACAACACGAACAACAACAACAGTAGCAGCAGCAACAACGACAACAACAACAGTAGCAGCAACAACAACAACAACAATAGTAGCAGCAGCAGCAACAACGACAACAACAACAGCAGCAACAATGACTACAACGGCAACAACAACAAAAACAACATCAGCAACAACAACAATAACAACAACGGCGGCAACAACAACAACAATAACAACAACAACAACACGCGGATTGATCCACGCGGGTCGCTATACGACGTGACCGTCCGGCTGTTTAACCTGAAGCCTAGAAGATAGAGTCGATATCCGGTGTATGTACACAAACCGTGTCATTGTGCTCCATCCGACTGGCGAACGCTCCCCCGGGGCGGGCAAGTCAACTCAACTAACAACTGCGACACTGCAACGCTTCATCCGGAGACTCCACAGATTGAGAGCCAGCGCAGCAACAGCAGCAATAGCGGCAGCAGCAGCAGCAGCAAGGAAGGAAGGAAAGGCAGTACGCCTGTCTCCTGTACGGAGAGCTCCAAAAGTAGACCACGTTTGCCAAACAATCGCGGGCCGGCCGCCCATTGGTGCAGTGCAATTTCGACATGCAGTAGTGGTGGTTGTTGTTGTTGTTGTTGTCGTCGTTATAGGACTGTAGCGTTATAATTCTAGTCGTCAATCGTCGAAATGGCTGGAGGTTGTCGTAACATGAATTGTCCAACAGAAGAGCAGACAGGCATACACACGTAGGTACACTAAACACACAGCGGGTTGGTGCCGTAAGGTTGTCGTTGGCATCAGTAGCCGTGGTCGAAGTAGAGGTGGGTTGCACCAAATATAACAGCGGGGCCGCACCTCACATGAGGTCGTCGGTAATTTGAATACGATACACCTGGTATATGTATACACCTGGGTGTACGAATCCGGCAAGCGGATACGTTACACCGACTACAGAAATGACCCTGTGAAGTACGATCTTAATACGATACGCCTACGGTTAGACTACTCGGCCTTAATGGAAATCGACTCACTAACGTTGGCCGAAAGCAAAAACATGCCAATGCTGTCCAGGAAATGTTAGCCACTAGGATTTTTTCAAACTCGTTTGTTCACAATTGTTCTCGGCGGAACTATCTCAACGAGAACAATGCGGAACGAGCGGTGGTTACAACTACTACTACCACGACTGAACAGTACGTGACAGTTTAAATGACCACTATGTCTATTATAGTTCAATAGCGTCTTGATAATCGAATAGACTGATTTTGGTACTTGTGTGTGTGTGTGTGTGTGATTGCGTGTGTCTCTGTGACAATCTGGCTTGGCCATGCTGGACTGTGTTCGGTCGATGTATAATAAGGGTGGTGTACCTCTTCTAGGTCAATCGACTGTCTGTCCGCTAGTGTACGGTTTAACTATCAGATTAACTCGATTAGGTTCGTAACAACAAAGAGAAGCAATGCTTTCATGTGTACTCTCTAGCCTTTGCGATAATTGCGTCACAAGGGAGTCGCTTGCTGCTGACGTCTGCATTTTTAACTCGGAAAGTCTAAGCCTCCAGAGATGTGCGATGTTTCCGCACTGTCGAAATGTCTGCGCATCAAGCATCAGAATCCGTCTGTGAGGATAGGTTAGTTGCATTGACTGACTACATACGTGAAATATGCTGTGAAACGTAGTACGTTTTGATTGCCACGCGTCATTCAAGGTAGAAGAAAATATACAGTTTGCATAGTTGCACGTATGTCATGTGGTCAATACGTTGTCATAATCTGCATATAGGCAGCAGTGCTAGGAGAGGCCGCTGTATATATATATATATATATATATATATATATATATATATATATATGTATATATATATATATATATATATATATATATATATTATATATATATATATGTGTTCTCTGTTGTTCTATATAATATGTATCTATGTAAAATGTTCTCTGTTATAGGCCCCCCGTTCTGCGGTTAAGGAATGCTACTCTGTGTCGTCGGCAGCCGCACACGCAGTCGCAATGAAATACAATGTGGTTTTCGAAAAACGAAAAAGCTCTATATTCTCACTACTCTGGGTTCGTCCGGCTCGACCAGCTCCAACACTAAATGATTTTCGTTAGAGTTCCGGAGACGCTCGGTCTGCCATGGCTGGTACGAGTATCGATTTCATATAAAGCAGGCTGATTCGACTGCTATCAAAGCTGAATCATGACCCACGTGCCCAGTATTCCAACGGATTCAAATCGAGCCTATTCTGTGGTCATACGTTCTTGCGAACGTCCAAAACATGCTCAGGTAGGGACTAGTCTACTGCTCTAAATGTCTAGCATAACCGGAAGAGGGTGCTCTTGCTAAAAGACGAATGGCAGTCTCTAAGACTATTCACGTATCCACGGTTTCACAACAGAAAACCTGTAAGTGAACTTATTTTGTAATGGTTTCGGCTCTCTTAGGAAAAGACGGCGGCGGTGTGGTGTTGTCTCCGTCAATGGACACTACAGTCAGAATGTGAACACTGCTGGCCAATATTTGCTTTTTCGCACAGCGGGGACGTCACCTGGAACGCGGGCGAGCCAGCGGTCGTTTCTGTCATTGATTTTTTTTGGTGGCATTTGAGGTGACTATTTCTTCGAGTTCGAGAAAAAGCAAAGACGGCCTGCAGCTTTGTGCTTGAGAGAAGAGAGGAGCAAACAGCATTGAGAAAGTCTATTGGCTTTCGCGGCCTTAAAGAATGTTTGCCTATATATACATATATATATATATATATATATATATATATATATATATATATATATACATACATACATACATACACACATACACACATATATTGTGCAGTATAACGTGAGCCAATGACGTCGAAATGTGTTGAAGTGAGCAGACGTATTTAAGTCAGCTGGTTAAGGTACGAAATCTACAATCGACCGCCTTGTACCGCCTTCTCTACTACAGCCACTCTGGAAAGCGGACAACACAAGGGCACTATCTGGCAGATAGCCCTTATAGGCGAGCCCCATGCGTTTATCGACCGTTCATTGAAGAGAGCAGCATGCGGTTTCGATTGTTATGAGCCTACGCACGTTCCCACTCACCCCATACACCTCATCACCATCATCAACATCATCATCATCGTCGTCGTCATCATCATCAGCACCAGGATCATGATCATTGTAGTGCTGCTTCATTCCGTCCACTCAACTGCAGATCAGTCGGCTCCGGTTCCCATTGGATCTGCTAATGGTCTATCTCCTCGAGAAGTGTCAACCTTCTTTCTATTTTCCTTTCTTCCGGGCCACCGCTGTTCCGCCCACGGACCGGCCACCGCTACCGCCATGTGCAGTGTAGGGAAGCGGTAAGCAGCAGCAGGGCTGGCGTTCAACGTCGTTGTTGTCGTCGTCGTCGTCGTCGCCGTAGCTTATTGTAGCCTGCTGTGTGCTATGTGCTATTGCCAAGTGCTTGAGGGCACCACTGCTATCCACGCCACTATGACCGCCACGTCTATTGATTGCGAACAAAGAAATATACCATTCTACTTTTTCGTTCTTTGTCGGTGTTTACCAACAAAAGAAAAAGAACACAGAAAGACTTTGCCGCCAGCAGCAGCAGCAGCAGCAGCAACAACAACAGCCACAAAAATAACAACAACAACCACAAGAGCACCAACGACAAAAACAACAACAACAACAACGACAGCAACAACAACCACAACAGCAACAACAACAATAGCAGCCACAACAACAACAACAACAACAGCGACGACCACAATAATAACTACGAGAGCAACACCAACAACAACAACAACAGCGACGACCACAATAATAACTACGAGAGCAACACCAACAACAACAACAATAGCAGCAACAACAACAATAGCAGCAACAACAACAACAATAGCAGCAACAACAACAACAATAGCAGCCACAACAACAACAACAACAACAACAGCGACAACCACAATAATAACTACGAGAGCAACACCGCCAACAACAACAGCAGCGACAACCACAATAAGAACTACGAGAGCAACACCAACAACAACCACAAGAGCAACAACAACAGCCACAACAATCACACGAGCAATAACAATGATAACAACAACAACGACAACAACAGCAAAAGCTTCAAAAACAACACTAACAGCAACCCCAATCCCGACACGCCAACTAGCCAACCGTCATCTGGCTATCATATTGAATCTCGTCGATGTCGACGGCGAACCCATTTGAGCAGGCTTTTCTAGAGTCGACGAGCTTCCACAGATAGCCGTGTCGGCCATTGGCTGCCTGGTCGATAATTACGATTGCCTCTATCGATTTGGGAGGTGGCGGGATTGCAGCGTTTAAATGCTTCCAGACGTGACCTGGAGACAGAGAGGTTCAACCGTCTTCGCCACTGCTATCTATAACTAACTTGAGTTAGCGCCGCTCGATTACGACCGACATTGCTGGCCGAAGCTCGGTCAGCCTTCCAGGTTTTCTGTTGACGGGAACATATCGCATAACTCTTCTACGAGATCAGAACACCGCAGTTGGTGACGTTTAGCTAGCCGAGTGCTGATGTCGGATGTCATAAAGATTTGCGCGGGCAATATCTAGTGAGATCTATATGTGAATATGCTGGTTTGTGCAACAGGCTTTCAGTCAAATCTAGAATTAAGCATTTTGGAAGGTTGTCGTTAATTCTAGACCATCCGCCGTCCCCCGCGGACTTGAAACTCAACCTGAGGCATATCTTCCGAGTGCACCGAGGGCCGGACGTGTTAAGATATCTAGAGTTTCTCCAACAGTCCTTGTGGCAGCATGGCCGCTGACTGTCAGCGGTATGATTATCTATTTTCAATGATGATTTCAATCGCTGAAAGAAAATTCGATCAACAACAGAGATTGAACCGGCGACACCCCGGTAGATGACAACCATGACTAGCGCACTAGTCCCCTAGACCACGCCTTTCAATCAAGTCTATGCAGCGGTAGTACCCTTGCGTCGATGTGTGTGCGCTAGATACCAGAACGTTAACATCAACCATGATTTACTCTTTAGGCTTTTCGTATCGCTGTAGATAACTTTATCAACGATTTTTTTTTCTTTTGCGCATATCAATGGTTCGAACATTGGTACCCCTACTGTACGCGCTCTGCCGTACAGCTCGCAGCGGCCTTTCTTGTGTTGCAACCCGCGTTTACCGGTGAATGTAATGCTTTTAGAGGACCGAGAGCACTATCCAGTGGTCGCTTGCATATAGGCAGACTCTTAGTTTTAGATAATCCGGTTAACATAGCCATCACTCCCCCGGCAATCGATGTCGTACTACTTACATTTACAGCTATAAGGGACCAATAAAGCGTTAATGGGCGTTATTAAGCCTCAAAACGTATTTTCTCCGGTCCACTTAAGTACTTGTCCAAAATGCAGTTCCAGACGATCACATACACGCACACATAAAGTCTAAAGTCAATTTCCGCCGCCTGTCAACGGTTGATGTTCGTGCGGATTTTGCGTAACTTTATCGACGTCAGATGATACTGATCCTTACTCCCTAAATTCAGTAATCCTAGTTAAACCTCTTGCTTAGCTTTCTCATGCCATTATTGAATGGTGCTCTATTCGATCGTAATGGGTTGGTCTACGTGGTACTAGTCAAATGGCTTGGACTTTGTCTTCATAAATGTTCCTTCATCTCTGACTTGCTGCTTTTAATCAGGTAGGCAGAAAAACGAATAGAGGCTTTCTCTCCTTATCCTTAGCCATTTCTTTTGCGACTGCCGACAGCCATTTAAAAGGTTAAGCGCGGGTGAAGCGGCATTGAATCGGAGATCGTCTCCGATCGCCAATGTTACTAAAAAGCACATTTTACCTCATTGTGCCTTGCACTTGTCGACGGCCTGCAATACAACGTTCGATACTTTTCTAACCTGCATAAGTATGCAAAACTCCTCGGGAGTTTAACAGCGCACAAGCCGTGTTCAACCCGGTGCGCTGGCTAACTAGATAGACAGCGTGCAGTTTTCAAACGTCTAACATGGAGGAACAACGTTCAACTGACTCGCTGTGTTGCTTTCAATGTTTCATTTCAATTAAAACGCCCACCCCCACCCCCTTCTCCTAATACTCAGCATCTGTGACAATGATTAGTATTTGGCGTACTGACTCCAGGCAATGTTAGACAGGCTTTAATGTAGAAGCCAGACGCAAACCTTAACGTTGGGGCTTTCGAACAGCCGAATGCACAATCGTCATCAGAAATTGTCGTAAACACGGTTGCCGAATAAGCGCTGTGTCAGCTAAAACAGCGATGGATATAAAGCGGACACAGCACTCCGTCGTATAGAGCTCGTTTGGATACAACAACTTCGATCGGGATAGCAATCGCCCATTGAGTTTTAGGTCTGCCAACAACTCGTGCATTATATACCTGGTATATGGGCGTATATTTTTCTGTAAAGTATTCGTTAACCAACAACAATCATTTCAAAGAAATTCAATACAATATCTGAATCACTTAGATTCATTTAACTTGACTTTCTGGGCCCAATCAGTAAGGTAGGCAGTATACGTTCTACTTTTTCCGCGCTCAATTTGATGTGTAATATTGTGAGTGTTTGTGCGGGCCGCAAACATAACAGCTATAGTAAACGTGACTTATGTGTGACATCAAAAGCTATATCGAAAACAAAATGCGGCATGGTGATACATCTGTAACTGACGGACGTTCCTGCCCTCAGTAAATGTCTAGTCAGTCAGGGTGAACGCGATAGTGCGGAAGTCTGCTGCATTGAAACCTGTGGCATGGGTACAAGAGAAACTCGTATAAGTTTTTGTTTCTCGTCAAGAGTTTCGGCCGTAAATCCTGCTTTACTGTCGTTCTACTGGACTCTCTCTCTTAAGAAGATCAACTCGATAAAAAAAAATACACTAAGTTGTGTTGGCGCACCTTTCTTATGGAAAAAGTGAGTCGGAATTTACACAACAAGCAAGGTCGTAATCTAAAAAAACTTTTGGGTGAGGTGCTTTGGTTCGGGCAAAATGAGCGTCCAATATATATATATATATATATATATATATATATATACATGTATATATATATATATATATATATATACATACATATATAAAAACAGTTTGACGCAATCCTGCGTGCGAGCGGAAAAGTAAAGAGCGAAAGATCAACGAAAGCTTATCTGTAGAAAAAAGTGCTCAAATGGTTGCCGCTTGATTCCGATTTATGCCGAATGTAGACTTTGTCCTTAATAAGCTATCCAACCACGATTTATTCACCATAAATAAGGTAAGCAAGATGGCTTAGTGGCAAAAGCCTTTGGCCTTGCATTCGGGAGGTCTGGGTTCGAGACCCAGACCGGCCAGTCCTAAATTGGTTTCCATAATTCCCAATTTAAACAAGGTGAATGCCGGAGTGGATTAAAAATCGACCATGATCGAAAAAAAACGGGGAGCACAGATGTCTCAATAAAAAGAGATGGTGCATTACCATCTAACCCCTCCATTTTTTTAATAACGGTTATAATACAACAGTGTATTCTGAAAAATATGGCGGCATGGTCTAGTGAACTAGTGCTCTGGTCATGGTTGTCTACAGGGATGTCGTAAGTAATGCCAATGCAAGCCCGGGCCTTGGGGCGGCGGGGAGGATATCGGTCTTAGTGGGTGCGAGTCCCACACTAGCTGCTGCTATCTGTATCGCTTGTGTATTATGCATTTCCGAGACCTTCCAAAAAAACAAAGGGATGTTCGCAGGTTCGATCTCTATTATTGATCGAATTTTGTTTGAGCGATGTTTATCGAGAATAAACGATAAGCCATATACCGCTGAGAGTCAGCGGCTGTGCTGCCACTAAGACGGTTGGGGAAACCCTATATATCGCAATATGTCCGGCCCTCGGCAAATCAATCTATCTATACGATCCTAAAATGATGTCAATAAATAGTTGGCTTAAAAATAATAAAATTGCACTCTTTGTACATGGCTTTTACGCAAGCAGCTATTTTGTTTAAAGTTTTTCTTTGTCACGGCGAAGGATATGTAGATTTACATCAACAACCTTGTTTAAACACTGAGCCCGAGATGAGGTCTTCAGTACATTTATGCTCCGGTGGCCAACTAGAATGGAGACATTCTAAGTATTTTCACTCATTCATGATTTATTCACCACAGACTTGGCACTTACAATTACAACACAACAGTATAGCCTGACCTTACGTAATTAACTCTGTACATAAGAGCGGTTTCAACAGTTTTGTACAGATACAAGTATGCGATAGCACCTACCATTGCATTTTCGGTGAAACTACATTTGCGTTTCTCAATGTTGAATTAGTTTAGCTTTATGCACATGTAATGGTGATATCCGTGCCAGGCCCTTCGGCAGACAGTCAGTTGTGCGATTTCTTTCGCAAGCTCCTTTCTATTTATCAGAACAAAAAGCTGGGCTTTTAGTATAGTATTCTATCGCAAACTTTACGTTGCCGATCTCGCAAAACCTTTGATAGAAGTCTCATGTCTTTGTGCTAAACTAAAGCTTCTTTCTATTTATCAGAGCAAAAAAGCAGCTGGCTTTTAGTATTCCGTCGCTTTTCTGATTTACGTTTCTGATCTTTCTAAATCTTCGATAGGAGTGTCATGTCTCTGAGACTAAACTGAACATTGTGACCTTAACCTGTGGAGCTACAGTGGGCACCCTCCCATGTAGGCATTTACGGAAACGAGGTGGCTGATGCACTCGCGAAACGAGGTCTGCTTGCAAACAAAGGAGAAGTAGCGATATCCCTTGGTAAAACTGTGTTAAAGGCTAGGAAAGAAGCCCTAGATAAGCACTATGAGACTTGGAGGAGGCAGGGAACTACAACTAAAAGGGACACGATGCAAATTGCACCACGGCGAAAAAGCTTGATGATGATGCCCTGTTCCAGAAGAGAAGCGGTTACTATTCACAGGCTACGTTGCACTAAAGGGATGACGCAGAGCACCAGGTTTCACATTAAAGTTGCGCAAAGCCCGCTATGTGATGTATGTTTGGTACACGATGATATATTGCACGTCCTAGATTAATGTAAAATACGATACTGAGCGGAAAGTATGGGAGAACGCTGTAGCTGCTGACCAAGTCGATGCAAGCCAACTTACTATTCGTATGAAAGACCAATATATAGAGGAACTCTTACAATTTGTTAGAAATGCTGAATTAAGTATCTAAATGAATGATATATAGCTGCCCTGAGTAGGGCTGACAGGCAGTCAAATGTGACGTGCTCTGGGTTTCTGAGATGAAACCCTCAATTGTAATTACTGTTACAATAAACTCTAATAAAAAAAGAACATTGTGAGAGAAGATATACTTTCTTTCCATCAGCCAATTAGACATGGAACTAGTTTATGCAGCTCAACGGCAATCGGCAAAGAAGATTGTGTTGAACGTTGTAATGTAGAAGCACACAGAAGAGGCATAGCGTCGCGTTAGCGTGCCGACGCTGTCTGTCTAAAATCGTGTTTTCAAATACATGTGTTTTTGGTCAAGCGACTTTCATTTCAACCTTTTCCGCAGTAGAGAATGCAGCGCCGCGAGTAGATTTTAAACTATGTTCTATTATTAATATATAAGTGTCAATTTGAAAACGTAAAACACACAATGTACAATGCCAGGAAAGCGATTGTTAACCAAATATTTGCATGGCGATTAGTACGTAAGCTTAACCATGTACAGCCCGGTATCTGTGCCGCCTGAAGGCCGACTTGCAATAAAAAAATTTTGTGATTTCAATAAAGCTCCCCTGCTAAAGGGTGTGTAAATATATATGTATATATATATATATATATATATATATATATATATATATATATATATATATATATATATATATATATATATATATATATATATACATATATATTTTTTTGGCACGTGAACGCCGACGAGAGAAATCCAGGTAAAGCAAGGCTCGAGACCGAGGCAGACCGGCAGCTGGAATTAGGAGTGCGTCGACTTATCGAGCGAAACGTTCGGACACACCTCTGCACATCCGCACAGCAGAACCAAATCGAGTTGTTGGAGGTCTGAAGGCTGGAATTGCTCTTAGGAAATACGCGATTCTTTAACCAGGGCCAAACAAGTGTATCCTGTAGAATAATAATCAATAATTTTTGAACAAGGCTTTATTTTTCATTACTATGTACATGCTTGAAAATTACTAATACATTAGGATAAACGCGACCTATTTTGGAGTGCACTCTTGCCCCAAACGCCAGATGACTCCCGACCGAACGCCATTACAACAGGTAATAATAATAATAATAATAATAGAGGGCTCTTCTTGCAATTATTGAGGCAAGCGTTGTGTTTGGCCGTGATAGAATAATAAGATTTATGATAATCGGACAGCTCGAGATCACAGCGATATATCGCAGATAATCCTTATTAGCATCCGCCTACAGAGTCCATCAGACAAGCAGAAGAATGCCTCTAGGCAGGTAGTGCCTTCTTTGTTATACTCTGTTTGCATTGTATAGCCAAGCTGTATTGCTTGTTCGTTTGTTTGTCTGTTTTTATTGCAGTGGATTGGTGCAAAATCAAAGTGCTGCACAATATGTCAGTTAGGACGGAGGTCGGGTCGTACGGGCCGGAGCGGGATTAACGGGGCAGTTTGTCTAATGAGCTAGTTCGATGGCGTGAAGGCTCAATCTCGGTACAACGCCAGACAGTTGAGTATGAAAGGAGGGGGGGGGGGGGGGCGGAAAGTCTGTCCCGGAAGTGACAACTGGCACAGTGGCAGCACAGTGGCAACGAGTGTAATTAATGTAGCCATCAGCTCGTTATTCAGTTGATTTAACGTTGAAGCGGACGAAACGAATCGAAGCCGAGAAAGAAGCCAAATTCAGGCCGGGACACAAAAAACCTGTCGGCCTTATCCTGTATGCCTCATTAGCGAGTCCTGCATAGATCGTGTCGGTTCTCCAGCCACACGCGACAACGCCACATACAGTAAACACCTTACTGTTTGCACACGTTTGTGCCTTGCGCACGCGACGCGTCATAACGGTGGAGCTACTGGTGCGCTGTATGACAGGATATATAACGCACAAAGCGACTTATCCTTTCCGAAACATCCAGCAGCACCAGTCTTGTATAAGTAACAGTCCGCTGTCCAAACACTGCGTGGGAGAGCTCGGTGTGGGAGAGAAAACGATAATCGCACAAAATTCAATCTTAAACATATTTTATTCTCTAGGAGTTTAGTTCAGTGAGTGAAACATGGATGGGACAAATGGTCTTGTCCTACATATGGACTCCACCTGCTTGCGACACACCGGAAAAGACATGCTGTCAGTCCGATGCCCATCCGTTGTATACACAAAGCGTCTCAGGGCATCAGTATTGCAATTCCGATCTCTATTGTATTGTCTCCCGCGGCGATGGCAGACTCTAACTGCCGGGTCGGGTTCGGTATAGGCGGCCGCCCTGCGGCCTGGTGTATGGGCCCTGGCGACTGGGTTCGACCTCAGACTTGAAGCAAGTTTTAGGGCAAACCTAGTCGTCAAGACGGCAAATCCTTGTTGTCATCTTGACAAATTTGCGCGCCCCCTTAAAAATCGCATCACCGCTGGTGGGGTTGCCACGATAACATACCATGCGCCTCCAATAACAGACTTGTAGCCGGCCAGATCTCATTGACCTTATGCAAATAATCGCTAGCATCATATGCATAATAGGCCTGCGCCAATTGGGCATGACGTAAAGAGAAGATGGTCGTGCCCCTGTCAGCTGCAAGTCTCCCTCTGTGAGCATCAAGGACCGGACATCTCTGTGCTCCGTGATCTGTGTCTGGGTGGGGGAGGCGTCCTGTAGCGTCTTCGCCATTAAACTACGATTGGCAAAGATCATTCCCTCATCGCAAGTGCGGATTCTGCGCCCCGCCCTATCTCTTCCTGAGCCATAGTCAAGACACCAGTTTCTGGTTCAGTCTCTGCTCGAGATTCGCCTAGAGTTGATCCCTCTCTGTCATTAGAACGTCACGCTCCTCCCGCAGAACTACCAACCATTCCATTTCCACCCCTTCCATTTCTAGGCAGACCTTCCTTGTTGTTTGTTCTATCTGGTCTGTGGATGAGAGGTATAAATAGATACGCGGGCTTTTGGGAGCTTTTGCGCCAGGCTCTTCAACTCGGTCGTCATGCTTTGCACTTTGCAGAGGTCTGCAAAATAACCTATGCACTGATCTAGTATTTTTAACGCGTCCTGCAGGGCTCATTCCTTCTCTGCATCACGGGATTTCCGCCTTTTTATTTCTGTAGCCGCGCCACCTGTGGAGTGTCCTGCGAGCCTTTTCTTACCTGTCGCCGATCCCGCGTGAGAGCGTTTTAGCCCCCACGTCCATATCGTCCCGATCGTCATCTACTAATGTTACCATTTCGCCGCTCTGTGCGGCCAGCGTCCCATCTTGCCCCTGGGAGAGGGGTTCGATAAGGGTTATAAAAAGTTCCGGTCCACTGACCTGAGCTAGCTGCACTTAGCGTCGTAGCCTTATTAAGTGCCCCAGTCCTGTATTTTGGCTCTGAGGGTGGTCTACTGCTCAGACGAGTGCGTTTCCGGGGTGTGTATACGGTGCGGAAGCACCTACCGGATGGTATCCTAAACTATGCTACGTCATGCATGTCATCCCTCGGCCACTCTTTGGTTAAGCCGGCGCACGCCTATACATCTGCACGTTGTCTGTTGCGCAACTGTCTGTTGCCGAGGGTAAAGAACCTATGGCTACCTCCGGTCACAACTGCAGTTCTCGTTTTGCCACAATCGCCCGCTAGTGGCGCCCAGAGGTGACACTCCCTCTCACAGCACATTATGCACAGTCGCCAATCAACAGCAATAATCGATCTCACGTTCTATCGCGGAGCCAAAAAAACACGTTTGTTCACCTCGACGGTCAACGCGAGACTGCCATCATCACTCTCAGGCATAATTAAACCCACTTCTTTCTAGCGTTGACTGGTAGATAACCATCACGTATACCATCACGTAATATCTACCGTTAGTCACGCTGTAGGGCAATGCTCAAGCAGATTTTGTAGTTTAAAAAGAAGAAAGTATTCTATCCAAGCAGAAATCGACCTTCTGCGCGAAAAAAATTTGTCAATATAATATTCAGGCTCATGAAAAATCAGTTAGAAGTAAATCTTGTATAACATAATGGGGAAGCGTCGACATAAAGTACTCAGAAAAAGAACAGAATATCGCTCGCGAAGGGCATCGGCAATCCTTACCTAAAAGTGTCTCTCTCTTGCAAACCCTTATAAGCAATAGTCTCTGCTAGTAACTCAATCAAGGACGAATAAATGGCAGAAGCAACGTCAGCTTGCGTGTTGTTGGTCGTAAGGCAAACAATAAATAAATGTCAAAATCATTAGTTTCTAAATTTTAGTTGTTTTGGAGTCACTGGAGCATTTATTTTGTATTTTTTTTTGAAAATGCATAATGCACGGTTGGTGTTGGCAAAACAACACCTAGTGTGGGACTCTCACCCACTAAAAGCCCCTGTCCCCCCCCCCACGATTCGTAATTGTGTGAGGAGAACCGTGAGAGGAGAGTCTCGTGCTCTACCGACTCATGGTCCCCGAACCCGGGTAGGTGCGTCGAGATCCTTCACCTGAGGGCCGGATTGCACTGGCCCCTTGTGGAACCACCCGCGTCTCGACTCTTTGTCAACCGCGCGTGTGCAAGGCGGTTTCGGCGCAGGTCCTCTGGGCGAACCTTCTCCCTCATGATGATGTCGAGGTAGTAAAATCTGTACGTCTATAAAGCGTAGCTTGCGTAGCATGTACGCGACGATTGCTGGTGTCGTCCGGTCTAGGCCAGTGCCGTACAGGCAGAGACCGTGTGCTCTGTGTCGTCGACGGTACCAGAAGCGCAAAGCAGGCATAAATCAATGATTGATTTGCCAACACGGAACGTGTTAGTCTGGAACTGTCCGTGCCCCGTAAAGACCTGCGTGACGACTTGATTGATCTTGTATGCGTTACAGCAACCTCCCGGCAGTAAGCAAAGGTACTGTACGGATTGTGTCAAACGTTTATTATTGTAAATGTTTTTCTTTTATAAATTGCTTAGTAGTCCAAGGGTTGCGCCTGTACACTAGGAGCTAGTGCGCTCGTTATGGTTGTCTCGTATCCTCGATGTTAGTCCAATTTTTTTCACCGATGCTGATTGAGAACAGATTATAAACCATATGCCGCTGAGAGGCAGCGGCTATGCTGCTACAAGAGCTAAATACAACCTCCTTAATAAAGAAACAATCCTAGGAGCCGCGTCATTCGGTAACGTCCTATTTGACCGTTAATATATTACTATAGACTATTCCAATAAGCGGTACAAACAGGGAATGTGGCTGGCATAATTGCTCTCTAGCGACAACAACAGTTACACTAATAGCATCTGCAGCAGCAGCAAAATAAGCAACAACACAAACAGCAGACACAACGGAAAAAGCGACAATAACAAAGCTCAATAGACGACTTCAACAACAACAACGCTTGTGTTTGTTGTACATAAAGATTGGCAACCATATAATTTGCTAATAAAAAAATACTTACATTAATAAATATTTGACACGATCCGTACTGTACATCTGGTCACTGTCGGAAGGTTGTTGTAGTGCATACAAAATAAATGCTTTAGTAACCGCCAGAAAATCTTGGCAGCCCAAAAACGACCTTCTTAAAAAATGTTTTTAATTCTAGCCGTAAGACGAGTCGCTTCTCCCGCGTTCGAGAGTGTTTAGTCTAGACTGCTGGCATAGACTCCGTCATAAGTGAGGCTAAAAAAGAAAAAAGGCTTCTTGGCCATGCTATAGTGCCAGTTATTTGCTTCCGGATCTGTTATTACTACACTATAGTATACTATGCTAGATCTGATCCGGTTCGGCCCCGAGGCTTGCACCGCGTGAGCCTGCGATGTGCGACGAGTCGACGAACCCTGTCAGACAACACACACGACTAAGGAATCTCTATAAGTGTGCATTCTGGTTGGCATTCTCCAGCTGCAATGGGGAAAAAAATGGAGAACTCGGACAACAAAAAAATACGGTACTCGTATCTATCAATAGAACGCTGCGGCATTGGCACAGTTGCCCGGCGTTCGCGCGCGATTTGCGTAACCAACGGACAAGGTTATGTACTTGCCATGCATCCGCATAGTAAACAGGATGCCGTGGCTACAGCAGAGATCGTGTCGGTGCTCGACGCAGCAAGGTCATGCAAAATTATGCGCCGACGAACATTCGACACGCGGCAACTCCCACATTAGATGCGGTGGCTTGAACGAAACTTTTCGACTGCCCGCCGAAATTCAGTGCCACATTGATACCGAGGCCAGATGCGTCGTTTCGCGCTCAATGCTCGCCATCAATAAAGTCGGACAGTATATATATATATATATATATATATATATATATGTGTGATTACAAAAAAGGTTTCGATTCAAAGTAAGTGCCTCACGCAGAGTCCTGCCAGTCACATTGCTGTACTCTATGATTACACCAGTCAGTGCCCTTGTGTGCGCCGTATAGGATTTTTATTAGGCTTTTTATCTTTTTTTTTCTGTGCGACACTCTGAAATATTTCCTGTTGTGAAATCTGGCATACTAACTTATGTTGATGGGCCTAGTAGTTTAAAAAGAGAGCATTTGCCATACGCACCGCAAACTGGAAAAGTTTTTTACAATCCCTAGCCTCCTTCATAAGTTGAGTTAATAATTGTTCGCACACGTATGTCTCCAAGTACAAAAACACACACACACATATATATATATATATATATATATATATATATATATAAATATTTATATATATATATATATATATATATATACAAAACGTAAATAATTTTTCCTAGCATAATATGGGCAAAAGGCACCGCCGTTACCGATTCAAACACTCACATACTTCTCTGCAATTCAAGGCTCTACTCAGACCAAATTAGCGTAGATAAAGAATGAGACTAAGGAAGCAGTCAAAAATCTGATAACCTCTTGCTGATTCTTAGCTTTTTTTTTGCAATGGGAACGTCATTATGTGCTCACACGCACTGCCACGTTAAATGGATTGGACACACAGCTGTCTGCTTCTCTTCTCCGTCAGACATACTGTTTGCGCTCCTAGATGTCCCACTACGTTGTTTCAAAGCGGCATATGAAAATTTCAACTAGTTTGGTTGTTACGACATTTCGTACCTTTTCATTTAAACCTCCTACAATTAGCAAAGTCATATCTACTTATTTAATAGAAGGGAACATCTTAATAAGAGCATGACTTCCGTATAAGAAAATGCCGCAAATGCAATTTAGTTTTTCCTTTTTCTCTCTCTTTCTCTGAGAGTCATAGATTAAAAATAAATATACAGTCAGAATCTATGAGTGAAACAAGCAGAGGGACGTTTCAATCAGCATGTGGTGAAAAAACACATATGCATAAAATAGGCCAGAAAAGTTCCGAACACCCTAGTACTTTTAGTATATTAAATATAATGCGAGGCCAATCCGTGTTTTTAGCGACATAACGTCCTCTTAAGGCGACCATTCCTTCCGCATGGCATGCGGTGATTCGTACGCAAACTGTGTGAATATGCCGTGAGCTTTATTGTCCTAATTCAATTGAGTTTTTTTTTTATAAAAAACCTCGGTAGGCTCTCCAGACAAGCAGAACTTAACAAAGTGATCAGAAAAGCTCTCAGAAGGGCCAGCAGATTTCGCGGCTACCGGTGAAGCTAGGCCTGATGGAATAACTATCGCATCTATTCCATATGGGAAATTCTCAGCGCGGGAAGTCTTATGTGCGGCGATCGTATCTACTTGCAGCATAGCTTAGTCGAGCCGGTATGGGTAACGGAACATGCAGAAATCTGTAAAAAGAGTAAACTTTTTGAACTTGCCAGGTGATATTTTTTGGCACCATCACATTTGACATTCGACCCGACCACCGCGAGGCCTGTGTTAGAGTCAGCATCCAGAAAATCTTCTAAAAGCGTCTAGAGGCCTGCTTCTGCGACGAGCACTAGAAGCTTTAAATAAAGCAAGGAAGACATGGACTCATATGAGAGCGTTAAACTGTTTAAAAAAAATCCTTTTTTTTCTTCGAAAAGCAGGATTTTAAAAGAAGGGGCCTCTATCTGCATTTAGGAGACTTGAGCAACTTGAAGACGATCTCAGATTCATCAGCCAACCCGCTATATACATATATATATAGAAAATATTGTGATGATGTATTAATCATTTAAGATACGTTTATACACTCGGCAGTGCTCGCCTTAATAAAAATTGTGATAAAAAGGTGTTACGTAAAGTAAAGATTCAGCTGTTTGTGTCCTTGCTTGTTGGCAGCCCCCGCTCTTATGGACTCGGTGCGAGCGGTCAATCCTCAAAGTCCCTTGCAACGTTGAAACGGTAAGATCTATCCGATTCCTCTTCGTGACGCCGAGCCCCAAGAGCGTACTTGCACCTCGGCATTCCATACACCACTCATAGAGATAGTGATGGATCCGAATCTGCGAGGTTTTTGCGGGTCGGGGAGCGCCGCTCTTAGGAACTCGACGTCGTATTTGGTATATATATATATATATACCCTTACAAGTTAAAATGTTATATGCTTGAGCACGTAAGACGTTTTGGCACAGCGGGAAATCCTACTATTACTTGCCTACTTGGCTACGACAGGCCTGCTATATCGACCTGTCCGCATATGCGGCAAACGGCTCCTGGGGTGTATTACCGGTCATTCGGTTAGGGCCCGGCATTCTCAAGCCAACTCCAGATCGCAGCGGCAGCAGCAGCAGCTGTCGCAGCTACGGTCACCAATATCGGCGAATGACGTACATTATCGTTGATTGGCGTTCATGTATTCGTGCCGTTATCCTCGTTCTTGTAGGCGCGCGCTTCGCCGGTTGCCCTCCGCGTACCGCGGTATGCCTGCGCTTACTTAGGACATAAACCGCACCGCGGTTCTCCGAGCCGCATTCCTTGCCTTCCTAAACAAAAGGTGATAGGACTGAACACTACAAGAATGTGGCAGACATAAATAGGGCGCTAGAAAAAGATGTATATATATATATATATATATATATATATATTTATGTCTCTCTATGCTCTATTTATGTCTGCAACTTTCTATATATTCAATGTAATCAATCATTCGTGGTCGGAACATATCATTTGGGTCCCTGCGAACGTGCCTTTTTCTTTCTTAATATATATATATATATATATATATATATATATATATATAAAGAAGAACAGAAGAAATCAAATGGACTTACAATCACGTGGGAGGCTGTCGCCGCCTTTAATTGACCTGGCAACGGTTTTGCCTGCTGGAGTGGGTACAACAACCAAGGCTGAGGTTATCGGGGGCGTGACTGTATTGTCGAACACACAATGTGACCGACCCCATTAAGTTGAAGCACCATTGAGTAACGACGCCGACGTCGTATTCAGTGGTTGTCGATGCGGTTCTCATTGGTGTTGCGCCGTTGTTTTTCTTGTTAGCATTAGGTGCATTGTTGGCGTTCTCGGTGCTGTCGAGGACGCTATGCGATTGTAGCGATGGACATTGATGTTGCTGATGTCGGTGTCGTTAATGGACCAATGTCGCACGCTGTGAGCAAAGCTCCCCAGCTTGCGCTGAGAGTGGCAAGTAGTCACCATATATGATGATGGCGGCGGTGGCGACGATAGCAGCCCTGACGCCGAGATAATCGACCGCTAAAATAACCACGACGACCGCAACTGAGTGCATGCATGTCACTCTGCTGGGTGTACACTGTATTCTGCACTTTGCTGAGTATATACTCTGTTATCCATCTACATATTAGATTATATACACTGTGTCACCACACATTCGTGACTTTTTTTTTGTTTTGTTCTGGGAGGTTTCGGTAATGCATGATGCACATGCGCCACTAGCAGCCTGCGTGACTAGTGTGAGACTCGCAAACCCACTAAACCCGGATTCCTCCCCACCCCCCCCCCAGGCTCGGTATTACTTTGGCATTACATCGAAATTACAGGCATTACATTCGTGACTATCCACATTTGGATGGAGGTGCTACTCTCACTTGCGTAGAACCTGATGGCCTAGGCAAGCGCGCAAAGATGGCCAAAGCTTGGACACAAATTGTTCTTCGTATACATTCAATGCATTTGAATTGTTGTGGAATTTTGTATATAACAAAAAATAAAATAAAAACATATAAGCCGTTCTTGTTGGGCCAGCTGGCCTATAACAGTGCTAAGGCACTGCCCACCATTCCACCTAGTGCGGCGTGAGGCCTCGGTGGTCTGATCCTATCCTCGACCACCTCATTTATTTTCTTCCTGTCAACGAAGATAACTGCGATGTGTTGGCCGATGGTGACGCACATGATGTTACACCGGGTGCGCATTTCTCAACATTTATGAGAAATCAATGAGCGTATTCATAATTTTTTGAATTTCCTATCAGAGGTGTCAAAATACGCCCCGGCCCTCCACCTGATGCTGCACCATGCATACAATAAGCCTACGCCGCTGATTATCGGGAAAGTGGAGAAACTTTCTTCAGCCGGACGTCAAGAAAGGAGTGTCCCAGCTCCCCCTGCTTTTAGCTTTTTATTGTACCAATACATACATTGAGTTTACTTGAGCATTTGTACTTCAACGACTGGACTTTCTGGGACCCAACGACCCCAACATTTTATTCCACGATACATTTTTCAAATTAATACAAATATTAAAGCAGGTAACAGGTTAATCCCTCAAAATGCGAGCTAGACCGACAAGGGTTTCGGGAGTCGGGAAGCAAGGTGGGATCAAATGATCGATTGAGCTAAATTAAAGCTGCCGGCTATCCTAGTAATCTAAAAGTAAGCAATAGATAAACAAACACCATGTTCCTTTTATTGTTCAATACAATTCCTCGACGGATATGAATCGGCCGAAAATATCCTGCAAACTGTGTCGTAAAAGTTCAAGTTTGCTCCCCAAAATTGAATCATGTGTCAGTTTTTGCTTAA
This sequence comes from Dermanyssus gallinae, assembly GCA_003439945.1. Lineage (NCBI taxonomy): Eukaryota > Metazoa > Arthropoda > Arachnida > Mesostigmata > Dermanyssidae > Dermanyssus > Dermanyssus gallinae. The sequence continues at coordinate 24,890 of QVRM01005561.1, read as the reverse complement.
TAGTTAGCTCGCGCGGTAATGGTCATCCCTTTTATTATTTCACGTAAATGCTTTTAGCCGTTCAGAACGTGGTGCATTCTCGATGTCAATACTATTCTGTTTAGATGAGACAATCCATGTGGTAGTGGTACTGTACGCCTGTGCATTCGTTCCGTAAACGGCATCTAATTTGGCTTTAAATTTCGTTGCAGTGGAGTTTTTTGCAAAATGTTTAATTTTCTTTGAGCGTGTTTGTTGAAAATAGATGATTAACCATATACTGCTGAAAGTCAGTGCCCATGCTGTCATAAAAGTTGTTGGAGAAAAACCCTCCATATCTCAACATGGTTGGCCCTCAGTGCATTGGAGGTGTGCCACACGACGAACATTTCAAGCCTCTAGGGGACGGAGGATGGCCCAGAATTAAAAGCAACCTTTTTAAGGATATTTTTATTTCTAGACGAGACACCGAGCTTACCTGAGCATAACAACTGTGCCTGCCAGGATCAAATCACTAGGCAAATTAAAGAAAACAAACAATTGTCTTAAAAAGACACACTATAACACACAGCACAGGTTATTGGAGACCAACGAGCAAGTCGAGTTCTTGAGCAAATGTTGTCGCTGGTCGTGTCGACGTAAGTGTTGCATTCATAGTTATTTTCGAATACCGGGCACGACTTTACAGAGAGGTGTTCCCATATATGCTGTCACGGCCACTTTTCAGACCTGGCGAATACAAAATTCTCGAACTCAATCATATTTATTTCACTCAAATAGAGTATGTACAAAATAGTTCATTGCTATTATTAAACATAAATACTTGTTGTTTCGCCGTTCCACCGAGAGAAGAAGTGTAAAGATCTTCGTTGCAGTGCCGGACAATCAACCGCGTGGTACTTAAACCATTGCTGCGAGCAGAACCGACAAATACACTGAGTAATATATTTCATTTCATTTATTTCCACACCATGTTGGGTAAAACAATACCTAATCTATACCTACATACAACAAACACGTTGGCAACAAATAAGCCGTAACACACATATTTACAGCGGTAAGTTACCAGAAGCATTCGCCAATCGTGATAACGAGATGAAATATATACAGTGAGTGGCGTGATACTTTGAACATGGATTGCTACAATTTTTACAAACACAAGATTCATTCGGCTTATGGAATCCCACTGTGCCACACACGACGTGGTGATACCCGTGCACTGCAAATCGCGTAACAATATGGCGGTTAGTCCTACCTACATCTTTCCATGAATCTGATGTCATTGCCCCAACTGTGTAAAATTCTGGATCAATTTCTGCCATTTTAACTTCGTATTCACTGATGAAACGATCGTATCCCGGTGTCGCAGGGAGATTCAGTCGCCTCTTCAGGTCCTCTACGAACAGCGGGGTATCTGCCAGCAAGTACACGAGTCTATTACGAGCTGAGCTGTGCACCCCAAGCACTCGCTTCAGAAACGCGGATTTAACTCCATTAAGGGTAGTCAGGTTAGCCGGCGTTAGCTTCGTCCAGATGACCTCTATGCCGTACGAAGCAATTGGTGCGATCTTCAAGTCGAAGAGCGCAATAGCGGTGCGCACGGACATCACTTGTAGTTTTTTAATCAAGGAACAGGCAATCAAAGCCTTCCTAACGCGTTCGGAGATATGTCTGGCATACGACCTGCCTGTAGAGGAGATTGTTAGCCCGAGGTACGTAAAGTGATTAACATACGTGAGGATCTGCGCACCTAGACGAAGTTCGTCGGTCGCCGCACGACGTCCCCCGTTACAAAACTTCATAGCATGCGTTTTGCTGGTATTGATCCGGAGTCCCACAGTACTGACATACTGTACCAGTGATGCAAGCGCTTGTTGTAGGTGGAATCGGCTGGTACTGTATAAGACAAGATCGTCGGCGTATAGAAGTAGGTTGACGTTTCGATGACGATTCTTGATGTTAGCTGGAAAGTCGCTGATCAGAGTTGAGAACAGGAGGGGGCTTAAGTTATCGCCCTGGGCAAAACCGGTGGTTTGCTCGAGTCCTGGATGCTCTGCTACTCCGTCGTCTATTGTTATCGAGTTTTTCTGTAGGATGTCGATCATAAGTCCGAGTATCCTGCAGGGCACCCCCAGTGAAGCGAGCTTCTCCAACACCAGTGATCTTGAACCTGAGTCGAACGCAGCCTTGAAGTCTACAAATACTGCGTAGAGAAATTGCTTTTTCCGCGCTAGTATTTCTCCAATGTCTTCAAGGAGAATACTGCAGGCTGTCAGGGTACTTTTAGAAGCGCGAAACCCATGCTGCTCTTCGGGAATAGCTCCCTTGTACTCCAGGTATGTAGTTAGCCGCTGAGAAAGCAGTTTTGAGAAGAGTTTATACACACAACTTTTCTTTGCGATCCCTATCCATGCCGAAGGGTCATGCGGACTTCCTTTACCCTTAGGTATTACAGTTAGCAAACAATCGCGCCACCCGTCTGGTACCCGACACGCTCTGATGCACGCGTTGAACAAAGCGGTCCAGAACGGCACCAGTACCATTGACTGTTGGAGATGTTCGTTACGTACACCGCCGGGGCCTGCCGCTTTGTTCATCGGCAGTCGATTAATAAGCTCTACGACTTCACGAATGGATACGTCATTTGCCAGTTCTTGCTGCCACCGGGAGTCCTCTTCTGACCATGCTGCAAAGTATCTTGGAAGCGTTCGGGGAATAGAGTCGCTGCCACAAAGAATTTCGCTAAAATGCCTAATAAGAATATCCGATTCAATCGTACAAGTCTTTCTGAGAGGTGCGTTTCCTCGGAGCCAGAGGTAGGGTGCTCTCTCTGTGCGTCGCAATAACACCTCTTCTGCTCTTTTTTCAAAGTTATGTTTTGCATTCCGCAGAACTCGTCTATACACGCTTTTTAGCCGCACACGTTTTGTCAAATCTGGGTTGGCACTATGGATATCCAACAAAACGCGTTTGGCTGTTGTGCAATCGGTTGACCACCAGTCTCTGCCTTTTTTCTTGAAGACGGGTATCACGCTTGAGGTTACGACAGCTGTAAGGAGCTCACTGTAGCAGTCGATGTCGGGTTGGTCAGGGCACGGCATTACCGTAGGTAATTGCCTGCAGAGTTTGTAGAGATCAATCTTATTTCCCAATGACCGGCGACGTGGGGCTCCTGCAATATCGTCAGAGAGATAGATATCCACACCGATGGGGACGTGCCATGAAACATCGCCTCCTTCTTTTAGCTGATGCCTATCGTGCAAATAATGCACCCGGGTCGATGGGAGGTTCGTTGAGATGACGTCGATCGTCGAGCATTCCATTGGTCCACTAAATGTAGCTCGACCCGACTCATTTGCAATCCATAACCCGTAGTCATTGAGCGAGTCCACCAGCGCCGCTGTCCTTTCGTCGTTAGGTCTATCCAGTCAAGCGTTGAAGTCGCCGGCGACGATAGTGGGTTTGTTGAGGTCGACCAGATCCAGACAACGGGTTAGCTTCTCTATCAAATCGGAGGTGTTCTCTGATACGCTTGGACGTACATACATCGCTATAATATTCATCATGTCACTCTTTAGCACGACGCAATTATCGGCTGCCAGGAGTGAAGACATATTTCCGACACGCTCATTATATAAAATTGAGACCCCTCCACTCGGACGGCCAACGTCACTTAGTCTCATGGCTGGGCAGCTGCTGATATAAAAATTTGGTATGTGAATATCGCCGGTGGCCCATGTCTCCACAAGAATGAGAACGTCAATCCCGGCGAGGCTCGCTGGGGGCAGCAACCGTAAAGTGGATTCAATTCCCTCTGAATTCCACTCCACCAGCCTTAGTAAGGTCCCGTCTGTTCGTAGGCCTGCCGGAGAACGCGGGCAATAAAGTCGTTGAGGTTCGGCTTGCGAGGAATGGGACTCTTGTATTCTCCCTTCTGCTGATGTTGTTGGACCCGGTTGTCTGTCTGGTTCCACCGTTTCCAGCGCCTGCCCATACGATGATTCTGTCTGTGCAGGGAAAGAGTTTCGGGATGGCTCGGTGTCCGGCTCTGTTGCCATGCGTGATGTGCTGGCTGCTGACGACGATGAGTCGTGTTGGAGTCCCGGTCGAGTCGTTTCGGATGTACATCTTTCTTCTCGGGCTGAACGGCGTTCTTTCTTTCTACTGGCAACGAAAGACCCTTCTGTAGCGGTTGAACTTTTACTTCTAAAAAATTCGCATTCCGTCTGGCTATCACTTTGGATACGATCACCGCAGCTTCCTCGGCTTTTTTGTAAGAGTACACATTCTGGTGAACCAGACCTCGTTGTGGGTACGTCATATTGAGAACTGAGATACGCCATCGCTCTTTGCTTGCAATAAGTTTCTCATTTACGTCCTTGCACTGTTGTGTAAACTGCGGGACAGTTACGCAGGCGAGGGTTGAGTTTGGTCGTTCAGTACTGAGTCGCCTAGCGAGCTGCTCTACCTGCGTCAGAAACTTGTCACCTTCGAGCTCCATGCACTCGTGGTAGCCGCCGTGCAGAATAACACTGACAGGACCATCTGATTTCTCAAGAAAAGTATCTACCTGCGCGACGATGGTGGCGATGTCTGGCGCTGGGCAGGCCTTCACCGTTACCGAAGTCTTCTTCGGCAATTGTGCCAAGATCTTGCCTTTCAGTTGACGAATTGCACTGTCTCCAACCACTAGCACAGACTTTTTACGCTTCACCATACTATCATGTTTTCGCGTGTCATCTTGACTGTCATCCTCCATTCTCAAAGATGCAGCTTCTTGTAGGTTTGCCATGTCCGCCTCCAGCTTGTTCATTCTATTAAGCAAGTACAGCACTCCTCTCACGATCGGTGCTGTCAGATCTGACATTTTATCAACCTGCGACATGAACTGAAGCATATCGAACGACAGTCCTTCCGTGGCCTGGCAAATGCGGCAGCGCCACAAGGTACTAGGCTCCTCAGTCGGGTCTCGTTCGTCGTTAGCCCTGCATATACCGAGCAAGGTGGCTTAGTGGCAAAGCCTTTGCCTTGCATTCGGGAGGACTGGGTTCGAACCCCAGACCGGCCACTCTTAAATTGGTTTGCATGGTTTCCAATTTAAACAAGGTAAATGCCGGAGTGGACTAAACTTAGCCATGACATGAAAAATCCGTACACGGGCAATTGCCTTACGGAAAATCTAAAAAAAAAAAAAAATATATCGCGTGAAATTGTCGACAACACACACCGCACACCAGAAGAAGGCCGCCAAGTGGCTGCGCGCACCTTGTACAGGCTGCCATTACTGGTTGGTTGGGTACTTGTTGCGCTGCTGTCATCTGTCCGTGGGTCAGCTGTGTTGATGTCAGCGGATCTACTGCTGCTGAGGTTGTTGACAGCTGACTGCCAAGCATCGCTGCTTCTTGTTCGTTTCGACTGCTGGTAGGTCGTTTAGCTGCGGCAGGCTCTGCTGTGTTTACGTCTCCGAGTAGCGCACGGGACCGCTTCCGTCCTCTTACGCTGCTAACGTAATTCGACGGAGAGCTAGTCGAGCCGGTCGAAAGCTTCGAGTGCGGTTGTGCCGGATTAACACTTAAACCGGGATCTGGGCCGAATTTTTCGGCCTCCTGAGCCTCTGTCGAGGTGCTCGAAGTCACCACCGAGTTCACCATACACAAGCCGTTGCCAAACACAGCAACTAACACATTCAACAAGAGTGATTTCACGGAGCTTCACTGGCGTGCATCCTGCTTCGAACACGTCAAGCAGACGATCTACACTGAGTAATATAGTCTCATCGACACTGAGTAATATAGTCTTCATGAAACTCCCTACGGGAGCATACGAGGTGATGGAACCCGTGTACGATGTACCTGGTATATACATGCCTGTCATCGCAGGCCACCCCGGCCCACAACCAAGGAGACTTAAAGACGTCGAGCGTTCTTACCTCCGTCGCTGCTTCCGTGAATTTGCGTCGCCACTCTCCCAAGAAATGGTTAAGTGGCTCCGTCAATGGCATACGCAGCCTAAGCCGAAGCATCTCCACCATCGGCACACAGTCCGACAATACATAGACGAAGCGGCTTCTCGCCTTGATTGAAAGGCAGAGCACTCGCTTTATGTATAGTGTGAAGCACTTTTCAAGCAAATTAAAATTAACTTGAGATAGGTGTTGCCACACTCTGTCTAAGCTATACTCCAACTTTGGCAGAGTTTTTAACATAAACAAGCGCACTGCCGTACCGACGGACAGTCGCCGTACATCTCCGACCCCTCCGTAGAGAGCTGCCAGTGCCGAGTTAACACTGTTCTCGATGTGTGTAGTAAACGATGTTCCCCTGTAGTGAATCCAAAGACCCAAGTATGGGAAAGAGTTTACAAACTCCAATGGCCTCCCGCAGCAACGAATAACGTCGTTTGCAGCTAAACGCCCACCGCGACGAAACTTAATTGCCTTGGTTTTGCGTGAGTTTATTTCTAGCCCTTTTTTCATAAGATACGCCTCTTCCATAGCGGTAATGCGCGAGATGGCACCAATGTTACGATGAGCAACAACGATGTCATCAGCATACATCACTACCACGGCATGCTGAAACTCTTGACGCACGTATTGAACAAGGTCGGCCAGAAGCAGCGTGAACGAGATGCAGCTTAGTGGGTTCCCCTGAGTAGTCCCAACATTCTGCGTTAGCTCACGCACGCCGCTCCTTCCCTCGACCAACAGTGTATCATCGTCGAAAAAAACTAGAAATTACTCGCAGAAGAGCTCCACCTATGCCAATTTGTCTAAAACAATCGATCATAAGATCGCGCGGAGCCTTGTCAAAGGCCTTGACGCAGTCAATGAAGACTGCATACAGGTGGCCTCCTGGACGAGACACCGCCCGCTCCACTTCGGATTGCAAAACGTGGATGGCGTCGCAAGTCCCCATGCCTTTTCTAAATCCGAACTGCTCGGGAGGCAGAGCATGATTTGCTACATTTGCAATCCTTTCAATAATCAGCTTACAGAATATTTTTTTGAGCGTTCGCTCAGACGCCACTCCCCGGTACAGATTTGGGTCACTTCTATCGTCGCCGTGTTTACCCTCGAATAACAGAGAAAGCCTAGCAATGTATCAAACTCTGGGCATTCGCCCTTCCTCTATAATTCTATTACAGAAATCACAGAGGATCCCCTTCAAGAGCGGCTCCGATTGCACCCAATGTTCGTAGTAGACCCGATCTGGCCCGAGGCTGGAGATAAAACACGACAATTTTAACACTTTCGGATGAAAGTGTCATATAGTATTCATCTTTTCTTATACATCGCATAGGGCACAAATACTTACGTAGATAGACAGAAAGTCCTCCTATTGGTCTGCCCAATACCCAACAGGCATGGCGGCCAGCTGATGAAACCCTTGCATCTCATCGAAATGCAGTTCTTCCCGCTGGAACGTCTCTACCAAGAGGGCGATGTCTATTTCTCGAAACAAATCATCTGGCATTAGATCCATTGCCCCTTTAAGACCTTCACAGTTATACAATAGTATTCGTCGAGGTATGGTTGCCTCCGAACATACCTCTGTACCACTATCTAGTCATTTTGAGGGGTGAGGACCGTTTTTAGCCACAAAGCTTTGCATGACCATTTTCTCGAATGGAGCGGCGCCGTTCCAGCGACGGAAATACACACCCTTCATCCAGAAATCCTCCTTGGAGCATCGCACGAAGTCCTTACTCTCAGGTACAACGCAAAATACAGCCCATTTACCTTTTGTATGCAATTTAAATATTGTATCAACTTTAACATCTTTGTCGGCCAGCCAGCCTCGCAGGTCCATTGCCGACGTATCTGCAACTAGTCCTTCTACTCGAAGAGTTTGGAAAATAGGTTTGTTGATTTTTGCAAATACTTTACATACTTTCAAATCACTATTCTCTTCTCCTGCGCATCCCGCCCGGAGACGGTTGGCCGTTCTCCGTTTATATGTAACGGGAATGAACCTTTTCTCCGTGTCTTCTTCACTCTGCCTCTGCGGTACGTTGTTTTCATCCTTCTCCGCAAGTTTAATCTCAATCGCGCCGCTTTCAGCTGGAGCTGTTGTACCGCTCGATCTCTCCTTCGCCTTCTTCCTCTTGGACAGCTTTGCACCACCACCACCTCCACTACTGCTTTTGATGTTGATGTTGCTTCTCTCCGCCGAATTGGCTTTGCTGTCGTCTGTCTCCTCGTGCATCTCCAGTGTGACGTTATCAGCTCGGCCAGCTGGACAAGCTATTGATATAGCTGTCAGTGAAGCTGCGCCGGCCGCACCATCTACTGAGACGTGGGGGAGACATATCTCTATATCGTCAGTCTCGCCACCGTTGGCGCCGTCTAGCGGTGTCGTGGGGAGTTTCCTTGGTGCAGTGCAATTCGCGGGAAGTTACGAAACTTTCGAATCTAGCACCATGCCACTATCGTTTGCGCTTTGTTTGGCGCATTTTCCGGATTTTGTGAGTGTGGTGTCGCGTTTGTTCTTCTTGCCTTTATTGCTAGTAGTCCCGATGTTAGTCCGAACGTTCACCTACTTCATGGCGTCGAAAAGCTTCAGCCTGGTGTCGAAGAGTAGCCGTGCCAGCTGCAGCAGCAGTGCTTCTGGCGTTACCACTGTGCCTGGACCCCGAGCCGAACAATCCGCGCACTTTTTCGCGTGAATAGCCTCTTCAGAGGTTCCTCGTTCTTCACAGTCCTTGTGTATGGCCACCAAATGACAATCAGAACACAAATTCCAGGCGGAATCGGCTGAAAAACCGGAGCCGCAAACGAAGCAGTCTATGCTGGGCGCCGCCATCTTGCAACAATGTTGGCGAATACAAAATAAATCATTTTAAATGAAGAACTTGCAAAACAGTGGTTGCTCCTTTTAGATGGAGTTCTATTTGCGTAAAATCCCGTTGTCAGGTGAAATCGGACAAGTAAATTCCAACCGAACATCAACATTTTAAAACGCAAAAACGTGATTTAATAGACAAGAGACTTTGGCCAAATTACGAGGACACTTGCATTTCTTCTGGATGGCAAATTAAATCATTTTTATATACGAAAAATGTATATCATATTATAAACGCTACTGATACACCGCAACTGGCATATGCACTTAGCGACACTGACTAACAGATACAGGAGGAAAATAAATGTAAAGGCAATTAAAGCCTGGGAAAGACTAACACACAATGCGAGTACGTGATGAGCAGATAAATGATCTTGACGTCTACAAGCATGGAGCGCATAGCTACGTAGAACGTCACATATAGCTACATATGCATATCTTAATGTTAATGTTATTTCTAACACTATTAAGCAAACATACGCTGCTCGCCGGGTCAGACCTGAGTCTAATATGCGATATACTGTTGGTGTGTAAGTTAGTAATTGGATTAAAACTCATTGGCTCTACCATCCATCCGAAGCCAAAACAAGCGTGTGTATATATATATATATATATATATATATATATATATTAATAAGCAAAAATAGGTTATGGGGGGCAAACAAACCGAAATAGAGACAATGCCTCTAATGCAGAAGTAAGCATACATAATTAGTATTTAGATAATATATTACTATATAACTCTAGAAGAGCTTGTTGGTATGCGGTTTGTGAGACCACCATCAGTGAAATTGGTATATAATCAAGCAAATTATACGAAACGTACTATTTGTCTGATTTTGGCAGGAAAGGCAGAATGAACGCACATAGTTTTTTAATATTAGGGTTTTATTCATATAACCATATTCCAGCGGTACACTTTCGTTTTACATCACTGAAACATGGAGATTTCACTTGCTATCCTCCTTTATGCTTTTCCTCGTTCGGCGCTACCCGCTGGCTGTGGACGTCTCTTGTCGTCGGCTCGCGGCCACCCGTGCTCGCTCCAGTTCGTTCTTCAACCTCATTACGCCTTCTACCAGGTCCACCCCGTGCTTCCATTTCTCCTCGTTTTCAAGCATGGCGTTAACCAGGTCGGTTACCGTCATTCGCGGGGCCGCCACTACGCTCCTGCCTGCTCGTGCCGCCTCAAGTGCTGAGCAGTGGAAGACAGTGTGAGTAACATCGTCAACCTCGCCCGTGCCGCAAGTAACGCACGTAGGCTCCGCGACTTTACCCGTTCTATGCAAGTAACTTTTGGAAGCATCCATGCCCCGTTAGCACCTGCGTCAGATAATAGGTGACGTGGCCATGCTTTCTCTTGAACCATTTAATGAGGTCGGGGATAACCTGGCGGGTCCAGGCTCCTGGGGTCTCCGTTGGCAGTTGGCTCCATTCCCGTTGCCAGTTCTCGAGCGTTTGCTGTCGAGCTACCGCTTTCTTCTGGCGTTCTCGTCTTCGCCGCACTCGCTCCTCGATTAGCCTAGGCCACGGAATGAGCCTGGCGATCGCGATCACCGCTGTTGTTTCGACCGTGCGATACGCTCTAGCGACTCTTATCGCGAGCTTGCGCTGCGTCTTCAGAAGCTTGTTTCTATTCCTCTTTAGCTTCATCGCGCGGGGACCCCACGTAGGTGCGGCGTAAAGCACGGTGGACTCTGCCACAGAGGCAAGAAGTCTTCTCCTGCCCTCAGTCGCGCCACGTGTTCTTGGCAGAATTTTAGCCAGGCTGTTGACGATCTTTTCTGCCTTGGCGGTCACCTTATCTATATGTGTGTTGCCATTAAGGGCTTTGTCAATGGTCACTCCCAGGTATCGGGCTGACTGCTTGACTTCGATAGCCACTCCCTCCAGTGCTAGCCGGACATCTCCGTGCCTCTTCCGTCCTGTAAGAAGCACAGCCTCGCTCTTGTCAGGGGCCAGCCGGAGCTCGTGCCCCACCATCCAGTCGTTTATTACTTCGATGGCACGCTGGGCCCGCCCCTGAAGTGCGTCCGCATTGCGCGCCGTGACAAGGACAGCCAAGTCATCAACATACGCAATGGTCTGGACGCCCTCCATGTCGCAGAGCCGCAGCACATCATCGTACGCCATATTCCACAGCGTGGGCCCTAGGACAGAGCCTTGTGGGACTCCTGCTGTCATGGCAAACTCCCTGTCTGTATGCACGACTTTTCGGTTGCTGAGATAGGAGGATATTACCCTCTGCAGATACGGAGAGACACCCTTCTCAGCCATAACCTCTAGGATTACTTTCCAGCTCAGTGAGTTGAAGGCGTTGCGGACGTCCAGAAGGACGACCATGCAAAGCTCCCTTGACCACTGGTTCCTCTGTCGCTGCCTTTCGGCTTCCTCTAGCACCAGATTGATGGCCATTTCTGTCGAGCGCCTACGTCGGAAGCCAAACTGGCTGTCGGACAGCGCTCCTTTGTCCTCCAGTTCAGCAATCAGTCTGTAGTTGAGTATCGTCTCAAATGTCTTCCCGATGGTATCTAGGAGACATATCGGGCGATACCCACCTGGGTCTGTCGGTAGCTTTCCTGGTTTCCTTATCAGGACCAGGTCTGCTGTCTTCCACTCTGTTGGATAGACCCCCTCCTCGAGGATCTTGTCTGCCATCCGCCTGAACACTTCTGGCTGCTCCTGTAGGAGGATCTTCACCGCCTCTGCTGGTACTCCATCGGGGCCGGGGGCCTTGCCTTTCGGCGAGCGATCCGCGGCGGCCATTATCTCGCAATCCTCAATGGGTGGCACGCCCGCCTCTGGAACCTCAATCTCTGGCCGAGCGGGGTCAGCGCGACTCGGAAAAAGTCGTTCTACCGCGCACTTCACAAGACCGTTCGGGAGAACGCACATAGTTAAGTTACAAATTACTAAGTTACGAAAACGAGGAAAACAAATCCACGGTACTCCTACTCCAAGATATGGTTAATCTTACGTATAGTAACAGTATTTAGTCAGAAACTTTCAAGACTATTTAAGTATATACAAGTTGTAGAATGCTTATAATACAATTTATTTATGCTATCGGCGCCAAATTATACAAACATGTGCAAATCAATTTCATATATATACGAGGTGTGTTCAAAAAGTATCGCGACTTTTGTGTGTTTTCAAAAATTATTCATTTATTCATGAATATCTATTTTGTCCCCTTCAAAGTAATCCCCATAAGATATTATACACTTGTGCCAACGGTTTTTCCAATCTTCGAAGCACTTCAAAAAACCATTTTTTTAAATCTTGTTCAGCTCCTCCTTCGATGCCGTCTTTATCTCGTCAAGCGTAGCGTAACGTCGTCCTTTCATGGGCCTCTTCAGTTTAGGGAACAAGAAAAAGTCACAGGGGGCCATATCTGGGGAATACGGTGGCTGCGGCATCATTAGTGTGTTGTTTTTGGCCAAAAACTCGCGCACAAGCAACGATGTGTGAGCAGGGGCGTTATCGTGGTGCAAAAGCCAATTTTTGTTCTTCCACAAATCCGGGCGTTTCTGGCGGATTGCTTCGCGCAAATTGCGCATAACTTGCAGGTAATATTCCTTATTGACCGTTCTACCCTGTGGCAAGAACTCATGATGCACCACGCCCCTGCAATCGAAGAAAACTGTCAGCAAAACTTTCACATTCGACCGAACTTGGCGCGCTTTTTTCGGTCTTGGTTCGTGCGGCAGCTTCCATTGAGATGATTGAGCTTTGGTTTCCACGTCATAACCATAAACCCACGATTCGTCACCAGTTATGACCCTCTGGAGCAAATTTGGGTCGTCGCGGACAGAGTCCAACATCTCATTAGCAATGTTCATGCGATGCTGTTTTTGGTCGCAATTGAGCAATTTTGGTACGAATTTCGCGGCGACCCGTCTCATGCCCAAATCATTGATAAAAATCGAATGGCACGAGCCAATCGATATGTTTAGGTCCTCAGCAACTTCTCTAACGGTGATTCGACGATTGGCCAATACCATTTTCTCCACTTCATTAATTTTTTCGTCTGTTGTTGAAGTGCTCGGGCGTCCGGCACGCTCTTCGTCGTTCACATCTTCTCGGCCTTCTGAGAACATTTTGTACCACCGATAAACGTTGCTTCGGTCCAAGGTAGCTTCTCCGTATGCCACAGTCAACATTCGGAATGCATCCGCGCACTTAATTTCGTTTTTCACACAAAATTTGATACAGGTTCTTTGATCCATTTTTTTGAATAGGTAAAAATCGAAGACGATCCAAAACACGTGCAAGCAAAGCAGCTGTCAACAATTAAGTGAACATTCAAAATGGCCGAGCTTGTCGGCATAAGTGAGAGACATGAGTACCAACATAACGCCACAAAAAATCGAAATTCGAATATACGTAACCCGCGAAAATTCAAAAGTCGCGATACTTTTTGAACACACCTCGTATATATATATATATATATATACAGGGTCATTCATATCGTTATGTACTTATTTCGAGTTTTGGTAGAACTCGACACGAAAATATTGTTTTCCAATTGAAGGATGACGCGGAAACGTCTTGTTTAGGAGAGAGAGTGACATTTATAAAAGTAGTTATTCTGCCTTTTCTTCTCCTATATAGTTGTGCGAAATATACGTTTGCGCGAACGCATGAAGGAACCGATTATACCGGCGTGTTCGGAGGAAGATTCTGCACAACGAAAGACACTTCACTAGCTTGCGTAGCGAACAGCGAACAGCCGAAGAAAGTCATATATTGTTATGTCTTTTAGTCTCTTAGTCTATACGTTGTTATGTCTTACGTTAACGCTTTGTCGTGAAAAACTGTTAAATGTCTCCATTACGACCAAAAACGTATGTCCAAAAGACAACTCTCACGCAATAGCAAATTTAATGCCCACCATTTTCGTACCAAAGTGATGGTGCTGCGTTACGTAGTTGCCAAGTAACTAAGCTTTTTCGATAGCCATATCGAAAGCAAAGGCATGCATACTTGCATAGGGTGTATGAGAAAGTTAGGTACATATTTTAAGGTTTGGTAGAACTCGGAAGGATAATAATTTTTCCTAGCGGAAGGAGGGGGCGGAAACGTCTTGGCAAAATTTTACAGTTCTTTCTTCTGCCGTGTTCTAGCAAACCTCGAAATAAGTACATAACAATATGAATGATCCTGTATATATATATATATATATATATATATATATATATATACAGGGTCATTCATCTCGTTATGTACGTATTTCGAGATTTGCTAGAACTCGGCAAGAAAATAATTTTTACAATTGAAGGAGGGGCGGAAACGTCTTGTTTAAGAGAGAGAGTGATTTTTATAAAAGTAGTTATTTTGCCTTTTTTTCTCCTACATAAATGTGCGAATTCTACGTTGCGGGTCAACGCATGAAGGAATCGAGTATACCGGCGTGTTCGGCGGAAAATTCTGCACAACGGAAGACATTTCATTAGCTTGCGTAGCGAAACGCAAATAACCAGATTAATAAAAGTCATAAAAAAAGTCGATATGTTACGTTAACGCCTTTACATGAAAAATCGTATTTTTTTTCTATTGCGACCGAATTTGTACGCCAAAAAGACCACTTTCACGCAATAGTAAATTTAATGCTCACCATTTTCGTACCAAAGTGATGGTGCTGCGTGCCGTAGTTGCTAAGTAACTAAGCTTTTTCGACAGTCCTAGTTGTTATGTTATGCGTGGAAGCGTTCACACTCAGAACCGTAAAATTTAGCCATGAGGTTTCCGCTCCCTCATTCCATTAGGAAAAATTATTCTCTTGCCGAGTTCAACCAAACCTCAAAGTATATACCTAACTTTCTCATACACCCTATGCAAGAATGCATGTCTTTGCCATTGATATGGCTATCAAAAAAGCCTAGTTACTTGACAACTACGTAAGGCAGCACCATTACTTTGGTACGAAAATGGACGTACATTTTTGGTTGTAATAAAAAAAATACGATTTTTCACGATGAAACGTTAACGTAAGACATAACAACAAATCGACTTTTTATGGCTATTTCTTATTCTGGCTATTCGCTTTTCGCTACGCAAGCTAGTGAAGTGTCGTCCGAAATTTTCCACCGAACACGCCGGAATAATCAATTCCTTTATGCGTTAACTGGTTCTCCCGCAAACGTAGATTTTGTACAACTATGTAGAAAAAAAGGCAGAATAACTACTTTTATAAATATTAATCTCTCTCCTAAGCAAGACGTTTCTGCCCCCTCCTTGCATTGAGAAAAATTATTTTCTTGCCGAGTTCTACCAAACTTCGAAATAAGTACATAACGATATGAATGACCCTGTATATGTGTATATGCACCGTTACTATAACGGCTATGTGGGTTCAAATGTTATTGAGCGCTTCCCTCTGTGCGAATGAGCAATCGTAGGAGCCAAATAATAATAATAATAATACCTAATTGTATTGCAAGAGATGAGATAATCAATACTTTGTTTGCCTGACATGTAGCCACAAAATCGCACAACAAGGCGGCTTTTCTACATCTCAGCCTTCCATCTTTTATGAGCGTAAATAAAAGCGTTTTCTAGTTTATGTATATACTATATAAAGAATATTTATTGACTTTGTGTATACATACGTCTAGTATATATTGCAACAACAAAATTGATATGGAAAACGCTTTCGACAAAGACGCTAACAATAAAAATAGCTGAGGCAATACTCGGCGTGGCTGATGCGATAAAACCGTTCAACAAATGCATGAGGTAACAAACACATCAACACTTGGTTCTACGACATTGATTCTACGTTTTTCGGGCTGGACGTTGCCTAGCTGTTTTCTCTTTCAATAATAAACAATAGATACAAATATATATAAAAAATAAAAATAAATAATATATATATATATATATATATATATAATATATAACTATATATATATATATATATATATATATTATATATATATGATAAAAAGCTTACACCCATATTGTTCCTAAATGACCTCTAGAATACCATACCTTTTGAACGCAGTTAGCAGAAACTTCGTAGTCGTCGGTACGCACATTGCGTGCTGTTTAAGCGCTTCGAGAAGTCGACAAAGATTCTCACGTTGTCTTATTTACATGCAGTATAATTTGGGGTGTACTTCCCTCTACGCGAAAAGAGAAACGTGCCCCGTAGAAAGCCAATATATTCCACATGGTAGACCGTAGATCAGTAAGCGTACCTAGCTGTTACCTAAACACGCAGCTTTCGCTGTATACCGCCCGCCGCTGTCATGGCACGCAGCGATCGATTAAGATCTCCCCCTAGGCTTTACGTTACAACTGTCATTCGTCTTTGTCATGCCAGGACGTTTCGTGCTCCTCATGGACTGGAACCGGAACTCTCTTCTCCTCTTTTCTGCTCACGATGCGACCTCAGACAGGAATGCCTCACTCTACAGAGAGATCGTAGTCTGACTAACACGCTGCACACGGCGTGCTGTTTTAGAGGTCTTTGTGTCGGCTTTCCATCATACTGCAATAATAGATCGATAGGTTGAAGACGCCGCAAACAAAGTGTCGTGAAAATCTGCATCGTAAAGCATATCGAATTCTGTCGACTAGACGGTTATACAGGCCAGTTGTACAACGACTAAAAACAAACCCAATGGTGGTTATTGTCGAAATAATGCAAAATATGTTATATATATATATACATATATTTATATATGTATATATATATATATATATATATATATATATATATATATATATATATATACATATATTCTTTTTAAAAGCAATATTGTTTTGATTTCTCACATTTAAGTGTAAGTTATGCAATTCAAATCATTATTTAAAGATACATGTGCGGGATGCGTGCACTTTCTTATAAGAAAGCATAACGTACCTCGAAGGTCTCGCTGGCGCTGTAGTAGGTAAGCAAAACTCTTAGCATATGCTACTATCGAATAGTACAAGACACGTAGCAATCATGAATATGTCATCACACTTTATTTATTCACTTTTTTTTACTTGTCGTTTTATAATATATATATATATATATATATATATATATATATATATTTACTCATTTTCATCGTAATACGACTTGACCGCGAACACTAGTTCTCAGAAAACTGTACAATTCAGCGGGCCACCAGCAGTAGAAGCTACTGCTGGTGGCCGTCGTTGCTGCTGGCGAACTCTCTAAAATATAGAGCATTATAACTTTCTTCTATTACATATATGTATACGTGGCCACCAATCGTCATTCGCCGTCATCAGCGTTATTAGGACGCTCTTGCTGTTGTTGTTGTTGATGATGGATACGTAGACACATCGCACTTTAGCATACGTGGACCATCGAACAAATCTATATTTCCTATATCAAAATTGTGTGTTCATGTTTTATTTGCACTGTTAGCTCTCTTGCTGCTCTCGTTCGTATTTCTCGCTTACGTGTGTGAATCTTTCTCCCTTCTTCCCGCCCTGTTTTTGGCATTGTGTCGGTGTTTGTTCCGTCCAATGTCGCTACTTGTTAACTTGGCCCGGTTATCTTTCACTATACTCACTTTCACTCCAGCATGTTGCTGTACCCCCCCAGCGGTGGGCTGGGGGCGGGACTGATCTCATCGTTAACCCCAGCCTGTCCCAGTACCGTCAAACTGTAGAAAGTCTTGCTTGTCCCAGTACCGTCAACAACAGACTTGTGTAGAAACTGTGTTGCTTTATCTCTCCGTTTTTATACCCCCCCCCCCGCCCCCCCCGCCCCCCTTCTTTGCGTCTTATACGTATATCATCTATACAGCCTATCTGTCTCACGACCCTGTTCTCTCAGACCAATATCCCGCCGTTGTCTCTAATTAGATGCGTACACAATGCGTTGCACAGGTCTCGTTAAAGTATCGGACCGAGCGATTCGGCCCGAGCAGACAGGCGGGTGTGTGTGTCTTTGGTTTGACAGCGCCTGTGGGCTCTCTTGTTCTCGCGCGCATCCATATACACATGCATACATACATACATACAGACAAACGAACATTCATACATACATGCATGCATGCATATACACATATCATACAGACATATCCACATACGGACCTACATTCGCAGGTAGCCATGCAAAAGACATACACTCAAACATACACAGACTTTTGATACACCATTCGGTCAGTGTCGATGATCTCGTTAGCAAACGAGGACGGTCAGCGCCTGCTTCAGTTGTGTTCCACCAACTGTGCGAGCTGTTCTCAAAAGAAAACATCGTGTTGTTGTTGTTGTTGTTATTAGTGTGTTTGCTGTTGTTGTTGTCGCATGTTTCTGTGGTTGTTGCCGCTATTTCTACACTTCAACTATTGCTTGTGCTGTTGTTGTTGTGGTTGTCGTTGTTGTTGTTGTTGTTCTTGTTGTTGTAGTCGTCTGTTTCTGTGGTTGTTGCCGTTATTTCTACACTTCAACTGTTGCTGTCGTTGTTGCTGCTGCTATTAATTCGCTGTTGTTGTTGTTGTTGATGTCGTCGTTATTGTTGTTGTTGTTGTTGTTGTGGTCGTCTGTTTCTGTGGTTGTTGCCGCTATTTCTACGCTTCAACTGTTGCTGTTGTTGTGCTGATGTTGTTGCTGTTGCTATTAATTCGCTGTTGTTGTTAGTGCTTATATTGTCGTCGTTGTTAGAGTTACTTTGTCGTCGTCAATGGTAGCTGTCGTCAGATGTCGTTTACGACGAGTTGGTAGCAACGTCCCTTGGCGACCAGTGGCCATTGTTTGGTAGCCAACATTAAAAAGGGATCTGCGTTACGGAATGTACGCCTCGGAACACACTCACTTATTTCTAATAGCAACCGAAGGCATACCCATTCTCTCCACTGTACATTAGCAGCGCCAGTAGCACTAGACCACAAGTCGTGTAGAATCATCATCAGTCGTGTATACGGGGCATAGGGCAACGGCGACATCCTTCAGTTGCAGGTAATTTTTGTTAACGCCCTGACAACCACATTTTAGACGCTCGTAATGGGCTAAGTAGCCCGTGGCACGATATCGTCTAAATGCGTCTATCGTCATGGCGTTCTCGTACTGG
This sequence comes from Dermanyssus gallinae, assembly GCA_003439945.1. Taxonomy (NCBI): domain Eukaryota; kingdom Metazoa; phylum Arthropoda; class Arachnida; order Mesostigmata; family Dermanyssidae; genus Dermanyssus; species Dermanyssus gallinae. Next base: position 6,035 of record QVRM01005561.1, on the reverse strand, counting down.
AATTATATAGGCTTTCTCCAGCAGAGATATGTAGCAGCAGCCGCAGCAGCAGCAGCAGGGCAATGACAACCACGTCCAACAAATTCAACCAGCACGGCCGGGACTCGAACTAGCGATGTTTTGCTAATGCCGTGGTTGCCATGGCAACGCCCCGTTTCGAACGTTCGTGCGTTAGCCGCCTAAGCCACCGCCGCTACACAGGCTGCAACCAGCGACCGCCCGCAGCAGTAACAGCAGAAGCCGGCCGAGAGGACGTAACCTCTCGATGTTCTCGACCTTCCCTGCTTGGTACATGTACAATATCTCGTTTGGTATGTGTACAATAACTCCCTTGGTACATGTACAATATCGCCTTTGGTACATCCGATGTATGTACATTGCGCACTCTCTAATTTCCTCTGGTGGTCGTATGTTGTCAATCAATGTATCCTTTTTTTGTTTAAGTCTTTTCCCTACAAAAGGCTCCACATCTTTCGACGCTTAAGCGCTAATTGAAGAGAGACGTATCATGGTTTACCCTTTTGACTCGCATAACGAATAAGTGAGTAAGTATGTTTGTGTGTGTGTGTGTGCGTTCGTGTGCTTGCTCCCGCGGGCGTTCTCGCATGTGACGCAGGAACTCGCAGGTCTCGCTTGTAACTCTATCTCTCGCTCTCTCTCTCTCTTTCTATACAGCTAGCCACAGTTAATGCCTAATGCATACATGCGACATGCTGATGACAATGCGGCAAATAGCGGTAGCGGTAAATCATGAGTCATTATCTGACTATCATGAGAGAGTGAGGACGACGACCGTACATGTTGTGGTGGGTGGGTGGGTGTGTGTCTGGGTGGGAGTCGATGTCGCCTCAGTCGGAGGAGCCCCTCGAAGGCAGTCGAGACATCGTTCTCTCGACTGAGTAGTGTTCAACCTCAAGTGACTCGTCTCACTCACGTCGAAGATCACGCCGCCATTTGCGTTGCTGCCCTATATGCAGCGTTGCGGCGAGTCGTCGAATCCTCGACGGTGGACAGCAACGGCGTTGGCAGTCTTTAGCGGCGGAGGCTGCGGAGGCAGCGGAGAGGGCTGCCGTATGACCCGCCGCATCGAAACAGCCAGGTACTTACAGGTGCTCAATACCTAACAACGACAATGATTGACAAAAATGAATGCATGAATGAATGAATGTATACATGCTTTAATTGGTCTCGCTGGTTCTCTACTGCGCCTGCGTCGAATCAAGACGAACAGGACTGACGAATGTCGTCATTATATGCTGGTAACAGGGTGCTGGCACCGTGCTGACATTCACGACGACATTGACGACAGAACTTCACTCAAGAACTTCAGACGCTGCAAGAGGAGTTGGCGCACGATTTTGCGCAAACTTGCGTCATGGTAATTGCTCGGTTTGGCATGCCGACGCGTTTCCTTTACATTCGTGCAATCGCCTCTACTGGAACGGCCATGTAAATGTAATGTGTACGTTAGCGCTCGATGCGCTAGCAACTAAAGCAGCCGACCGCTGCAACTGCGGGATATATATATATATATATATATATTTATATAGCGTACACATTTTTAGAGACGCAGTAACGATGATAACGCAACAGGCAAAAAAGGTGGTGGTGATTACGCTGATGACGATGATGATGATGATGATCACTTAGTCGTATGTTACTATGTACACGATTGTTCAAGTAGACACAAAGTGAACCTGCTACTGCTATAGCTAGCCGAACCGTAGGCAATAGTCAACTAGGTGGGCAAGCACGAAGACATGTAAGCGACAACGACGACGACGACGACGACAACGACGAATTCGTTAAATCTAGGAATTCAAACTCACGAATAGGCACTTGACAGCGGCTCAATTCAAATAGGCTGGGAGACCTATATGTACAACAATATGGATAAGAACGGTATCCATATATATTCATTCATCCATTCATATATTTACCTATGCATCTTTTCATACAAAGAGATTTACATTAGCATCTATGTATTAGGCATACAGGGACGTCAGCATCTGTGCCGGCTGTGTGCATTACATCCATCTACCCGGCAGCCGCCGGCACGCGCAAACGGCAGCCATCATGATCAAAGCTGTTCGCAGTTTTTCCGTTCACGCATGTACCACTGCCGCCTTCGATTCGTTCACATTTGATGTGTTCACCACGGCGATGTCAATGACGACGACGACGACGACCAGCCACCACCATCAACACCACCAGTTATTTGTCGTTTTTCGGAAACCAGATTGTCATGGTGGTTTAATTGCACCGGGTGTCAAGCACCGTAAGATGTGGTACGAGGCCATGCTGCTGCCACAAGGACGACCGTTGGGGAAACCCTAGATATCTCAACATGTCCGGCCCTCGGTGGTGCATTGAAGATATACGCCTCACGGTGAGTTCCAAGCCCGTAGGGGACGGAGGATGGTTCAGAATTAAAAACAGCCTCCCTAAACAATGTGTTTAATTCTAGATGTGTTGCGAAACTGCGAAAACAGGCAAGTGCGAGAGGGTGCGAGAGATAGAGAATGAGACACACTCACTCACCCACCCACACAATAACGCAGGTATCACCAGTAAGCAACAAACGAACGAAAAAAGAGAGCTAATAGCTGAGCTATCGGCAGCTATACACACCACTAGCATGACAACACAAAGACATGCGTTCACGCATATTCTATACCATGCGGCCCTGTTTATGTTTGTTTCCTCAGCACATGTTCGGAGACGGTCGCATCGTCCGCATCCATCCATCTGTCTGTGTACATCTTAGGCCTGATGATCGTCGTTTCGGGCGTCGTACATATAAGGTCGTTGTCGTCGTCGTCGCGGTTGTTGTTGTTGTGGTTGTGGTTGTGTTGTTGTTGTTGTTGTTGCTGTTGTTGTTGTTGTTGTTGTTGTTGTTGTTAGTGTTGGTGTTGTTGTTGTTAGTTGCCATATTATTGTTGTTGCTCTTAGTTGTTGTTCTTGCTACTGCTGCGTTTGCTGGTTGCTGCTGCTGCCGTTGTTAGCATTGATAGTATGGTAAGGTAGCCTTTAATAATGATGATGGAGCCGTACTTATGTTTATGGCATCATTGCTATTGTCTCTTTCGGTGATGATAGTATAACTGTTGTTGTTGTTTTCTTTGGTAGTATTGTGACTGCTGCCATTATATACCCCGTAGTAAATGCGTAATCAACGACAGTGAAATTTACTAGCCACTGACGAACCAAAGAAAGTCTTCTCGCAACAGATACAATGGAGACGTGAAAAAGATTTCGCTTATTTGCTTTTCTCTCTCTCCTCCTACGCTCCACATTGTGTGTTGAGCCTATAGCTCTTTGCACCACTATTTGTCATCATAACTAAAGTGTCATGTGAGTGGAAAGCGTTAATCATTCCTATTAGGATACCACACACTTTAGTTTACGGCTGTTATTGCGTAAAAAGAGTCAAGCACATCAGAAATCGCACACAGACAAGTACCCACCTACGCGATTGAGTTATGAGCATTTCGTTTGATTTCAGAACCTTGCCGCGGTATCAGAACGGCACGGCGACGACGGTCTTGTGGGGACATTGAGGTTCAACCAGTCTAGCCCCATGTTCGGGCCCGTTCGCGGTACTCGGTACCATAAGTAGATCATCAGCATAATGTTCTATATATATATTTACACACCTTATCATTATCATGCTGGCCGATGCCACGCAAACCGCGATTATTATTATCATCATCATCATCATCAAACATTATAGTAAATACCGTTACTTCATCTATCAGGCGTTCAAACGTTCACAACTGCGTTGCTATGGACAGGTGAAGTGGCTGCGGTAACCGTCCAGCCCAGCGCACGGCTGGGTTAGACGCTACACCACCTTGTCGTAGACGACCCTAGGACCGCAGTCATTACGTCATTACTACGACATCATGACGTCGGGGTCGGCTCCATCCTTGAGAGCGTCGCCGCCCTGGTGGGCGTCCGTATTCGAGTCAGACGTCACGATAACGACGCACTCCTTATTTGCGGGCAGCGCCGGTGCTCCGTTGTTACGCCTGTGGTCCCTAAGCGACTTGCTTGGTCTAGCCGGCTCGCGGCCCGCTCGCGGCCCCAGCCGGAACATTGACCAGAACGAGCTCTCTGGCAGTGACGAGCCGCGACCTATGCGGCCACGCCGACCGTTGCGCGTCATCAGGGGGTGGTGGTGGTGGTGGTGATGGTGATGATTGTTGTTGTTATTGTTGTTGCTACTGCTGGTAGTGTTATTGCTGTTGGCTACCAAGAGCGACGATGTCCTGCCGGGCACCGCCAGCAGATGGTTAGTGGCGCCGTCGGCCGCCCCCGCCGCTGCCGCGCCAACGACTCCTCCAGCCGCCACCCCTCCTTCCGTGGCTCCTCCCATTCCTGTTGTCGTGGCCCCCAACCCCAACGTAGCCGTGGCCGTGGTCGTCGCCGCCCCCGCTCCCGCCCCTGTGGCGGTGAAGCCCACCGCGGCCCCGGGCGGCGGACCCGCCGTTGCCGCGGGCGGCGGACCCGCACCGCTTCGGCCTGATCTGCAGCTGTGCTTGCGATTGACGCCGGGACTCTCTTCCGTCGTGCTGTTGTGGTACTGGCCGTACACCGAGTGCAGCAGCGGATTGAAGCGCGACTGGAGACACGGACAGAACATGTTGACGAACGTCCGCCGGTACTTGTTGCTGAGCAGGCAGTAGAGCACAAAGTTGCCCGACGCGTTCACGCACACCAGAAAGTTGAAGAAGTTGCCCAGCACGAGGCTGAACGTCGTCTGGGTGTCGTCGAACGTCGTGTAGATGAGCAGCACGGCCCACGGCATCTGGCAGACGAGAAACAGGATGACGACGGCGATCAGCATCACGGTGATCTTGTTCTCCTGGCTGCTGTGCTCGCGCGCCGAGTCGGGCCGCTGCCGCAGCGTCATCGTGTTGCGCTGCCGCCGCGACACGTGCACGGAGCGCACGAGGAACGCGTTGAACACGATCAGAATGACGAGCGGCACGATCGTGTTCATCACGACGATCAGCCAGTAGTAGACGGTGGTGAAGAGGGCGTCGGCGCCCAGCTCCGAGTCGACCACCTTGACGATCGTCTCGTTGCGCTCGTTGCGCTCCTCGACGACCTTGAACTCGAAGAACGTCGGCAGCGTGAGCACGATCGTGTAGAGCAGCACGGCGAGGATGACCTTGCGCGACCGCGACTCGGTGCACAGCACCTTGCCGCGCATCGGGTGGCAGACGGCGATGTAGCGCTCGATCGTGAACGTCACCGTCAGCCACACCGACGTGTTCTGCGCGGTGTCGACGAGCAGCTGCATGAGCGGCCGCATCCGCCGGTAGAGGTTGTGGCGCGGGTCGGTGTCGCCGATCTGGTGCTTCAGGCTGAAGTAGATCGTGCACATCAGGTAGAGGCAGTCGGCCGTGGCCAGCGCCGCCAGATAGTTGTTGGTCGAGCTGCGCATACGCCGGCGCGTCATGATGATCATGGTGAGCGAGTTGAACACGATGCCGACCAGCGCCACGATCGGCACGAGCAGTCGCTGGAACACGAACCGCACCTGCTGTAGGGTTTCGTCGGCCGGCTCGTCGGCGACGCTGCACGCCGACGCGCTGCAGTTGCGGATGGTGGCCGCCATCTCGCGGCACAGCTCCTCGGTGCCGCTCGGCAGCCCGCTGCAGTTCAGCGGAAGAGCGGACGTTGACGCCATCGCAAGAATCGTACGCGTCGTCGTTATCGTCGTCGTGGTGGTGTTGGTGGTGGTGGTAGTGGGTTCGATTCCACCGACGTGCTGTTCCGCTTCGACGCTCTTCGACCTTCGTCGTGTTCGGCTTCTCCTCGTTCTCCACCGCCTCCTCCTCCTCCTTCTCCTCCTCGTCCTCGTGCCCCGATATAGCTGTACTGGGTGCACCCAGTGTCCAATTCTTCCGGCCTGAAAAAAGCAACAGTAATGGCAATAGAGCCAAGGCGGACAAGGCTTTAGATAGCAACTTTTGTTGATTGATTGAATCATTATATATATATATATATATATATATATATATATA